>JAEAOA010000557.1:550000-962500 GCA_016746295.1 Potamilus streckersoni
AGTTAAGAAATTCAGGTTATCAGGGATAGAATTTCCATAAATAATGTTCTGCAACACCAGAAATCAAACTCATTACAAATCTGATAAATACTAGCAACATAACAGATTTGATTAAAACAAATAATCCTTGCCAAGTTATGTGGTGGAAACAAGAGTTGGGAGGATTAGTATTCAGGGAATCATAACTTCTATAAATGACATCATGCAACACAATAATTAAAACTTATCCTGGGTCTCATAAACATAAGCAACAAACCAGAATTTGTTGAAACCCAATAAATATTGGTAAAATTATGCTGTGGAAACTAAATTAAGAGGACCAGTAATCAGGGGACAAAACCGCTGTAAATGAAGTTGGAGAACATTGACAAATATACAGAGTCAAGGTATTATCTGTGTAATACTGCATATAAATCTGCTTGATATCCAACAAACCTTGGTAAATTATTCTGTAAATCCATGACGATTTCAATTAAGGGAAATAACTCTTGTAAAGGACAATGTGGAAAGCTTAAAACTGATCTCATTCTGGGTCTCAGCAATAAAAAGCAGTTTATAAAATGGTCTGACATCTAACAATTCCAAGTAAAGTTATCTTGCAGAACCATATCGTTGATGGACATATAGACAAATACTTATGGCCATGGTTACCACAGGGCTTCACCAACTTTATCAAATGGGATCTTAACAAGATTTTCAACATGGTAAGCAGCCATGTTGGATGTCAGACTGTACCATTTTTATTTAAGACAAACTACATATGGTATGAAGTCTTTCCATGGAAATCAAATTTTGATACAACCATTTGCTTACAAAATGTAGCAATATATTATCGTGGTAACCACCACAGCTCCCATATTTGATGTCTAGTCAGCACTTTTCATTTAAAGTCCAATAGCACATCACATTACCTTTTAGTAATATCCCCTTGTTAATACATCTTCCCATTTAGCAGCAGAAGCGAGAAGTTTTCAAAGAAAACTGCCATGGTCGATATGCTGGAGTCTAATGAGGACAAACTATATTTCATGACAAGTTCTTTAGTGAAAACTTCATGTTGATGTGACCATCCATTCATAAAAAGTAGCTATAAAAAGATTTTCAACATGGCTGCATGGTGATTTTGACTGTCAGATAGCCATCATTTTTATTTTAAGACCATTTAGATACTCTGAGATGGATGTAAATGTAAATTATACTGTGATTCTCCCAGTGATATAGGACTCACAATAACATGCAAACTTTTGTTAATGGATGGACAGATGACAGACAGACAGACAACAGATGGCAGGTCATTAAACGAGCACTGCTATTCTTGACTAGTTAAAACATATTTCTAAAATTAACAACAATAACGGTAAGAGCCATTAATCCTAAAAGACCTACATGGTCAAAGGTAAAAAAAAGCTACACTAATAGATGAATATGTAGCAAGGATTATTTGTAGTGGTTCAATTGCCCAGTCACCATGTAATATGTGTATACCTATATGCTGTACATGCCAACAGCAAGCTGTATTTTGCAATGCAGTATTTGACATCAGTGACAAGGTTCGCAATTTGTGAAATCTGGATGAAAATCGAATCTCCAGTTTCACTTCCAATATAATTTTTCTGCAAATGTTTGCAATAATATGCATTACTACACAGCTGTTGAAAACACATGGGTTTAGTATGTTAGCAATCTGTTTGATGAGGAACACAAATGATGCTTCAGTTCAGACTGAAAGAGACTGTATTATGCCATAAAGAATCAATTGATGTTAAAACATTTTTAACAGTAAAAACTAAAATCTGCACTCAAAAATTTTGCATACTTTGGTAAATTACAAAGCCATGTAGATTTATGCAAAATATGTTTGTAAAATATCTTAAAGGGAGTCAAATTCCTAGATTACTGAAAATAATCAAACCATGCTTAAATAGTCAACATATTAAATATTCACCTGTTTAAAGTAACCACTCTTTCGTCATCCTGTTAAATGAAATCTTTGTAGTAATGCACTTCTTTAAACTACCAACTTTCAAAATGCAAATTGTTTTGCTTCCTTAAGGAGATTGTTTCCCCAAGGTGCTTGTTTAAGCTAAGTTAGACTGGAGTCAACTTTTTTTTGCTACTACATGATCATGACTTGGGCCTTAACACTGATGTCAAGTCTTTTGTTATAAAGTGAAGACTATCAGCTATGAGAGATATATGTATTGTTATGTTATTCCATATACAGTGAGTATTACTAGCTTAGAAATTGATATACTGAGTACATGCTGGTATAAAGTCTCCTGTACAACAGAGTATAATTTATAATGAAATCTCATTCTGAATACAATGAGTATTACTAGCTTAAAAATTGATATATTGAGTACATGCTGGTATAAAGTCTCCTGTACAACAGAGTATAATTTATAATGAAATCTCATTCTGAATACAGTGAGTATTACTAGCTTAGAAATTGATATATTGAGTACATGCTGGTATAAAGTCTCCTGTACAACAGAGTATAATTTATAATGAAATCTCATTCTGAATACAGTGAGTATTACTAGCTTAGAAATTGATATACTGAGTACATGCTGGTATAAAGTCTCCTGTACAACAGAGTATAATTTATAATGAAATCTCATTCTATGAAAAAGTAATAAATCCTAAATACCACTGATCAATGATTAAAATTTCATGCACAACTTCAAAAACTGCAGAGAGGTTGGCTGTTATAATAACTTTTTTTCTCTCCAAAGTAATTGTTGATTCTGACTTTTTATTTAGCTAATTAAAAATCTGTAATGATCAGATTAATCTATTGTATGGTTAGCCATATGGACGTGTATGGATGTAAAGGCAATCACTGTGATAAGCTTTGGCCATGGTGAACTTGACAAAAATCATGTTTTTGGTCCTTCTGTATTAAATTTAATTTTATGACTATAACATATCAGTTCTAATTCAAGCGTGATAAATCTCCAAAACTTACCATTATATCAGTTCTAATTGGAGTGTAGTAAATATCATAAATATCCCACATCAGTTCTAATTCCAGTTTGTTAATCATCATAAATATACCATATTAGTTTTAATTCCAGTGTAATAAACATAATATACCACATCAGTTATAATTCCAGTGTACTAAATATCGTAAATATACCATACCAGTTTTAATTCCAGTTTGTTAAACATCATAAATATACCATATCAATTCTAGATCCACTCTGGTAAATACCTTAAAATATACCATATCATTTCTAATTCCAGTCTAAAATATACCATATCAGTTCTAATTCCAGTGTAAAATATACCATATCAATTCTAGATCCACTCTGCTATATACCTTAAAATATACCATATCATTTCTAATTCCAGTGTAAAAAATACCATATCAGTTCTAATTCCAGTGTAAAATATACCATATCAGTTCTAATTCCAGTGTAAAATATACCATATCAATTCTAGATCCACTCTGCTATATACCTTAAAATATACCATATCAGTTCTAATTCCAGTGTAAAAAATACCATATCAGTTCTAATTCCAGTGTAAAATATACCATATCAATTCTAGATCCACTCTGCTAAATACATTAAAATATACCATATCATTTCTAATTCCAGTGTAAAAAATACCATATCAGTTCTAATTCCAGTGTAAAATATACCATATCAGTTCTAATTCCAGTGTAAAATATACCATATCAATTCTAGATCCACTCTGCTAAATACATTTAAATATACCATATAATTTCTAATTCCAGTGTAAAATATACCATATCAATTCTAGATCCACTCTGCTATATACCTTAAAAAATACCATATCAGTTCTAATTCCAGTGTAAACTATACCATATCAGTTCTAATTCCAGTGTAAAATATACCATATCAGTTCTAATTCCAGTGTAATAAACTTCAAAATATCCCATATCAGTTCTAATTAAAGAGTGTTAAACAGAATACATACAAAATATAAGCTCTAATTCTGGATTACTAAACTTGAACATATTTATCTGAATGACCACTATACTGATGACTTAAAGACTCATTTATCATGCTTTCTCAACTATTTATTTGTTCACCCCTTAAAAACAAATCCCATCCTGCGAGTTCTGTTCTGGGATACAACATGTGGAATGAGAAGTTTTTCATTTTTTTAATTAATTTTAATAAATTCAATCAAATAGATCAGTGGGTATACCAGTCTATCATTGATTGACAACCTAATCAATAAATCATGTATGAATCATAATTTTTCAAACTGTAACTGATGTAAAAACTCAGTCTAAAACATTCTTAGATGTAAAGAACACTATTGCTAAGGAGTGAGATTTCATTGATTAAAAACAATCACTAAATCTAGAAAGAGAAAGGCGATATAATAAGAATTGTGCTGTATGAAGCGTGATTCCCCAATAACCTTCTCTTACCCTTTTCTGTATATGTATGCATACAGACCGTAACGTCCGATTGAGTCATCGGTAAATTGATTGTAGCAGACACAATGATTTATGCACCCACAGAGTGAGGGGTTATCGATTGCACAAGCAAATGGCACATGAAGAAAAACAAAATGTTAGAAAAATCACAAACTCTTTAGATAGCATTATTAAATAAAAATGATAAGAAATTCAATTATGAAAATAATTTTACAGGAATTTTACATAATAGTTCAACTATACTTCAATTGTTACACAAGGAAGGAAGAAAATAAGTTATTTTTGTAAAGACCAAGCAAGAAATTGCAATGCAAGAATGAAACTAATATTTTCTTGCTTTGTATGCAATTTTCTAAATTAACATCTCCCTTCATCCTACAACTTCTTACCATCTCTGGCACATAATATTGGCAGACAATGTGAAAAGGTAATATTTACAATTGAAAATAAAATAAGATGGAGTCATCAATATTTACCACCCCACCAAAATGTTTACTTTAAACAATAAGTTTGTCAAGAAGATATCTTGACATATAATTTAATAACAAGTGTTTGAAGAAATGTCAACAGCAAAAGACACATTTAAATCACTAGTCTAATATACCTGTACCAAATTTTCAGAGCCATCTCAAGCAGTTTCTTTTAGTTTTGTCTTGGAAATGAAAGAGTGAATCATGAAAGGATGGATGAACAAGATGGACAAATATATCAAAACTGTTAAAACTACAGAATTGTGAAAGGTACATCTGGACCAAGGAATCCAATACATGTGCCAAGATTTATGAATATATCTTACATGGTTTTTGGAGTTCTGCTCCAGATATGAAAGGGAGATGACAGGCCAAATTTTACTAAATGATGGATAGATGGAATGAACCCACTTTAATACTGTCCATCAACTTCAATGGGCAGAGATCATAAAGAACAAGAATTGAAAACAAATAAAAGAGCAAAGATCCTGATTCCAGTTATTTTCTAAAATTGCTCTGATTCAACCTAAGTCTCATGCTACAAGGATTTTAAATTAACAGCCTAATTGGTACTGTTTATACTTGCATGTCAAGCACACCCAACTGTAAACACCAAAGAATCCTGATATTGTATGGTACAATGCACTGACTGATTAGGATCTATACTGCTGTCTTGTAATAACACCAAGAGCAAACTGTTTACCATATAAAGATGCTTGTAAGTTGGATTCAACTGAAAAAAACATTGGTCCAGATCTGCTCCAACAAAATATGCCAGTAGATCAGGGTCTATGTTGTTTGTTCTACTGACTAGTACTACAAACTAAATCTACCCAGATATGTCAGTGCATTATGTGATGGCAGATCTGGGTCACTGCAGTTTGCAATTGGAACTGACTAATAAGTTAGTATATATGGTAAATCAATGCCATTTTTCAGTCACCTACAAAAGCCAGTACAGTACATTTATTATTCTTAGCACCACCAATAAGTATAAAATGCAGTATCCCAGGGATGTAGTTCTAAATATCAAAAATAATTCTTTATGTAGGGTCCTTTTCTAAGGACACACCTGCTCAATGTAGTAAAAAGTCACACTATAACTCTAATAGTATAAAATTGGCCAAAACTGGAATTTCTACATACACTGGACTTATCCAATTACACTGTGTGTGAAAAGGGAGCATCTAGGAGCTATGTCCATTTATGCATTCTGCTTAAAAAAGGTCCAGTAATCATATGGTTTTAATCTTACATGCAACAGGAAAACTGCAGAAGATATTTGGTACGATCTTATTGATTTAACAGGTTGAATTATTTTGTAATTTTCTTGCAAAAAGGTTTAGTACATAACTGGAAACAGTTTCTCTGAACAATAAAAGAATATAAATATATGATGTATTTAACATTAGGAAAAATTAATCCAATTTTTAAAATGTGGGGAATGAATGTTCAAATATGGAGATGAAATAATTAAAACTCACATTTAAAAATAATAGGGAGGGGATAACCCAAATGACTGGGCATAAATGCATTTTGAACAATCAATAAACAATAATTTAAGCAATAACACATAACCCAAACAATTAAACTAAATGTTGAAACTTTAGCTTTGACTAACCTGTTGCTGTTAAATGATGAGTGTAAAAAATTAGTATTTATCCTTTTCAAACTTTCTCGGAAACATGAAGTCACAATACACCTAAACAATTCATTAAAATAATAGCATTGTCTTCTCTTCTTCATAAAATATAACTGCATTTTCTACTTGTGATGACAAAGTTATCTTGCATCCATTAATGGTAAGAAAAATCTGCTTAATGTATTAGATATTTTTTAAAAAATTCTCTCAAAACATCCAAAAAAATATTTTCACTCATTTTCAAAATAATGTGCAATCAAGAAAATAAGAATGCATGTGCAGTTTGATTTCTATTTAGCACAGAAACAGACTTTTCTTAAAAAGTTGTGTAGATGAAAAATCATTTGTTGAGCATAAAACAACTTTTATATTTTCCTGAAAAATAAATCATCATTACCTGATGTAGTTTGAAAGATCTTGTAAATAATCATAATTTGGTAAGTTTTAAACTTCAAGTACATTAGAAAAAAGTCTAGGACCCCAAATGACAACATTTGACAAAGAAGAACCAATGCAAAGATCAGTATGCTTAGCACTCAGAATTCATACAAAAAAAACAAATTTAATTTAAATTCCTTACCTACAAGAAATATGAATGTATTCAAAAAGATAAACACTGCCAAATGTCCTGTATAATTTTGCCAATGTGTTTTATGGTAAATCATTAAGTGGGATGCTTTGCTATAAGTCAAAGACAAAGCAGATATTATCAAATGGACAATCCTTTTCTAAAATGAAACTGAATGAAACAATTATCTCACAAAACCTTCAGTGATATGAAACGTTATACATATTCTGCTGATGGGAGACACACCTGGTACATAAAACATCAGGGAAGAGGATACATCTATTAGGCTACTAATGATGAAAATAATAACATCACTCAGAATCTGGGGCCTAAACACAACATGTATTGATGTCATTTCCTGTCAAAATATATGAGTATCAAGCTGAAATGCAGAAGACCAGGTGGCATGGCACATGCAACGTTTTTATTTTTAAATGTCAATTCATGAATATCTTGTGCATAAAATGTGACAGTTAAAAGAAGTGAATTTTGCAGTTGCTTATATTTATAAGAAAAAACATAGGGTTTAAGGGTTTATGGCTGTTCCTTCAAAACATTCATGGTACCCACGGAAGGCATTTTAAAAAAAAAAAATACATGCCGGGGCAGTCTGACTATTCAGAATTCATTTGAAAATCAAAAAACTACTCAACATTGAAAATGCTCTCCCTTGGTTCCAAGTGCAATTTAATGGAACTGCCCATACTGAGGCACATGAATTTATTTAGTATATTACATTATTTGTTGATACAATTTTTGTTTTAAACATTTTTTGCTTCCAATATTACCTTATTCTGCAGAATGTTATCAAAAAGCAGTTTTGTTTCATACTACTTTGCTTCCAATATTTACCTGAGTCAGCAGAATGTTATCAAAGAGCAGTTTCGTTTCTGCCTGGTCCTTTTTAATATCAGCATTGGCATGCATGCCGAATATTCCTGGGGCTGGGTTCAGAGGAAGGTTTCGGATATACTCTAGATAGCTCTCATACTGAAAAATAACAAGACCTCTGTACAAAAAACACCTATTCATAAGGACACTTCTACAATTCCCTGATGAAAATAATGGCATTGTTGTTGTAAATATAAATGCATAAAGTTCATCAAAACAAACTAAAGTCCCTGTTATAATTGAAATCTCTTGAACATCAATTGAGGACCCTTATTTTCTTCTGCAGTCTGTTTCTTCTACATGTAAACTGGTCATGCTATTATAAGCCTATGTGTATGATACTATCACTTTTATTTACAGTATCGTTGTGAAAATATCATGATCTAACTGTTTATCTGGCCAAGTGCCATGGAGAGGACTACAGTTTGCAGAACAATCCTTTTTATTTCTTCTTTTCAATGACCACTACCTGTTAACTTGTGCTAATATTAGCTGACAATTATGTACAAGTTGAAATATTTTAAACCTGTGGTCATACCCAGTTATGACAAACATGATACTCATTATTAGTGCTCTGTATTGCATGAATGGGTCATGGAATTACAAGGACCAGGGGTGGTGTGTGTGTGTGTGTGTGTGTGTGTGTGTTCTCTAATTTGTAAGATGCTGGCAGTTTATACTTTTGGCAGATGTCATAATAATCCTGAATTCCATGATGGTACATCATGATGGCAAAACATAACATCATTTATGTAATGGATATTATTCATTCTGCATCTTTTCATTTCTTCAGTTTCATTGTGTGTAGGTAATTATATTTTTTAGACTGAAAATAGCACATTAAAAGTTTAAGTATAATGTCTACTGGTTTCTGTTGATGAAAATCCATTCATACATTTGCAAACAGAAATACTGTGGTAACTCTAATACTGCAGATATTTAAAGGTAATCTATAATTTTCCTCAGCCATACATTAACTTCTATGTGGTGAATTTTTATTTTGTTTTCACAACTTTCCCTAATATGCATAAATCCACACAAATTTAACTTTGGAGAAATTGAAAATATTGGAAATATCTGACATTATATTTTGTTTTATAATTTATCAAGATTATTAAAACTGTAAAGTAACGAACAAAAAAAAAAGCATTTGAAGTAAATTTTTGAAACTTAAAAAAATTGGATAAAGTACAAACCTCTCCATCTTTTGGAGCAAAGAAAAGTCCACTCTCATCAAATTTGTAGTCTTCATTCTCAATGATATGTGTGCAATAGTATTTGTTGAGAATGCTGTGGAGAGTACGGCGATCACGGTCATCAGTTACACGCCCGCCATAATTACATTCTCCCGTTAAATATCTCAAAGCCTTGTACTGAACATCCTGAGAAGCAAGAAAACAATGAAAATATATTTAAATATACTTATAATTGTGATAGATTATAAAGGTACATAACTACAACATCAGAAATGATCTTTCAATCAACAAAAGGTATACTACATTCCAAAGTTATTAAAAAAGGGTAGAGCCAGCTTAATTTTGAGTCTTATCCTTAAGTAAATATTCAAAGATGCATTTACTGAATATTTTACATCAGTTTTTGTATTCCTAACTTGACTTTAATTACCTTGCTATTCAAACTGATATAATATCTAAATCTAATAACTGCTTTAATCTCATTCTTGCACTATTTTCTGATTAAGAAACACTGCTGGCCAAGAAACATCTTTAGAAGCATACTATATCCTATTCACAAGATTTAGGACAGAAATTCTGGGCAACAAAGGGTGAAGATAGGTATAAATGCGAAAATTAAGAACTTTTACTTTACAATTTAAGCTGTTTTATTAATGCCCCCTTACCTCCGCCAATTTGATTGCAACTCAACCAATTTGAGTGCAGACTTGAGTGTGAGAAGTCTGGCTTTCATTAACAATCATGCCTGATTGGAGTTCTGCATGATATAGTTGCAGCTGCTGGTACATTTATATTGCATACAGTAAGATGTATTATCTTACTATATTAATTTTATTAGTTTTATTTTTTCATACTCTGCTTATTTTGTTGAATTAATAGAAAAATCTGTTTTAGGACAGTCTGCCTTTTTTATTAAACTTTAATATTAACATTAATTGAAAATTTGACCTTGACCTTCATAAAAGCTATGGATATTTATACATATGCACATACATTTGGATGTTTTGTTGTTATAAGGCACAAAAACACAGTTTCTTACTTTGTGCTGAGGTAATTGGATTTGTGTTTTGCCCATTGATGCACCATTGAAACCAGCTGGGTCTGATATGATGGAAATATTAGAAGACATCTTCTGAGCATGTCGATACTAACCAATGAGCAGCTCTAGGTGTATTGAATACCATAAACGAGGTCACACGGACATAGAGATGTGCATGCAGAATGTGATGGCTAGGTTGTGCTTATGTACACCCTGCCTTATTTAAATTCTAAAGACAACCAACTGAAAACAGTGTAGACCAATATCTGCGACTGTCAAATAATGCCTGATATATATGGATCCAAAATGTTGGTTATTCCAATGATTTTAAGTGAACAGAATAAATTCTTATCATCATCCATCTGTGTATATGTGGTACTTTATTGATGGCAGGGCATACATTGTGGTGATCTGCAGATATGGGCAATTGGTGTTCACTCCAGGGTGCCCATTACACACATGTGAATACTTGTTGGGGTGCACATTACACACACATGAATACATGGTGGGGTGCACATTATGCACAGGTGAATACATGGTGGGGTGCACATTACACACAGGTGAATACATGGTGGGGTGCACATTACACACAGGTGAATACTTACATCATACTCATTCATGAACATGGCCAACTGTCTGACACTAATACGAAGGTCAGTCTCATTGAATTCATATGGTATGTTCCATCCGAGGGGACCAAACTTTCGTCTCTCTTGAACCACTCCATGGAACATGCAAAGGCCAAACAGCAGCTTCTTCCAGGCAGGCTTATTATATGAAAAAATAAATAAATAAATAAATTAATTAATAAATAAATAATCATGTAAATAAAAAAATAAACAAATAAATAAATAAATAAATATGGAAGGAATCAGCAGAGTGAGTTAAATTAGGAATGTATTAATTAAAAAGAGGAATGAAAATAAAGTTTTATAGCTATTAATAAATAACTCACAAAAAATAGTTCCAGCAAATTTAAAAAAAAAATATATGTATGTTGTTTCTTGTAATTATCTTAATTTTTTAGGTGACTTGGATGTCTACAGATACATGGTGATGCATCAAAATCTCCTTGAATAAAAAGACAAACTGAATTGCTAAATAAATGTTAAATTACAAAGCATGGTAAGGACACTTTACAAAATTCCTGAAAAATTTACTCTCAACAGGTACCTAAAGCTAAGGTATCTGAGATAGTATTCTCTGCATGTGTCTGGGAAGCATGCCTGTCTGTCTGTCTTTCTTTTTTGTGCAAGTAGAACTTCTGAAGATTAATGGTCTATGCAGATTGTTAGAAGTAATCAGTAGAACAAACACTGAAGACCCTAATGTGCCATCACATACTGCAATGGAAGATTAGGTCTATGTTGTTTGCAATGGGACTTGACTTATAAGTACTTTAAATATTCAACAAAAATGTTTTAAGTCATATAAGTATTTTTTTTTTGTCTAACAATAATACAAATCAAACTTTTCATTGGTCATACTAATGATGAAATACCTCAAAGATACAGTATTGTTATACTTCACCATTTATACTTGTATCTCAGAGTCTATGTTACTGGTTCTACTGATTGGTTGTAACAAACTGCACATACAATCATCTGCAAGTGCATTACACAATGGTACATCTGGGTATGTGCAATCTACAGTAGAACTCATTATATAAATCTATATATATATATATATATATATATATATATATATATATATATATATATATATATATATATATATATATGATATGTATTTACACTTTGTATCAGTGTTTAGTAAATGCATTTTAATAAGAGAAAGTTAAAAATATTTTACAATAATTTCTATTATTTTCATTCAACAGAAAATTGGGGCTAGTAATATGCAATCAACTGATAGAACTCATTTTATTTATTACATCATAATGTCTATGATCAATAAGAAATAAAATCTATCATGTGCTGGAAAGGACAAGACAAATTAACCATATCAACAAATATTTTATATCCTTGAGCTTATTTGTAAAATGCTATTCAACAATTAAAGTAAGTAGGTCCAATTGTATCAATAAAGAAATAAAATCTACCAGTACAGCATGTTTAGTTTTTGTGTGTTATTTTGCATCTATAATATTCGGTTTGAAGTTTTCACAGCCCAGTAACACAAGTGGATGATTTATAAATGAGGCACTGGGAGTACATTGCTCAGGGACACACAATATAGAAACTGACTTTGGTTGATCTGATAGCAGGATTCAAACCCACATCCTTTTGGTTGCACATCCAAAATGTTAACCACTCAGCCACTTACCTAGCTCTCAATTTTCTTTTCTTTTCCACGATGAGGATAGGTGAATTATTATCTCTCAGTCTTGCATTAAGTGTGTAATGTTAGGGTTCATTTTTTGACATAGTTTCATTGCAAGGGTTAAAAAATTTCTGAAATTTACATCAATGTTTAAACTTAACATTCTCTTAACAGTAGTGCGATATTAATTATTTTGTCACAACATTATTCACAGGTGATAAAATAGAACATGGCTTCTGTGGATTGCATACAAAATATCTATCTATGTAGGGTTTTTCATAAAAATGAAAATTGACAGACAAAATGTAATAATTGGGAGTTCTCTGCAGAAAATTGGGAGACATTATGAAATTGGGAGGTTGGCATGAAATAACCTCAAAAATTTTGAGATTTTGATTCACCTGGCATGAGAGATGACATTTCTGATATATGTGTGCAAAGTGTAGTAGATACAAAACAACATAAGCAATCTGAGGAATGTAGACTATTCAAAATCATGTACATCCCAAACATTATTACCAATAGATGTGCTAGTGTGATGTCATTAGAAACACAAGGGAGTTAATCTGTCTCATCTTGGAGTCCTAAGATAAAGTAATCATGTCATACCTTAAATGTCTGTCTGTATCATATCTGATTAGTAACATACCAGGAAACTGTTATAATATGTTTGTATTTATCCATAAAAATAAAATTTAAGGCTACCCTTTAAGTAGATATCACAACAGGTGGCTAAATAAGAAATGAAGGTATCTACAAATAGCTTTCTATCTATATGGTACACTAGCAGCTAAAATCTACCAAGCGTAGTGACAATATTAAAGGTATATGAATAAACTACAAAAATACTAAAGGGTAGCATTAATAGTAACAGATACAATTTGGTAGGATAGTACATATACAAATGTAAGCCAACAGGTATATGTATTTAGGTCAGTAGGTAGGTTGGTGAATATATATGCATATATGAAACTGAATGCTTTCTTTGTGCAATTGCATGTTTTATGGATTTCATCTATGATAAAGGCAACAAATGTAAAATTCCATTAAACAATGATCCATTGACAAAGGAAAATGAACCAACCGTCATATCCCTAAATTAAAGTAATTTGTTTTAATTTTAGCAACATCAATGAAATTTACACCAATGAAAATAAATAAATTTACACTGGAATACATGTGTTGATATTAACAGTCTATATAAACATTACCTATATTGATATTTAGTCTAAATAAAAAATGCCAATGTTGACATTAAGTCTATATAAAGTATACCCATGTTGATATTTAGTCTATATAAAGTGTACCTAACTTGATATTAAGTCTAAATAAATTATACCTATGTTGATATTAAGACAAGTATACCTATGTTGATATTAAGACAAGTATACCTATGTTGATATTAAGACAAGTATACCTATGTTGATATTAAGACAAGTATACCCATGTTGATATTTAGTCTATATAAAGTGTACCTATCTTGATATTAAGTCTAAATAAATTATACCTATGTTGATATTAAGACAAGTATACCCATGTTGATATTAAGACAAGTATACCTATGTTGATATTAAGACAAGTATACCTATGTTGATATTTAGTCTATATAAAGTGTACCTATCTTGATATTAAGTCTAAATAAATTATACCTATGTTGATATTAAGACAAGTATACCCATGTTGATATTAAGACAAGTATACCCATGTTGATATTAAGACAAGTATACCTATGTTGATATTAAGACAAGTATACCCATGTTGATATTTAGTCTATATAAAGTGTACCTATCTTGATATTAAGTCTAAATAAATTATACCTATGTTGATATTAAGACAAGTATACCTATGTTGATATTTAGTCTATATAAAGTGTACCTATCTTGATATTAAGTCTAAATAAAGTATACCTATGTTGATATTAAGACAAGTATACCTATGTTGATATTTAGTCTATATAAAGTGTACCTATCTTGATATTAAGTCTAAATAAAGTATACCTATGTTGATATTAAGACAAGTATACCTATGTTGATATTAAGACAAGTATACCTATGTTGATATTAAGACAAGTATACCTATGTTGATATTAAGACAAGTATACCCATGTTGATATTTAGTCTATATAAAGTGTACCTATCTTGATATTAAGTCTAAATAAATTATACCTATGTTGATATTAAGACAAGTATACCTATGTTGATATTAAGACAAGTATACCTATGTTGATATTAAGACAAGTATACCTATGTTGATATTAAGTTAAGTATACCTATGTTGATATTAAGTCAAGTATACCTATGTTGATATTAAGACAAGTATACCTATGTTGATATTAAGACAAGTATACCTATGTTGATATTAAGACAAGTATACCTATGTTGATATTAAGACAAGTATACCTATGTTGATATTAAGACAAGTATACCCATGTTGATATTTAGTCTATATAAAGTGTACCTATCTTGATATTAAGTCTAAATAAATTATACCTATGTTGATATTAAGACAAGTATACCTATGTTGATATTAAGTTAAGTATACCTATGTTGATATTAAGTTAAGTATGAGGCTGGAAATAAAATCATGTATCGTGAATACTGATGTAACATTAAAACAGCAAAACACCTACAAAAAAGTTTTCCTGCCTTAAGAGCATAAAACATTAGGTTTTATTCAGTGAAACTTTAAAAGACAAAGAAACAAGAAGGTACTGGCAATGCAAAGCATCTGTTCTTTGTACTTCCGACAGATGTTGCAATGTTAACAGGTGAGAAAATATAGTCCACACTTACCTATAAGATTAATTGAGACAGATAAAGAAATGATATTGTCCTTGATTCAGCTTTATCTAGAATTGTTTTACCATTAAAATCTAATAATATGAATTTTTTGATAAATAATTACAGTGAAATTGGACTACAGAAGCTGTACAAGTAACAAGGCTGAACTGTGTGAAATGTCCTGTTTGTGGGACACTTAACTTCAACCTCTGCCCATTTTAGTCAGTAAATGTGATGCAATTAATGTTTATTTTGATTACTGTAAAAAATGCTAAAGTGATAATGGAAGTTACGAAGGTTTTGCCAGTTTTCGAGGACTATGATCACAGTAGAACATCATGTGATGAAAGACAGCAGTCACATCATGACATACATCATTCACCATTATTCTTCACTAGAACCTATGATCATACACAATTAGGAATGTGAGGAAACTATTTATTATAGAAACTATCAATCTTTTCATTCCTTCAAAAGACTCATTTTGAGTCTCTTCCAAGCTTAAGGGACCAACAATCCATTCTAGTAAAATATTGGAAAGAACTACTTTTACAACTGACAGACACCATGTGTAGGGAAATGAAGGTTGGTAAAAGATGTTATAATCCACAATGATACAGGTTTAAATTATATACTTTAAAAAAACATTATAGATTTACTCCCAATGATATTAGCTATATGTGTTAGTGACCTTGTATAGAAAGATACCAAATCAGTATGAAATTAAGTGCATGAGGCAGATGCGCCAAGGTAAGTTGACTACAAGCTTGACATCATTCCATTCTCCTTCACTAACAAACCTTGTGATAAAATGTCATCAATGCCCTTAATGATGACTTTGCTTCGTATGTATTTTCATATTCATTTTGGAAATATTGTTGAGAAACATCAAGTGAATTCAAGAATAAATGTTACCATTGATCATGTCATGTCACATGTATTTTTAATACTGATTCAGAATAGTCTTATACATTGTCTTCAAGTGACTGATTTAGACTAACAAAAATACAGGAAACCAGTCATAGGTGAGGTAATATAGAACGGGTCTGATAATGACCATGCATGAGAACAAAAGGGAGGAAACAACTGCAGATTGTATTTTCAACAATCATTTCTAATATACTGTAAACCTGTCAAAAACGGAATTACAGTTTTTGTAGGATGGATTTTTAACTTGTTCAAATAATAAATGAACCATCTTTTACCAACCAATCATATGTTGTGCAAATAGCGATACATTGCTATGTGGTAATTAGCATGCAGGATGAATGTAACTGGAAGATATATAATGATTACAGTATGGGAATAACTAGTAAGGACTATGTGATGATTACAATATGAGAATCAGTGCCCTGATCTTACCGAAGCTTTCTGTGGATTTGAAAAACAATAGCATCATATTAATTAGTATAACGGACAAAACTGACACAAAAGTCACAAAGTTTATATATAACTGTTCCACAATTTATGGCAAAAATAAACAAAAATATGATTCTGATGATGAAGCATTAAATTTGAAAGAAAACATACTTAATAAATAAAAAACTACAAGATTTAACATAATGACCACACATTAAAATATATATGCAAAACAGGTTTTCAGGATGCTACAAACTTCTATAAGACAAACGTAAGATCAACATCCTTGTCAAATTTCTGTTTTTCACCATTTTTTAAACGTGCCAGAAAATGCTTTAAATTAGTTTTCATATATACAGAAATGCTAATCCCTATTAATAAAAAAAAGGAATGTCAGCTTCAAAATTCTGGATTAAAATTAAAATTGGTATGCTTCAAAACTGTATCAAGTATTTTTTAGATCATTACCCCTTATAGATTCAAAGTGGTTTTTTTTTTATAGAAAGATTGCTTACAACACTACCTCACTTTCTTTATAACACATAAAGCGCTTACACAATATAGGGCCTTATATTAAAACATATTCAGCATTTTCTCATTAAAGGTTCTAGATTAAACACAAGCAATGCAATCCCTTGCTATAATGCCCTTCATTATAACATATACAACACATCCTCAATATAAGGGTATAATTGCAACAAACATCACTCCCTCAATATAGGCCCCTCATTATAATGTGTACATCACTCCTTCACTAAAAGGCTCTTCATTATAATATATACAGCACTCCTTCATTATAACACATAAAGCACTCAATCATTTTAGTTCCCTTCATTATAACACATATATCAGTCAATCACCAGAAGGCCCTTCAGTATAACTCATACAGAACTCAATCAATTTAATTCTCTTTATAATAACACATACAGTACTCAGTCACCATAAAGCCCTTCATTATAACACATGTAGCACTCAATCACTATAGGGCCCTTCATGATAAAATAACACTTAATCACTTTATGGGCCCTTCATTATAACACATACAGTACTCAGTCACCATAAGACCCTTCATTATAACACATGTAGCAATCAATCACTATAGGGCCCTTCATGATAAAATAACACTTAATCACTTTATGGGCCCTTCATTATAACACATACAGCACTCAGTCACCATAAGGCCCTTCATAATAACATAGCACTTAATCACTTTATGGGCTCTTCATTATAACATACAGCACTCAGTTACTATAAGGCCCTTCATGATAATAATGCACTTAATCACTTTATGGGCCCTTCACTGTAACACATACAGCACTCAGTCACTATAAGGCCCTTCATTCTAACACAACACTTAATCATTTTAAGGGTCCTTCATTATAACACATATGGCATTTGATTACCTTATGATCCTTTATTATAACACATACATCACTTAATCACAATAAGGCTCTCATTATAACACATAAATCACTCACTCACTATATTGTCTTTATTTAAACATGGTTTCTGGCAATTATGGTCATAGAGTTCATTAGATTAGATGTTAATAAATTATATATTTATCTTTTCATTCCGTTATATGGCAGTCACACCACAAAGTGATATATTGTATGACTCTCATGATTGTCATTATTTTCAATAAGTGAGAATTGTTTACACAATGACATGGCGTAAGATGCCAATTTCTTGAAAACTTTTCTTATTTGCCTGGCCAAGGCAGATTTGACCACACAAGACAAATCTGAATGAATCTGAAAGCTTACTTCTGTTTTTAAAATCTTGATTTACAGACATGATCAACTCAGTGATAAAATATGCACCACTGATTTAAAATAAATTTTACAATTTAAAAATTCTTGGTATAAAGTAAATTCTCAAAAATCTTCATTTGGAAGACAACTATGTTAGCTCAACACAGCACAGCAAAATTTGTTTTAATGAATTTTTAATAAATTAGACACACTACCGGGTTTTTAACAGAAGTGAAAAACTCTAGATCCGAGATTGGGTCAGTGAGGTAAGATCGCATGATGTTAAAGCGAAGTCCCTTTGGTGGTTCATTCGTCATCTTAACTCCATTCTGTAGGATGGTTACAGGGAAAGATTCAGATGGATAACTTGTCAACCACAGGCGGAAGTCTGGATGGATCTGTTCTGGATTAAATTCCTAAAAAAATGACAAATGATTCATCAATAAGTAAGACTGCAGTTTACATCTAACCATGGATGAAACATGATACTATACTGTACTATAATTACTATATAAACTCATGTACAAGTCAGATTCAAGTGCAAACTTCACAGACCCATATCTACCGTCTCATAATGTTCTAGCTGATTTGGGTCTACAGTTTGGAGTAATCAGTAGAACAAATAACATAGACCCTGATCTGCCAGTGCATAATGGTGTTGTTTTGAGGTAAAATCTGACTTTAAGGTGAGCATATACAATTTATATAACAGTAAAATCTTCCGATTTGATTTTGGCATGGTAGACAACAAAACACACACACACACACACACACACACGCATAGAGCTTTATATTGTATCTCAATGAGTAGACACCATATTTAACATAACCTCTGTGAATCGAATTTTCGATATTTATCGTCAGCACATAGGCATAAATTATTATAAAATATTAAAACAATTTTGATATGTTTATCTCAAACTTTTTAGAGTATTGGCATCCATGATGGTGTCAATGACAGTTCTGAAGTCTTGATGCCCATGGCAGAAACAAATGTCAGCTTTGGTATCATTGCTTTTTAAATTTTTCAATGCTGGCATCCAGGATGGTACGAGATAGCAGTACAATTCTATTGTGCAGCTGAAGATTACACCATTTTGAAATGATACTAAATTTTACTATATTACAAGTTTTCTCTAGTGTTTGTCATCAAAGATCAATCCAAATGTAATTTATAAAGCGTTGTTAATTTGGAATGAGCTTAAGTTTGCAAAAATTCTGATTTACAGCGCAATATCAGATAATTTGACACAGTTTTCGCTCAAGGCTCTTTTGCATTAGCTCTGATGATAGCACCAAATGGCACTTTTTGAGAGCTGAATTTTATTCAAAAGCTTAAATATTGTCAACTTTGCCAATTACCTCACAAACTTTCTCCAGTGTTGGCATCCAGGATGGTGCCAGATGGCAATTTTGGAGCATGACCCATGACCCCTCTTTTGTAGCCTTTTCAATCATCTTGATCGCTATAGGACCCTGGCCTTGACCTAATGAAAGGGAGTCAAACTTAGCTCCACCAAAGCCCTGCAAAAAAAATGGTATAAGAACTTGTGATAAAAGTTACACAGGAGATAATTCAATGTGATAAAAGTGATACAAGAGATAATAAAATGTGATAAAAGAGATAAAACAGTGATAAAAATGAAATAAGAGATAAAACAATGTGATAAAAGTGATACAAGAGATAAAACAATGTGATAAAAGTGATACAGGAAATAATATAATGTGATAAAAGTGAAACATGAGATAATAAAATATGATAAAAGTAATACAGGGCATGATAAAATGGGATAAAAATGACTCAGCAGATAATAAAATGTGATAAAGGTGATACAAGAGAAAACAAAATTTGATAAAGTGATACAAGATAATACAATGTGATAGAAGTAATACAAGAGATAATAAAATGTGATAAAAGTGAAACAGGAGATAACAAAATGTGATAAAATGATACAAAAAATAATAAAATGTGATAAAACCAATTCAAGGGATGAATATAATAAGAGTGACGTTCAATAGCAAATCCCTCGAAACATCCAGTTATTTTTTTGTTTTCTTTTTCCCTTCAATTGTTGACTTTCAAGTTGAAAATATTGAAGCTATAATGTGCCATCACAATGTTTTTAACCATAGTTCTAAAATAACTTACCATGTCATCAGCAAATTTGAGCAAAGCTGACATAGGATCAGCTCCTGGGGAGAGCACAAATAGCAGAGGTCCACATGGGTTACTGTCTCCGAAGGCCTTGGGGAGATCAAATGGCGGTGGTTCTATGTATTTCTTGCCAATACTATCTGTAACAAACTCCTGTACAGCTGGGATGACCTGAAAACCAAATAGCACAAAATATCCACAATTAATTGTCATACTTTTGATATAAAAGATAACAAATTTGTTCTTAGATATATATGTAAGAGTTTCTAATTTCTATTTGTTATTGTATATATATATATATATATATATATATGAGTTTGTGATTGATATATGTAATCATACATTATGTCCTTGTAATTCTCGTCTCTGTACCAATTTTCTATGTTACTATTAATCTCCTACAGGGCCAAATAAAAATGGATGGGAATGATGTTGACTTGGCAAAATTGAGGAAACTCCTTAAATTTGTCTAAACACAGTGTACAATAAATCATAATATTTTTGCATTAAATAATTTTATCGAAACTTGCACATGTGGGATATTTGTAACATGCTATAAAATTTTCACCCAGTCTTGTACATGTTGGATATTTGTGAACTACTAAAAAATTATTTTCACCTGATCTTGTACATATGGGATTTTTGAAATATACTAGAGAATGTTCACCTGATCTTGTACGTACAAAATTATTATGACAGATTATAATTTTAAAACCCCATCTCCAAAGTACAGATGAAGCCATATGACATTTGTGCAAATATTTTAACCTGTTCTTTCCCCATGACAAGGTATCTTATAATAAAAAATAAGATTCAGTGAATATCCTGTCACAAGTCTTGACAAAAGAAAATCCATTCTTTGCATCTGTTCCATTAAGCCTAACCCATTAGTAACAAACCCTGATCTAATAATTCTAAAAAATACCCCAAAGTACAAATATAAGAAAAATGATTTCTTTTTTAATGCTTTTTACCATTTTGGCAGTGAACTTCTGTTTATAAGAAACAAGTTTCATCAGTCCCAAGTTCTATGTTTCTTTTCTCAAGTACACATTAAGTGCAAATTTGTATGCTTATGAGAAGAAAAAAAGCTAAAACATCAGGTGTCCCAGCAAGTCAACAAGCAAATTATTTTTGCTTTACAGAATGAAGCAAAACATGATATCATTGGCCACATGTCATTTGCAAAACTCTAATGTGTGTATCATTTTCGTTATATAAATACCCAATCATGAGCTGATATGGATAGCAATCAAGGTAACTTAGCAAATACGTGTTTCATCACAACAATGAACAATGTTATCACAAAATCAGATATAAATGCTACCGGCCTATATTAAATACCCTGTAATTGTGATTGCTCAAGAGGGTTCACAGGCAGTGTGCAGATAGTTCTGAAGTGAGTAGAAAAAAGAAGCCATGTAGAACCTTATTATGATTAACAAATCTTTATTTAAGAAAATAGTCATGAATGTATGAATGTACTTAGGTTCAGAGATTTATGTTCTTTCTTTATCTACTGTGAAAATTAACACATTGCCTATTAGGTCAAACCGAGGCAATGAGATATCTTCTCACCTGACTTTCACTGTACCATGTCAAATACTCACTTATAAGTCAAATTTAACAGCAAACAATAATGGCCTTGTTTGGTTGTCACATAATATGCCAGCAGATTAAGGTCTACATTGTTTGTTCTATTGATTACTCCAAACAAACTGCACAGACTCAGAGCTGCTGGCATATTATATAGTGATAGATCTGGGCATGTGCAGTTTGCAGTTGGACTTGTCAGCAAGCATACATACCTTGTTTACTTGTTAATATATAATACCTGAAGTGAATGAAGTTTTTGTTTCTTAAGAACTGGCATTTTCTTAATAAGTTAAATCTATAGCCACTGTAAAGTCTTCTACCGTCTACTACTTTATTGATATTTCAGTTGGAACCTCAAAAGCCAACAAAAGTGCCACCATCAGAGATTTTGTCATCAGCTAATCTTAGTTTGTCAGTCAGCTCATTTGTTTATTGAGTTAATCTAGTTATGTTTTTGGGGAATTAAACAATTTAACTTTTGTCTCTAAATAAATTTGTTTTCTTTCTGGATAATTTTTTTCTTATATTTGATCTAAAATGGCATATATATATATATATATATATATATATATATATATATATATATATATATATATATATACCCCAAGCTTGATCAGAACAGCTACAGTCATTATTTCAACTATCATGTATATGTTCTTACAAAAATGGTACTAGCAGCTGTCTTATTTGGTGCTCAGCATTAAGAGGTTAGTGTTAGACTGGTTGGCCAGGTGTCAAGATAATGATACTGGGTGGGACATGATGCTACATATCTGCAGTATGATGACACAGTGGGAGATATCACTATAAAATTGCCACACTGCAGTTATCAATGCAATATAACTGACAAATTGTTAAAACTACATTTAAAATCCAAATCACACACACTGATATGATCATGTATTTGTTAAGATCTTTCAACAATTAAATCAAATCTTGCGTTTTATATTTATATATATATATATATATATATATATATATATATATATATATATATATATATATATATATATATATATATATAGATATATAATTGCTGTAATAAGTTATTTTACAATTGATGAATGTGAAATTTTAACAAGAATTACTAATAAAAAATAAAATATGTACAGTAATTGTGTGTCTGTATCCTTTCTAAATCCAGCTGAATATTGACTTTAAAACTGGCTATTCAGAACAGAACTGTTATAAGAGACCACGTGCCTTGAAAGAATGCTTTAAGTTGGAAGAAGAGGTGGTCTCTCAAGAACTGTTTTACTGTATGTTTAATGTGGGGAATGGTGGTGTGAAGGTCAATAACTACTTTTATATTACCTTTCACACAACCAGTCACAAGTGGGGGAGGTGTGTGGAGTCATATGCAGAAATATAACCTAGAGGTACTATATTTTAATATTCATTCACCTGAATACCCATTTATCCCCGATCCTCCATCCCACTAATGATCCAGGTGTGCAAACTCAAAATCTGTGACATGTAAGACATGTCTTATTAATTTTTGCGAATAACCCACCAAACTGTTTTAGGAAATATGTCAATAGAATGATGGAAGGAGACAGATCATATCATAAGATCTCTGACACTATAGTGCTTTATTTAAGCACCAAAAGCACCTCTAAAACTCATTTTCTATACATATTTTATGCTAAAGCAGATTTGGAGGAGGGGGTAGGGAGGGATATCTCCAGTGTAACATTTCTTGAGCAGGTGAATATCTCAGTGTTATCATAGACAATGTGTTGACACAAAAACCATAAATCTCATCAGAAGAAAAATCAATTGTAGAAACCAACTGTATACAGAGTGGTTTATAGTGTGATGCCAAGACAAAAAGATATGCCATGGCAACTGATTCTGGTTGGTCTAGACTGGGTTCAAACTCATTATCATTGGGAATCTAAGCTAATAACTAAGCCAACATATTAAGAAAAAAAATATTACTGTAAATCCTGTAATGATGCAACATACAGAGAAATAAAGACTACATTAAGAGACATATATACAGTTTCATCAGTGTATTAGTGTTGAAACAAAGTTCTATCACTCTGAAACAATTCTACCACTCTGAAACAAAGCTCTTCTACTCTAAATGTAGTCAGAAAGATACATCATATGTAAAAAAAAAAAACGGCTGAAATAACCAACTTCAGCCAAAGATAAAAATTAGGTCACAGTGACCATGTTTGGTCCACATAAAAATTGTCATTAGTAGATGTAAAATAGGGTCCAAAATATTGATGATGTGCTGAATGAAATAACTAATGCATAAATCACTCAATTGACCTAGTTTTGGTATGGATGAGCTTAGGGTATAAGAAATGTACATCTGAAAATAGTCAAAGTGTGCCAATTAGTTCACTATGACTCGGTTTTGATATGGATGTGTTACTCTTGATAAGTCAGATCCACATACCAGTTTTCATGAATGAAAAAGAAATGGAGTCCAAGACTTAAAAAGGTAAGATAAATGAATACTTCAATGCAGAAATTAATCAGGAATGAAAATTAGGTTTCAATGACCTAGTTTTAATATGGATGATTCCACTATATAAGATGCACATCAAAATACCAATTTCCATTAGTGTAGGTGAAATAGGATCCAACATAATGACATTGTAATGAACAGAAAAATGAATGAACATGAATAAGACATGAACAAATTGACAAAATGTTATATTCCCCATCAAAATTCATTAGCATGGAAAAAAGCAAAAACATGTTTGAATTTGGAATTTTGTATCAATTTAATTTAGACAATTTTCACTACAGCTATATTACCTTATCAGGTCTGAGACAACGAAGTATCAACATTTTCTGGAACTGGCCAACTTTTTCATTCCAATCTCCAGCCAACTTTTCATGATGAGGTTCCTGAAAAATGAATTTAAATCTATATCTTTAGACATGTCAAACATAACAAGATCTTCTCCATAAGACTGTCAGTATTTTTCCATAAATTTGACCAATTATCAGTAAGGTGTGACGAAAATTCAGGTACTGTTGTAATAGTCCTTGACTTGAAAAACATGCATTTGAAACATTTAAAACATTCAGAAGTGTAATCAGAGACTGATACAGAAATGACCAATATCATGTTCAGCTAAATAGATCTGCTCAAATCAGTTCCAAACCCCATGCTATCTCTCAATCTGATACAACCTCTGCAATTTTATGTGATGATGACAGTCATGCCTCCCACCATATGCTCTACTCAAATGAACACAACAAGATGTCCAATAAACAAAACTGATGCCTTTCTGGCTTTATTCTAAAACCTCAATGTTTCTTTGTGACTTTGTGTGCTGATTATTTAAACATTGAAGAGGCTTAATGTTTCACTTTGAACATGTTCTGTAGTTGTTGTTATAGGATTTAATGTCATTTTTCAACACAAGATAGGCTATACATGGCGGCTAGTATTAATGGTGGAGGAAGAACCCTGTAAAACCCTGGGAAGAACTACCGACCCATGAGAAGCTACTGGCAGGCTTTCTCACTCATGCAGACAGAGGTGAGATGTCAGTGATCCACAATGGTCAGCGCTTTAGACCTCTCAACCCCCCAACATGTTTTGTATGTTGGTTACTATTTCTATAAGATGCTAATAAGCTAATCAGCAACAGCATGATCACACAGATGTTTTGCATAAAAAATACAGGTAGTTTAAAGCATATGATGTAATGCCATAAAGTTATTCTGGTACTATAACTAACTCTATGGAATCTATTATGAAACCTGAATGAAAATCAAAGATGGACCCACCAGTATCTGGATCAAAGATTACAAACCAGTATCTTGATTTAATAGGAACATTCATATTTTTAGGATTTTTCCTATTATTCCTTAAGTAATTTAATCGTCATTTCAGTAAGATTTACTGTAAAATTATAACTATTGCAGGTCTGTATCTTACATAATTATTCAGGGAACATTACTGTTATGTAACACTTTATAAATTTGTTTTGCAGTAACTGTCATATCACTTTACTCATAAATAGTCATAAATTTCCCATTTAATGAAACTGAGTAGAGATTAACTAGCTGAATGGAACAATTATCAATCAATAAATTAATAATAAGTCAATAAATCAATCAACATATGAAGTAAGCAATCAATTAGTCATCAAATGACTACAAAAGAAAACAATAATAAATCAATAAACAAGTACTCACTGGGCTGTCATACATAACTTTCCATTGGTCCTTCTGACTAATAAACTTGGTACGAATGCCTTTGAAATTATTTAAATCTTCAAGCCGACATAATTCATCCCAGGACTGTGAAGGTAGCCATGTTGTTGGATTGCTATGTGGATTATCAAGACCAATTCCTCCAGTAAGCAAGAATCTCCACTCTTCCTCATTAATCAGCTTCTTGTGTTTCAAAATGTTGACGCACAGCAGGAAGGAGAACAAAAGCTGCAAGAAAAGACAGGTAAAAGAAATTATATTTTTTATCAATATTTTCTCACCTTTTAAACATTAGAAAGAAAAGCGTAACACTTGATATATTTCTGAGCTACAAAATCATCAAATATAAAAACATCAAAACAAAGACTTAACATAGCTTCCTTCATGGTAACAAGTCAGGTTTATAAAAGAAGAAATTCATTCCCTCGTGTAAAAGCACATCTACCATTAAAAAACCTTGCTGACAATGATAATGCCATCACTGCGGATGTGGAAAAGTCACCACTATGTCTTACTTTCCAATTTGGGGTGGGTGGTGGTGGAGGTAAAAAAAATATCAAAAGTTTTTGTACTGACACTGATACCTATCAGAAACTGATTTAATATCAGGTGTTTTCTATTTTCCTTGTATATATGGAAATAAATACTGAATATGGAGAAATCAATCTCATATATAAGAATATCAATCTGTATCAAGAATATTAATCTTGTACATAAAAATATTAATTTTGTGTACAGGAATATTAATCTCATATATAAGAATATCAATCTTGGATATAAGGATATAAATCTTGTACAAGAATATCAATCTTGTACATAAAAATATCAAACCTGTATATAAGAATATCAATCCTGTATATAAGGATGTGAATCTTGTATAAAAGAATATCAATTTTGTATTACGAATATTGTAAGTGTGTATGTGTGTGTGTGTGTGAGATTTAGATTTTTAACATAGCTTTAACAATTTTTTAGTCATACTGCTATGATGTCTGCAGTGTGACAGCTAATAGTGGTGTTTAGCACTGGCACATTATGCTGCAGACATGAAGCATCATGTCCCACCTAGTCACATTATTCTGACACCAGGCAACAGTTGTAAAAGTCTTTGGTATGACTCGGCTGGGGTTCGAACCCGTGACCTCACACATCAAAGGTGGATGCTTTACCACTAGGCCACCAAAGCAGTGTATTAAAAATATTAATCTTGTATATAAGAATATTAATTTTGTATATAAGAATATTGTATATAAGAATACTAATCTTGTATATTAGAATATTAATCTTGTATATAAGACTATTAAAATTTGTATATAAGAAGATTAATCTTGCATAGAAGGATATCAATTCTGTATATGTGAATAATAATCTTGTATATATATAAATATAAATTTGTATACAAGAATATTAAACTTACATATGAATATTAATCTTGCATGAAAGAATATCAATCTTGTGTACAAAGATATCAATCTTGTATACAATAATGTTAATTGTGTATGTAAGAATATTAAACTTGTATACAAGAATATCAAACCCATATATGTATTCAGAAGAGTACTTAGTTATTAATAGTTATTCTTCTCTTGTAAATCTCCATTTCACTGTCTCTGCTAACAAGTCACTGGCAAAAGGTAATATACAACAGGAAAATGACAATGATCTCCAATGTAATATGCAACAGGATAATGACAATGATCTCCAATGTAATATGCAACAGGAAAATGACAATGATCTCCAATGTAATATGCAACAGGAAAATGACAATGATCTCCAATGTAATATGCAACAGGATAATGACAATGATCTCAAATGTAACATGCAACTGGAAAATGACATTGATTTCAAATGCTCAATGAAACACTACTAACACTACATAATTTAAATCTTTGTTTTAAACAGAGTATGAAATCAAACAAAATATGTCCTATATTTTTCTACTGCCAATGAATGATTACAATAAGTCATACCTTGTCCTTCTCAAACAGTGATCTGCATATATTGCAGTACAATGAGTACGTAAAGTGATGATGCAAGTTTTCCAGTCTCTTTTCGAGGTTATCTGACTTTTCTGCATTTTCAATTGACAGGATGAAGAGGTTGATAAACCAGGTTAGTGAGTACTGATACATTGGCTCAATGTTGGCAAGGTCCGCGATCGAAAAGAAGAGAATTGTAGAGTGAATGGCAATTGGCTTGTATCCCATACGAGCTGTGTCAATCTTCTTTTCTGTCTCTTCTGCAATAGCCTGTTGCAAACAAATAATATTATATTAGTGACATTTTAGTAACATACTTAGGAGTTTTCTTTCAAAAATTCTTAAAAAATTTCCTATTTCTCTTTTTCTTTATGAGAGAATAAATTACATTAATGGAGAAATGTTCTCTTGGTTTAGTTGCTACAAATTTGCATGGCATGACTACTAATTGCAACAAAATTGTAAAAATGGAATAAGAAGAGATCCAAGTGGGCCTGATACTGCTCATCTTGTATATATTGGTCTAAAAGGCAAATGTAGCAGTAGTAAGGCTAGTGTTTTGGATTTAAAGACTCACATGTCACTATCATTGCTAGCTATTTGGTAGAAATCAGTGAGATCTAAAATGCAACTTAACTTTGTTTCTACTTTGTCAGTAACTTCAGCTGGTCTAAAAGGTGCATTGGTTTCTTTAGTATGAATGTCAATTTTGTTCAGACTGTGATTCTGCCTACCACATTTTGTCTCATATGGTAAGGAATCATTATACAGAAAATCATCCTATGGTAAGATTTTGTATATACTAATAACAGTACCTATTCATGATGGGAGATGAGTATCACCTGTAAGCATTCTATCTGGTTGCTGTGGTAACTACACCATTGTTAGAAGAGCCACCCTAAATACATTTCAAGCATAATAAAATATACAAAAGAACAATGCCATAAAGCATCTATTAAAACTGGCTCAGTTGTGTTTTGATTGCTGGCTGAGGCAGTCACCTGTTGGTTATTGAAGTCATACTGTAAATGGAGCAGTCATCAGGTGGCCAAGGAAGTCAAACAGTGATCTGAGCAGTCACCTGGTGACTACTGAAGTCACAATGTGAATTGATCAGTTACCTGGTGGCATTGGAAGCCAAATGGTTGCCAACGGATAATATGTTTGGTACAGCATTTTGTTAGAACTGTTCCAAGAAACTTTAATCAAAATTGGCTGAATTTTTTTTAGAGAAGTAGACAATAGGGAAAATAGCTTTTCCATGTGATTGCTAAGGAAGTCAAAACACTGGGGGTAGCCACTTTAGAAATAAATCTGGTAGAAGAATAGTTCTTACCAAATTTAATAAAAATTATTCTATAGAAGTTGTCTGCATGATTGCCAATGAAGTCATATTATTGCTAGGGAAGCAATTCAAAACACAATTTTAGTAGATAATGTGCTACGAAACTCTCCAACCAAGTTTGATCAAAATTGGTTCAGCTGTTACAAAGAAAAATTCAAATTCAAAATCAGATTTTCCATCCAGTTGCTATAGAAGCCACACAACTGTTACAAAGCAACACTAGACACATATCTGGTACAGCATATTTTAATAATAGTTCCTACAAAGAGTAATACATTTTGGTTCAGCCACACTGAAGAGGAAGCTATGGTTGCTACAGAAGCCACCCATTGCTATGTGAGCATTAGGAAACAATTTGGATAAAGCATGTTCTAAGATACCCTCCTCTCAAGTCTGATTAAAACTGGCTGTTCTGGAGAAAAAAGATTAAAAATGGTTTTCAGTTTTGGATGTTATGGAATCTACACCCTTGCTCTGGTGCCAATCAGAACATAATTTTAGTAGACCATGACTTTAGAAAACATTCCTACCATGTCTGATCCAAAATGGTCAATGGTTTTTGTGAAGTTTAAAATATCAATGTTGCCAGACTTTGCTGAAGGCAGGGCTGTCACCTGACCTCATGTCCAGATGAGCTGTAAAACCTGATAAACTATGAAAATGAAAAATAATGATACCTTTTTTAAAAACTGGAACATATAAATGTGAGCATTTTAAAAATGTAAAGATTTAAGTGTTTGGAAGAGTGGTTTCTTTAGTAGATGTAAAATTAGCCATTAATTATTCATTTAATTCTGCTGCAATCTTGGTCAAGATAATACAGTTGTTGTTTTTTTTCATCCTAAAACTTTATAGTTTAGAAAGGGGTTGTCCCTCTTGACACAAGGGGTTGTCCCTCTTGACACTTATAAGCTACGATGATGCACTACCTTCCAACCAATGGGACTTTGGGTGGTGCCTAAGTAAGCAATACAACTTGCTCTTTTGCTCAGTACCAATTACAAATACTTGTTTATTTAATATTCATAATGTGATGTAGCTGATATGTTACATATTGCCATTTTGTGTGATGTAGCTGATACATTACATAATGTTACATAATGCCATTTCATGTGATGTAGTAAAAATGATGCAACTCTGACATTTAATGTGTTGTAGCTGATATGTTACATAATGCCATTTCATGTCATGTAAAAAAAGTGATATAACTTTATGCCATTTCATGTGATGTAGCAAAAGTGAGGAAACTTAATGCCATTTCATGTGATGTAGCTGATGGTAAAAAGTGATGTAACTTAATGCCATTTCATGTGATGTAGCTGATGGTAAAAAGTGATGTAACTTAATGCCATTTCATGTGATGTAGCTGATGGTAAAAAGTGATGTAACTTAATGCCATTTCATGTGATGTAGCTGATGGTAAAAAGTGATGTAACTTAATGCCATTTCATGTGATGTAGCTGATGGTAAAAATTGATGTAACTTAATGCCATTTCATGTGATGTAGCTGATATAATGTTACATCATGCCATTAGATGCTCATGATAATACAAAGGTGTAATAATTTTTTTCATAATCCAGAAAATGTTTGAGCAAAGCAGGCTATGTATGATCTCAAGAATCATACTTCAGACACTAGTGAGATGTTGTTGTCAAGAGTCTGAACTAAGATAATTATACATGATCCCAATGATCAAACTGCAGATACAAGACTTCTTTTCTGAGATCTCTTGGTTCAAAGCTTGAAGTAAGTAAACTTTACATGTAACCATGATCAAACTGCAGATACAAGACTTCTTTTCTGAGATCTCTTGGTTCAAAGCTTAAAGTAAGTAAACTTTACATGTAACCATGATCAAACTGCAGATACAAACCTCCTTTTCTGAGATCTCTTGGTTCAAAGTTTGAAGTAAGTAAACTTTACATGTAACATGATCAAACTGCAGATACAAACCTCCTTTTCTGAGATCTTTTGGTCCAAGGCTTTAAGTAAGTAAACTTTACATGTAACATGATCAAACTGCAGATACAAACCTCCTTTTCTGAGATCTCTTGGTTCAAAGTTTGAAGTAAGTAAACTTTACATGTAACATGATCAAACTGCAGATACAAACCTCCTTTTCTGAGATCTCTTGGTTCAAAGTTTGAAGTAAGTAAACTTTACATGTAACCATGATCAAACTGCAGATACAAACCTCCTTTTCTGAGATCTCTTAGTTCAATGCTTGAAGTAAACTTTACATGTAACCATGATCAAACTGCAGATATAAAACTTCTTTTCTGAGATCTCTTAGTGCAAGGCTTGAAGTAGGTAAACTTTACATGTAACCATGCTCAAAGTGCAGATACAAACATTCTTTTCTGAGATCTCTTGGTCCAAGGCATGAAGCAAACTATGTATGATGTCTATGATCATACTGAAGAAACCAACCTGCTTTTCTGAGATTGCATTTACCAGAAATTGAAGTAAGCAAATTATGCATGATCCTTGAAGATACCAACCTGCTTTTCTGAGATCTCATTTGCCAGGGTTTTGGATGAAGACAACACTTTGATGGCTGTTTCATCTTCTAGAATATTGCCTTCAGAGGTAGACAAAACTTCTAGAATTTTGTCTTCAATTTCCTTCAGTTGTCTGGAAATAATCAAAGTATTGAGAATACTGATGCCTTGCAGGATTCAAGTCGAGTAACGCTACATTAACAGGACCAGAGTATTGAGAATACTGATTTTTTTTTATGATTAAAGTAATATTACTTTAAAGAGGATCATAATATTGACAATACTGATGTCTAGGAGGATTCAAGTATTGCTATGGTAAACAGAATCAAGGTATTGAGAATACTGTTATCATGCAGGATTCAAGTAACACTATATTATACAGATCACATTATTGAGATACTTAATCCTGAAGGATTCAAGCAACAACACATTAAACAGAATCATTGTTATTGTGAATACTGATGACCTGCATGTTTCAGTTAACACTATATTAAATGGGATCAAAGTATTGAGAATACTGAATCCTGCTGGATTCAAGCAACAATACATTAAAAACAGGATCAATATTATTGAGAATAGTAATGACTTGTAGGATTGAATCAATCCATTTTTTAATGGAATCACCACACTACTTTAATGGAATCAGTGCCCATTTCAAGCAAAAGATATGCCACTTTTTCAATAAGTACAGGTTTTGTTAAAAAATGCCTGAAGATGAAAGAAGCACTTAACATTGTTCATAAATTTAAAGTGAATTGAACATTGATATTAAAATGTTGATTTCTTTTTGTTTTTAATTTACACATATGGTAAGACCCATATGCTGCAAACTCAAAGCAACCAGTGGTATTCTATTAAAATGGATTTTGTTGAAAACAGGAAATAGATATATAAATTACATGGGTTTAATTCATAACCAACTATAACTTCAAGGGTGTTATTATAAGACATGGAATGGATTTCTCAAAAATATTTTAGTTTCTTAAACAGACAAATTGAAAGATAGCTGTTAATTTTGATAATGCCCTGACACCTGAATCCCTCTTAAAGATCTTTTCAAATCCTCTGCTACTGTGATAGCCAAAACCATAAACTAAAAATATCAGACTTTATCATACATAAAAAGTCTCAACAGTTTGTCAATGCATAGCGCTTATACTTTTTGTTCTCAGCACCCTGAACGATCAGGGCGTTCTTTTCTTCCTCCAGCTCTGGTCTTTCTCTGGCCACTACAATACCCAACAATTGATCCTGGAGACCCTCAGGGGTGATCATGAAATTCAACAGGGTCACCTGTGAAGAAGATAATAATAACAATAATAATAATAATAATAATAATAATAATAATAGGAAATGCCAGCCCATCAATATCAGGTATGCTAGCATATTTCTACATTTAACCTGGCTGCACAGACTGGTTATATTTAAAAGAACAAAGAAATACATAAATAAGTTTAATCTTGATCGTTTAAACTTTATACAAAGAGTCAAGTTACCAAACAAATATCCTTTGGAACATGCTCTCCCATCTACCTCCATGTGCTTGTTAGCACAGACTTCCATAAATGTATAAACAAAACACTGTTCAACAAAATGCCTATGGCAAAACATACAACACAGGAATGCATACATATCTATCAGTGAATAAAGTTTAGATCTCTAGTAATAATATCCTAAATTTTCAATGGAATGCAACAGCTGATGTTGAAGATATTTAACTTCCAAAAGTTTGAACAAAAAAAAATTAATAATGTTGACAGTGATGAAATATACTGTCCAACAAATGATGTTGAAGATTTCTGGCTTTCAAATGTTTTGACATCCAATTATGTAACATTGTTAACAATGATTAATCATGCATTCAGCTTATGCAGGTGAGAAAGGCCAGTAAGAAATTCATAACATATCATAATATAGACTTTTCATCGTCTGTAAGATTACATAAGGTTTCAACAGAATGCTGCACTGAAAACTATCACCTTCACAAATTTTAGCACAGAACATTCCCATTCCAACAATGATGATGCAAGTTTTCTGCTGAAGCAGGCAAAACAGATAGGAACACCAAGCATGAATACTGAATACTGTAGGCTCATAGTACTATCATTGTACAGTTTTTTGCTAAATGCTACCACCAATGTTAAAGATATATAACTTTGAAAACTTTTTTTCAAAATACAAACTTCAAGATTGTTCACCATGATGCTCAAGCAGGTGAGACAGGAAATATATGAATTACTAACATATCAGATCATACACTTCAGACTTATTGTGATAGTATCAAATAGTATCAAACTGGTTCAGAAACAATAAGTTTTCAAAACAGAAATTACAAAACTTAAACACTGTTGACCACACAGATACCACTGGAGGTGCTACAATAACAAATTTTCTGGATCCATTTTTGGAGCATAACAGCTTTAACATCAATAGGCCTAAAAATGGCTTCAAATTTCTAAACTTAACTATTTACTTTATAATTCTATAATCATTTTAACAACTAGATTCTGCTTAACCAAGTTACTGACTACAGACTTTTGTTTTTGTCTTGTACTGATAAGGTCAATTTTGTGTACCAGCCAACCAAATGGAACAGATCTGAACATACTGCATACAATGTGTTTGTGCTCTAAGATTTGATAGTGTAGTTCATCCTCCCTTATAAGTATTCATTATAAAAAACTGAAAATATCACAGTACAAGCCTCATAAATAAATCAGGGTACTGGTCTAATAAATGAATCATGAGTGTACCAGTCTAATAAATGAATCATCAGTGTACCAGCCTAATAAATGAATTAGTAGGTGAGCAGCCTAATAAATTAATCATCTGGGTACCAGCCTAATTAGTGAATCATCATGGGACCAGCCCAGTAAATGAATATGTAATCTGCATAAATATGGAGGAGAAACTTATTATCAGAAAAAGTTAACCTTAGCAAATAAAACTGGAGGTGTAGCAGGGTGAGGGTTTATTATCAAACTTGGGGCTATCATCAGATAAATATAGCATGAGAATCAAAATTATCTAATATCATCAAGAAAGCATTCCTTCAATGCAGTATTATCATTGGGAACCTTACATTACACTAGTGACACCATCTTGTAATGATATACATGATACATATAATTTTACTAGCACTTAATGAAATGAAATCCATGCCTGCCCATGTCCGCCCTATAAAAGGATTTGTGTTACAATTGTTATGACCCTGTGTTAGCTTGTTTTAAATGCTCAGTTGTCTGTAAGAAATGTTCAGTTGCAGTCGTAGTAGACATGGTCATAGTTGAGAGTCACTAACATCTTGCAGACTTTTAATAACCTGAAAGGTACTTCTGTGCTGGAAAGAGTTGTTCGCCCATACATATGAGTAACATGTTTATTGTTTGTAGCTGTACTTCATCTACTTGTAAATAATTATTTTCCCTGGAGAACAACACTACTGGCTTTGGAGAAAGACATTTGCTGAAATTATTTATAAATTGGAACAGAACGATACAAATTGTGATTTACAGTGAAAATTCTGGATGTTTTGTGTTAGCCTTCATCTGATGTCATCATCTGCCATCTTGGAATGGAACTGAGATTCAGACTGTATAAATTTAGAACTGTTTATTCACAGGACTTTTTTTTTCTTCACAAATTTAGAACAAATTTTTGATCATCATTGGAAATAATAAGTCTTGTTTCATATGTTTATCTTTTCAGTGTGTTTTCTAGGGAAATAAATTATTTTTTTTTAAATTTACAAAGCTTGATGTAGTCACTCTTTCTTTGTGTTACTTTGAATGAGCTGATACATAACACAATGAACTGCCTTATAGTGACTTAGTGCTGCATATAGAATTAAAGTTATTAAACTGAATTACTTTTTACATACAAGAAGTATTGAGCAATCTTGCCTGCAAAATGTGGCATGATATAACCTGCCTGCCTTTAACTTACAAAAAAATCTATGCATTGATATCAACAGGGTAAAAGTCACCACATACATTGCAATTTGACAGATACCTTTATTTCGCAATTTGACAAATACTTTTATTTCCGATTTGACAGATACTTTTATTGGTAATTTGACAAATACTTTTATTTCCGATTTGACAGATACCTTTATTTGTAATTTGACAGATACCTTTATTTGCAATTTGAGAGATAGCTATATTTGCAATCTGACATATACTTTTATTTATGATTTGACAGATACCTTTTTTTGCAATTTGACAGATACCTTTATTTGCAATTTGAGAGATACCTTTCTTTGCAATATGACAGATACCTTTATTTGTAATTTGACAGATACTTTTATATACAATTTGACAGATACCTTTATTTGCAATTTGACAAATACCCATATCTCACTCTTATATATGTGATACTGTCTGACTGTAAAAGAAAGTCACACACAAGTCCATTCACTGACACAGATAACATCAATATATTTTGATTTTATGAATATATTTATGTAATTTTGCTATTAAAAATAAATTTCACAAGGCTCTTGAACATTATGGATTATATAAAATTTTGATGGCTTATAAACAATAATTCTTGATTAAAATTAACTTTGCTGACTTTAAAACAATAAAATTAAATGTCTTTATTTGTAATGTTATGTTCATACCATCTTCTACACACCCTTTTACCAAAAGGTATAGACATATATATATATATATTTATAGGTATAGACATATATATATATATATATATATATATATATATATATATATATATATATATATATATATATATATATATATATATATATATATATATATATATATATATATATATATATTTCCTTATTGGAAATGTTATGTCTATACCAACTGCTTCACCCCATTTTCCCAACACAATGTCTTTATTTGTAATGTTATTTCCATACCATTTGCTATACCCCATTTTCCCAACACAATGTCTTTATTTGTAATGTTATTTCCATACCATTTGGTATACCCCCTTTTCCCAACACAATGTCTTTATTTGTAATGTTATTTCCATACCATTTGCTACATTCCCTTTCCCCAGAACTAATATGTTTTTATTTGCAATGTCCATGCCAATTGCTACACCCCCTTTTCCCAACATAATGTCTTTATTTGTAATGTTATGTCTATACCAACTGCTTCACCCCATTTTCCCAACACAATGTCTTTATTTGTAATGTTATTTCCATACCATTTACTACACCCTTTTCCCAGAACTAATATGTTTTTATTTGCAATGTCAATGCCAATTGCTACACCCCCTTTTCCCAACACAATGTCTTTATTTGTAATGTTATGTCTATACCAATTGCTTCACCCCATTTTCCCAACAAAATGTCTTTATTTGTAATGTTATTTCCATACCATTTGCTACACCCCATTTTCCCAGAACTAATATGTTTTTATTTGCAATGTCCATGCCAATAGCTACACCCCCTTTTCCCAACACAATGTCTTTATTTGTAATGTTATGTCTATACCAATTGCTTCACCCCATTTTCCCAACACAATGTCTTTATTTGTAATGCTATATTCATGCCAATTGCTACACCCCATTTTCCCAACACATGTCTTTATTTGTATAGTTATTTCCATACCATTTGCTACACACATTTTCCCAGAACTAATATGTTTTTATTTGCAATGTCCATGCCAATTGCTACACCCCCTTTTCCCAACACTATCCTTATTGGAAATGTTATGTCTATACCAATTGCTTCACCCCATTTTCCCAACACAATGTCTTTATTTGTAATGTTATTTCCCTACCATTTGCTACGCCCCATTTTCCCAGAACTAATATGTTTTTATTTGCAATGTCCATGCCAATTGCTACACACCCTTTTCCCAACACAATGTCTTTATTTGTAATGTTATGTCTATACCAATTGCTTCACCCCATTTTCCCAACACAATGTCTTTATTTGTATAGTTATTTCCATACCATTTGCTTCACACATTTTCCCAGAACTAATATGTTTTTATTTGCAATGTCCATGCCAATTGCTACACCCCCTTTTCCCAACACTATCCTTATTGGAAATGTTATGTCTATACCAATTGCTTCACCCATTTTCCCAATTAATGTCTTTATTTGTAATGTTATTTCCATGCCAATTGCTACACCCCATTTTCCCAACACATGTCTTTATTTGTAATGTTATGTCTATACCAATACAAAATCAACTTTTTCCAACACATCATAATGAGCAATTTAAAAAAATGATTGATCATATGAATTGAAGGGGGAAAAGGAAAATCACAATTTGAGTAAAATGATCCTTCATATGCATTGATGTGAGACAGGAAAACCACACCTGAAGTTCAGGATTTGTGGGCAGGAACTCAACTTTCACAAATTCTGATCCTCAAGTGGGAGTTTCCAACCCTGCAGTAAAAGTAAGTGATGGATTTTATTAATTTCTCACCTATGGCTGAAAATAAAATCCTGAAATTATAAAAAGTTATCCATTTGCCAAATCCCAATAACTGCCTCTGTGGATACATGAGGTTAAGTCAAGATATTGAATTTGAAATGGGTGGATTGCTCAACGGTACTACTGATTGGACAGATGCACATTCATTTGTTCTGCTGAAGGTGTTTTGTCCATGATTCATTATCTGCATGCAAAGTAAAGTAAAAAAAAATGTCATACCTTTACAGCTGTCTCAGGCAGATAGTGTGGATTCCTAAGCTTAGTGGTTACATAGAACTTGAAGTCATTGGAGTACTCAATTGTGCTATCACCCAGTCGGATACATAAGGATCCACCTTGCTTGAATGTCTGTTTCAGCAGCAATGGCTCCAAGATTGGATCTAATTCTTCTCCAATGTTCTCTAACAGAACCTATTATTGAAAAAAATTAAAAAAGCTCAATAGTTTTATTAAGTTAAACATTTTTGTCCAGTGGAACAAAGAGCATGGTGTATGCACAAACAAAAGCCACCTAATTTTGTGAATTTATGCTTACTCCTTGTTTGGTTACTTCCCCTTATATTTCTGATAATACAGCTGCCAGTACAATTTCAAATACATTAAAACTAGGAGAGAAAATTTCTTCCCATTTAATCTTACTTTCTAAAGACTATGCCAAAAGTAACAAATAAAATAAATTCTGAATCAATGTTTAAGCAAGAAGATCTACTGCTGCCATAGAAAATTGATCGATCTTTTAAGCACAATTTGTCATTAACAGAAAATTTATCTCAAAGAAAGTCTGATTTTAGAATCAAATTGTTTGTTCAGGCAGTGGTGTTGGTTGTGACATCATATTTGTGAAGGCAGTGGTGTTGGTTGTGACATCATATGGGAAGCAATTTGGAATGTTGTTTAAAACAACATACAAATGGTGGTACTGTCACAAGTTACCTTTTAATCCAAATACTATCGGTACTAATAATAATCTTTTTATGCAATACAATCCAAACATCAAATTTTTAATAACTCCTTAAATAGGTTAATTTTTTTATACATTGTTATATGAAACATAAAATGACTTGCTTAAAATGTGTACTGATGAGAGTACATTTTGTTTTTTTAGCGTTTTATGGCATACCAGCAAACAAAGGCTATATCATACTAAGACAAGTGGAGTAAAGTGCCTAACCCAGAGATACAATAAGGCAGCCAACTTGGCCTGACATGATGGCAGGATTATGGTTGTAAGTCCCGATAATTGCTGTACCACTGCTGCCCTCTACATGCTGCATCAACTTTCCAGCTCATGGTTCAAGTCTTTTCATGTTGTGCTGAAACTGCTTATGTATATATATTGTTTCTTACTGACATACTTAATATGCAAGAATTCCTGGGTCAACAGGAGAATCCTGAATTTAAGGCAAAATGTCACCTGACTACTTGTCTTTCACAGTTTATTTAAACAAGATTAAACTAAATGTCTTTAGACTTGTTTTGAGTTGATGATTTTACTATGTTCAATTCAACAACATAAACACAACTAATAGAAGAAAATGTGATTTCCATACTGTTTTATACTGTCTCATACATTTTTTTGAAAAAACAATATAAGCTCTAAAAGATATATTTACCGGAGTTCCAAACTGGATACAGTTCTCAAGAGTTCTGACGAAATCTGAATCACTAAGCTTGATAACATGGAGGTTGTTTGCCTTTTCCATGTTCTTGATCCACTTATTTGCTTGACCCTGTGGATCAATCATCAATGGCCATCGACGTGAATTGCTGAAATTTAATTCATAATTAATAACTGTGATTTTACATGAATTGAACTAATTTAATTTAATTTTAAATTTAAACACTACTGAGACTCATTGGCCACAAAAACTTGCATGTAAAGGTAAAAGTATTGTGTGAGCAAGTAAGTGTATATTTCTTTTACTATTTACAAATTTTTGATGCACCAAATTTTTTTCTACTTTTTTAAAGATAAAAGTTATAGAAATTAAATCCAAATAATCTAAAGCAGCATTAATAACACATGATTTCCTCAAAGGAGCTGACACTCTAATAGCCAAAGAAAAATGTAAGGATTCCAAGATAATTCCATTTCTTGCTTTTAATTACTGATTGTTGAAACCCTTTCTGATATTCTGAAGCTATAACAAGATTTTCAAGATCTCTGTAGTAGCCACATTAGAAGCAAGATCAGCACCATTTTAATTGATATAATATTAAGTCTCTATAAAAAACTCTATGCAAATATAAGCATCAATTTAGGTGGATAAGCATAAAATGTTTTTCAAGATTGTTACTGGGGCAGCCATGTTTTTCAAGACTGTCACTGGGGCAGCCATATTGAAAGCAAGATCAGCGTAATTTTCATTTTCATTTTGAACCATCTAGATGCGATTAGAAGTCATCTTGGTGGAAACCCCATGCTGAGATGACATTCATTTAGGAGAAATAGCCCCAAGAAGATATTCAAGATGGCCATATTGGTTGTCTGATTGGCATGATTTTAATTTAAGATCTAGATACCATTACAAGTAGCAATATGAAGATATTCAAGATTTACTCATAGTAGCCATATTGGCCATCTGATTGGCATGGTTTTAATTTAAGACCAATTAGATACCATTAGAAGCAAACTTGGTGAAAAACCCAATGTTGGGATAAGCATCAATTCTGAAGAAATAGTACCAAGAATATATTCGTGATGGCCTCATGGTGGCCTTATTGGCTGCCATATTGGCATAATTTTGATTTAAAACCAAACGGACATCATAACAAGTCTCCTAGTAAAAACCCTATGGTTATATAACTTTCCATTTAGGAAATGTGATGATAACCTGCATTACAGGTGGCTGTATTGGATGACAGATTGGCACTATTTTCATTTAGGATGAACTAAATATCACAAGTCCTGGTGAAAATCCAATAATCCAATAACCATCAATCCAGGAAAAGAATGAACACCGGGTTTTCAAGATCACTAACCTTACTTAATAAGACTTCATCTGGTGAAAACTCCCAAGCTGATATGACTCTGTTTTAAAGTAATTTTTAATAATAAAGTCTTTTTTGGATATTATTATTTTATTTAGATATTAGTTTTACTTGAATATCACTGTTTTATTTGGATATTACAGTCTTAATTGGATATTAGTCTAATTTGGATATTACAGTCTTATTTGGATATTACTGTCTTAATTGAATATTAGTCTTAATACCTGGATATTAGTGTCTTACCTGGATATAACTGTCTTATTTGTATATTAGTTTTACTTTGATATTACTGTCTGGGCTGTTCCATTTGAATTAACATGGTACCAAGGTAAGACAGTTCTTTAAATATATGTAAAAATACTCTCATTTCTCAAAGTGTTTTTTTTTTGCTCAAAAATGATGCAAAATTTTAAATTGTCTCTGAGTTCACACTAAAAGCGCCTTCCCTGGGTAGCAAGTATATGATACTGGGACAGCTTCTATAGGTTATTACAGTTTAATTAAAGATATTTGTCTGAACCAGATATTACAATCTTATCTGGATATTAATCTCATTTTGATATAAGTATATATTCTTATGTAGTTATTAGTATTTGTTGTTTTAAAACATTACAATGTTATTTGAATATGTCTTATTTGTATATAACAATCCTTCTTTGAGTTTAGTCTTATATTGATTTTATTTTGCCATTACAGTTTAATCTGGTTATAACAATCTTCCATGTATATTAGTCTTATTTGGATATTAATATCTATTAGTCTATCGGGTATTTCTATCTGATTTGGATATTATAAGATATTAGTCTTATCTGTATATTACAGTCTTATTTGTATATGTCTTATTTGGACATAACAATCCTACTTGGATAATAGCCTTAGATTGACATTAGAGTCTTATCTGGATAAAGGTCTCCTTTATATTAGTCTATATAGCAGTCTTATTTAGATATTAGTCTTCTTTCTATATTAATGGCCGTTTTGGATGTTAATCTTATGTGGATATTATAATCTCTTTGAATACTAGTCTTTTCTGGATATTAGTCTCTTTTGGATATTAGTTTTATTGGGATATTAGTTACATCTGGATCATATTCTAATATTACAATCATTATGGATATTTGGATAATACATTCTCTTATGGATACTAGTCTTACTGGGATACTACTATCATTTTTAGATATTAGTCTTAATTGATATTAGTCTCTTTTGGATATTAGTTTTATTGGGATATTAGTTACATCTGGATCATATTCTAATATTACAATCATTATGGATATTTGGATAATACATTCTCTTATGGATACTAGTCTTACTGGGATACTACTATCATTTTTAGATATTAGTCTTAATTGATATTAGTCTCTTTTGGATATTAGTGTTATTGTGATATTAGTCATATTTGGATATTAGTCCTATTTGAATGTAAAATCTTATTTGAATATTACAATCACTTTGGATATTAGTCTTATTTGGATATTATGATCTCTTGGATATTAGTCTCTTTGGATATTAGTCTTATCTGGATATTAGTCTTATTGGGATATTGCAATCATTTTTGGATATTATTTTTAATTGGATATTACAGTTGGGGATATCAGATTTGTTTGGATATTACAATCTTATTTTAATATTACTGTAATATTCAAGCAATTGGTTGCTTGGGAGGTGTAATTGGTAAGGATGTTGGAAGTCACAATGCTAAGTGAAGATGCTGCAGAGGGTATGCAATAATATCTCACACATACAATAAAGATATTACTTAAAATGTTTTCTGTTCTCATCAGGAGTTTAAATAATTTCCATTCCATGGAAAATATATGGAAAACATACCTCAAGATGATACCATTTTCCACTGAGAATGAGTCTGTTGGCAGACCAGCAATGTTCCATGCTCGAATCTTGACAGGGTCACCAAGGGTTTGGATCAAACTGAAATCATCTGAACAGGGAATCCCAGCCTTTTTCACACTTTCTTGCCACAGTCTGATTTGATCCTGAAAGAGATAACATAATATTTGCATTTCTCACATGTAATTTTTTTTTAAGAAATATTCTTCTTATGCACTCGATGACTACTTGTTATCAAAAGATCAGAACATCTTGCAAGTACAACTTGTGATTATTTTACCATATGTGTGACCTTAGTACAGGGTTCATACACATTCTTCTGTCTGGAATTCTATGTCAATCAATCACAAAGGACTTTGCTTCTTGAAGTTATTACTGATTGAAGAAGAGTGAAAGCTAAAATTTAGAATTTTATGATCTCCTGAAAATGTCTCATTTTAGAGTTTCTTCTCAAAGCACAATTTTAAATAAGGATTGACATGACTATCTTGACTAATTAGAATTTGTGCCAGTAGTATAATCTGTGAAATGGATAGGATATGAACCCTGAAAAATTTAGCTTACTGATAATAATAATAATAATAATAATAATAATAATAATAATAATAATAATAATAATAATAATAACAACAACAACAACTCCAAAAATCAACCTGAATTTGTCTAAAGTACACTATTTTGGCAGCTATTAAAATATGGAAAATGAATTTTGCCAAACTAGACAATACCAGCTTCTAAAAGTGCAATGAATGAATTACCAAATACATAAAATGTAAAAAATGTTATCAGCTCTTTTTTTAACAATTTACCTCTGAAGTTCAGGAAGTAAAAATGAGCAAGTGGAGCTAGCGCTATTTTGAAAGGTGCACATCTAGAGTAAGGCCAAGCTGTACACTCTAAAACCCATATTACACCCATCAATCACACACCAAAATAAAGGGAATTAAAGATTCTTTTGAACAATACCTAACATATACAAAGTCTTTTTTAAATAGACAGTATAACTAGTTAGGAAACCCAAAAAATTATTTTTCTTTAAAATTCTAACACTATGCTAAATACAAAACTGTAGAGTGCCACCTTAATTCTTTAAAGAGATCTTGATCATGTATGATGACATGTAATCAGTATAAAGGATGCTTTTAATTTTCTGTGCATTTTATGCATTGTCCATCAGAACAATTTCACCAAATAGTAAAAGCTTCCTTTATGCTGCAAAATGGGTTGAGGAACTTCTCTAATGTGACGAAATTTGGACTAAATCCATAATACTGTAATCAAATGGAAATTCTGGATATTTCTTAAAACTGGATTCAGATTTCTGGATCAATCCCGATATTTTCTCATTACTGACCTGTCTAAAGGCAGAGGTGAAGGCTCCGAGGTATGCAACAATTCCGGAACCTATGAGAACATCTCCTGTCAAGTTGGTGTACCTAATTCCAAGATCTTTAGCAGCCTGACCCCATCTGAAGAATTAAATTTGTAAACTCAACCATAAAATTTCTATCTATTTCTTATTTGCATCACAGATAAGAAAAACCATTACTGCTGATTACAATTAAAACTGCTATATTAACTGTTGAATTATTTAATGTGATATATTGAAAATCAATTCTGTTGAGGCCATGTTTTTTTTAAAATTTTCCATAATGCATGAAGGCTCACAAAAAATGTTCAGTGCCCTTTATGAAAATGCAAAATGAAATAAAATTTGAAACTAAGATTAATCAAGTTACAGATAATATTTACTGAAATTAAACATTTTAGCAATTGATGAATCTTTTTACTAAGTTAAGAAATTTGAAATTAGGTTAAAAAATGTACTGCATATAATAGTAAACTCAAATGAAATTTAGATTGGCATAATTTTTCACAACTGGAAAAGGTATATCAAAATCTCGTTGTCTGTCAAGGTATGCAAAACAATAAATGTTGAAGATATACCTATGTTTCTCACCACCAAGACCACCAATCAACTGTTCTGCTCTTTCCAATTTCTTTGTACACAGATCAACTTGGTTTTCAAGGTCCACCTTTTTGGCCTTGTTTTGCTCTAGTTTGTCCTGCAGCTTGTGTAATTTGTCCTGAACTTCCCGAAGTGAAGCACGCTTTTTCTCCAAAGAGGCCATAGCAGTGGCAAGTTCTCCATTGGCCTTTTTCAAAGCTTCCTTCTTGGGTGCAACAACTTTAGCAACCCTAAACAAAAAAAGAAAAAAAAAAAAGAAAGATGGAGACTGAAATATATTGGAACCTGAATGATGCGAGCCCAATGTTTTATAAGTTTTATGTATCCAAAATTGTAAACTTCACACTCAATACAATCTAAAAACATTAAAATCTATAATTAGGTCATTGAATTATAAACAATAGATGAATAGATTACAGTGACCTAATTTTCTTCATGACATCACTACTAGATGTGAATACATTAGCAACTTGGGACAATCAAACATCAGCAAAATCTGCTTCTGATCATTCAAGAATTAATTTTCTAAAATAAGCCTTTTTTATGTCTTTCAATTTCACAGATTTTTATTCCTGTAAATCACAAACTATGAATGTGATCATTTGAGATGATTCATATACACAATACTCCCTCCCTGTATAAGACAGTCTTGTAAGACATGTATGGTCATGGATCCCATTGCATTTCTTTAAAGTAATATTACTGAAAAAGCCTCAATATAAGGCAACCTTGCCTAAAGGGCAGTCAACTTGCATGGCTCCTACAAATGGTGTTATAATTAGGGAGTATGCTGTTTTTACTATTGACAATAAGATATACTTGTACTACTTTTACAATTGGTGTTTTATAATGAGGGAGTAAGCTGCCTATACTAATAACAATAAGGAAATCCACCTGTAGTTCTAAAAATTGTGTTATGAGTGAGTATGCTGCCTTTAGCATCAACTATAAGGAAATCCACCTGTATTGCTCCTACAAATGGTGTTAAAATGAGGATGCTGCCTTTACTATTAACTATAAAAAAATTCACTTGTATGACTCTTGCAAATGGGGTTATAATTTGGGACTGCTGAACCATAATAATCTAATATAAGGCAGTCCACTTGTATGACTCAGATGATGGTATATTAGTGAGAGATTGCTGTACCTTTACAATCTATTATAAAACAGTTCACTTGTATGTCTCCAAGAAATTGTGGTACAGAGAGTGAGTACTAGGCTTATACATGTTATTATATGGCAGTCCACTTGTGTGGCCCCTACAAAAGGTGTTACAGACAGAGAGAGAGAGAGAGTACTGGACCTTGACAACATATTATAAGTTAGTTGACTTGTAAGGTTCCTACAAATAGTCTTACAGAAAGGGAATACTGGACTTTTTCAAACTAATTATTATATTATCTGAATATTTATTTAATTCCTGTTTAAGAGATTATTTATTTTCATATACACCAAAGAGGAAATTTACATCAAGGAACTATTACCTGCTGAAGGGGATTTCATGACAAGAGATACATTAACTGAGGCATTACCTATCATACACTTCCATCGCACGCACCCATTTGCAAAGGCCTTCACAAGCAGTTGAGGCATTTCTGACCTTTGCTGGATCAAATTCTGGATTGGTAATGTATTTGGCCCGGATTGTTTTCATGTATGCTTCTGGAATGTTGTCCTGTGAAAGAGATAAAGTATTTGTTTTTGTGGAAAATTTAAATATTGAAAGCATTACAAAACAAAAAAGAAACATTTTTCACACTAAAATCAGGAATTGTTATTGTTGTTATAGGGTTTAATGCCATTTTTCAGCACAAGATAGACTATACATGGCAGCCAGTATTAATGGTGGAGGAAGAACCCTGGAAAACCCCGGGAAGAACCACCGACCCACGAGAAGCTACTGGCAGGCTTTCTCTTACCCATGTTAGCCAAGTCTGGACTCAAACTCACAAAGACAGAGGTGAGATGGCAGTGATCCATAATGGTCAATGCTTTAGACCACTTGGAAAATCAGGAATTCATAAGGATAGCAATGATCATACATGAAAAGTATAATATGGTTAACTTCAACACTGTAAGTTGGATTTTTCATTTTCAAAAATAATTTGAAAGTTAGACATTCCAGTTATCAAAAACCCTTACAAGGGGATGCTTTAACAGGACTATCAGTTAATTAGAACATGATGGATCACATCTTGTCTGTTAACCATGTTATGATGTACTACTAATACTACTAATTATAATAATAACCACAAACAGAATAGTAATAATAACTGCAGCAGCAACAATAATAATAATGAAAATGATAGTTAATAACAGTAAATGACTCAAACAAAAACAAAACTGTAGCACAAAATATGTTGAAATTACATCACAGTAAAATATTTGCTGAAATTTATAATGTCATCTCTAAAAGGTATTGCTTTCCTTCTATATACCACCAAACCTCACTTTCTGAACAAAGGATCACAATAGATCCTTTCATACTGTTTCAATGCAAACATATGAATATCCTAATAACAATAAATACAAACAGTATATGCGGCAATTCCAAGAAAGAAAAAAAAAAATCAACAAGTATACCATATTCAATAAAGCATCCATCTGTCTGTACAGACAGACATCTGGGGATCATAACTGATAAATCCCCTCCATTTGTGATAAGAAATGCAAGTATAAACTAAACCAACAGAAACAAACTTGGAATAACTTTGGTGACACTGGGTGAAGAGATATCAGAACTAGAACCTAGATACAATTTTGTATGGCAACAATGATAAACTTTGGAAAGTAGGTCAAATTGACCTAGTTTATGAAACAATTTTATTGCAACATTAACCTGCACTGCAAGTTATTTTCAACAGTCATTAAAATAAGTTACATCCTATAAACAGAGGAAGGACATATGCATGGATGGGCAAACAGACAAAGTCAGTTCTGTATACTAGCTAATATCCAGAAGTATGGTACTGAAAGAAAAATTGTTTGACATTACGGCTAAGAAAACAATAGCATCTATACCTTATCAAACTGAACTAAGGACTCTAAAAACTTCATATCACCAAGGATCTTCTTAGAGGGGCCCCAAAAATCTTCTATCTTCTTGCCTGATCCAGATGGATCTGGAATCCTGTCTGGCTTGATTCCCTTAAGGACACAAAGAGCTTCCATAACAATTTTGACACCCATTGGGGGGCTTTTCATAGTCTTAACAATGGTGATGTCTGCTTGTGTCAGAGTGTTAAGGGCATCGAGAGCAGCATTCAGTGCAGGCAAAGCCTCTGCCAGATCTGCATCACATTCATCTTTGATTGCCTGGGCTGCCTTGGCTTGTTCATTAGCCACTGCCTCATCAGCTTTAACAACCTGGAAAAGTAATCAAAGCATTGATTTAAATGATGACAAACTGAGTTGAGTTACTTTATTAATCAAAGTACTAATTATATTGACAGATGGAGCTTAGTTTATTTATGTTAATTAAATTACTGATTTCTCTGACAGACTGAGCTGCATTACTGTATTTAATGAAAGTACAGGTTCCACTGACAGCTGGAGCTGAGTTTATGCTAAGCAAAGTACCAATTTCACTGGCAGTTGGAGCTGAGTTATTGTATTAATCAATGTACTGATTTCACTAGCAGATGGAGCTGAGTTACCGTATTAATGTACTGATTTCATTGATAGATTTAGCTGAGTTACTGTACTAATCAATGTACTGATTTCACTGACAGATGGATCTGAGTTACTGTATTAATCAATGTACTGATTTCACTGACAGATGGAGCTGAGTTACTGCATTAATCAATGTACTGTACTGATGTCACTGCCAAATGGAGCTGAGTTACTGTATTAATCAATGTACTGATTTAACTGACAAATGGTGCAGAGTTACTGCATTAATCAAAATACCAACTTCACTGACTGTATGAATCAAATTTGTGCTGACTTCACTAGCAGATGTAGCCGAGTTACTGTATTAATCAAAGTACTGATTTCACTAAAAGTTTTTTTATGTTAATCAAAGTACATTTTTCAATGTCAGACTCAGCTGAGTTACTGTGTTAATCAAAGTACCTTTTCAATGAAAGACTAAACTGAGTTTCTTTTATGTTGATCAGATTACTGACTTCAATGAGTTAAATTGCCTTAAGTTAATCAGAGAACTAAAAACATTTTACTAGCTGAATGGTTAGATATTATGACCATCATAGTTAGCTATTATAACCTTCATAGTTAGTTATTATGACCTTCATAGCTATTATAATCTTTATGAGAATTTAAAAGACTAAAACTACTAATGAGATTATGGGCATCACAACTTTTATGACCTTTGAAAAATCTAAGTAATGAAGGTACATGTAAAATCTGCTACATTATTGGTAAGATATCAAAGTACTAAGAGTACAGTTGATTCATCATTTACAAGACATATGACATGTCATCTATTTTTTCTTAAATTCTATGTAGGTGATGTATAAAAGCATAAATATCCTATTAATTCATCTACCTTCTCTACTTTGGCCACTTCAATGGAGTCTCTCTCGATGACAACCATTATTTCATCTACTTCTTTACTGGCCTGCACAAGCTGGGGTTGTAGTGCAATCAGCTGTTGTTGCATATCTGCAACCTGTGACCCAGCGCTTTCCAATTTCTGCAGACCAACTTCATAGCGCTTCTTCTGCTTCATGACAATTCTGTGCAAAACATAAATTCAAAATTATTTTGTAATCCTTCACTTTTCAAGGGTTATATGTAATTCTTTTTTCTCTATTTTATCAAAACTATATAAAAATATTAAAAAATTAGTTTGCAATCCTTCACCTCTGAAGACCAATTATATATTTTTTTGTCTGCTTCATGAAAACATTTTACACTAATTAATATTAATGTAGAACAGGTATGATGCAGCCCCCTGCATGCCATATGAGGCAACTAATTAGGGTAGAAGCCACATTGGCTCTTTGCTTGGCATGCCAGGCTTGCAACCAGGTTTGCTTCTGTGATGTGTTCTTGGGCAAAGACCATTTGCATCTATTGCCTTGGCACTAAATAACCTATTGGTGTTCCTGCAATATATATACAAAACCCAATAAAATATGTCCTAAAATATATAATTATGCCTCTGGTGAAAGGATCTATCACATCTAAAAGTTAAAAACAGAAAATTATACAAGTAAACTATTTAATAACAACAACAAAAATTATGTATTTAGCTACCAATAATGTACTAATTGTGATATAATACATATTAAGTGGAATGACCATGTTTCACTCATGCCAGTGAAAGTAGAAACTGAGTGTATTTGAGAGGTGTGTCATGAACAGCCCACAAGTTTCTTGGCATTGTGTGCCTTTCACTCAGTGGGTAAGCAATTCACTCAATTTTTCCAGCATTGCTGATAGTAAGGTACAAGTTTTCTAACACTATATAACATTTTACTGTGAAAGTGATAAACAGGTTAACACACTGGGGTCTGCACAGTGTCAACTAGCAACAACACAGTTTTCTTGGATTGTATTATTGTAATCCAACAAAAGACTGTTTGCACATCAACACTTATTAGGACTTGTTTCTGTATTTCTAGGATCATTTGGAATTTAATTTGCAATACCATAAGTTTCCTTTTTATTATATTTTCACTTTGCATTCAAGGGAAATAAATTATTTGCTGAATTTTCTAAAGATTGTTGCTTTTCACTATTTTAAGAGCATAGACTTATAAATTTGGAATGTTGGTTCATTTTCTATTCTTGGATTAAAATGAGTAACCTAATAACTGAATGCCTTTTAAAGTTCTATTATTATGCAGTAAACAGTGATAAAAGTTTTTGAACTTTTCTGACGAATACATTTTGTACAGTCCTCACCACTTCCCTAAAATTAGTTCTCTATTAAACTTTTCTGATGAATACAGATTTAGTACAGTCCTCAGCACTTCTCCAATCAATGTGTCATGTGGGCATGGGGGTCTATAAAAATGACAATATGACAATTTATCTCAAATATTTTCTTCAGCAACCAATGGTTTATAAATATTATGGCTTAATTCAAAGTTTTAAAATAAAAATAAAGATATTATTAAAGTAGGGCAACGTTTCCAGAGTTTGAAGGCATTCTTTCCTATGCATTGAGAATATTCTCTCCCTCTGAATCATTTGGATTTGTATTTTATTAATATCTACACGATGACTACAGCTGCTCATTTAAGATATGTAGCAGATTCAGCAATTTTGCAGATTTTATTTAGCTACATATATGGATTAAATCTTTACTGCACTTTCCTTAAAATATAAAAAATTTCAAAGATGAAACCAGTTTAAATAATTTTAATTGTACTAATAACAAATTACATCTAAATAATATTTGTTATATTCCATGATCATTTATGAATGAATTAAATATTAAATCTTTGCAGAACAATCAATTAGCAACAAAACTCTTTTGTGAAGATTGTTTGGCATGAAAAACTTTCATAATTTCTTTGATATTACTTTTTTTACAACAAAATGTTGTCATTCAGTGTTACAAAGCAAATGGTTACTCAATCACACAACACACAGTCATATATGCCTAATTGCCAAGAAGTCAAATACATGCAAAGATGAAAAAACTGGATTGGATGGGAAAAAATTAAAGATGCCAATAAGATATAATAAAATAGTTTTATAAACAGATGAGATATAAGTGACTCTCACAGTGTTACACTTTATTGTCAGATATCAGAAAAAAAAGTTTTGTAAAACATTAATGCATGAAACAATGCATCTTTTAAAGAATATGAACAACATGATGCAGAAAATTCAATAATCAAACAACTACCTTACTTAGACAAACCCTTTATTAATAAATAACATTTATGAAGCTGTGAGATCTGGCAGGTCTCAGTTGACTAGTCTTACTCATGCCCAGTAACCATCTGCTAGGTTCTGTTCACATAATCATCCACTTTATTCACCATAAATGTTGCAAATGGGGATTTGTGTAGTTTTTGGGCTAATGGTTTCCACTCAAAGGCACATATATTCAAATACCAGGTCATTGACAATTACATGCATTATCCCCTTGAAATTTGTCAAAAAATGTAGTGTAACCGAGTGACAACTACATCGGCATGAGTGATATATGGTCAGTACACTCTGCAAATACTGTATAATCAGACATTTTTATCATCGCTGTTATTCAACAAAAATTTGCAGAAACAAGCTGCATCATGTTTTTAACAATATGATTCATTTGGGTTTTAAGACAGTAAAATCCTAAATTCCATGAAATAAATGAAATTAAATCTCCAAATAAACTTTCTGATTGAACAGTATTATTCCAGAAGCAATTTATCATGATCTACTTTAGCAAGGACAATGGTATTTTATGAAATAAATTGTTACATACGATCGATTGACATCCAGCAGACTTTTAAATGTGCTGATCAATTCTAAGTAGGATGTGGGGGTCACATAATTGTGTCTCTCCAATTCCGCAAGGAATCTTTCGGATAAGTCCTGGGTTGATGTGTGGAAATATTTACAAATGTCAATACAACCATTTCGGTCTTCCTCAGATAGCTCTGTCTCTTCCAGGAAGCGAGAAGCTACAGCTTGCAGGGCATCTTCTGGCCATGGCTACAATAAATGTATGGAGATATCAAATTACAATGCCTCTTGCAATTTTATTATTAAAATGAGTGATCCTTATATAAGATATGAGAGAAAACCCTGAAAAACATTAATTTGCAAAACAAAAAGAAAGACACTGGCAAGTAGCAGAATGTGTAAATATGCATCCTTGAATGCCTTCATATGATTTCTCAACAAATGTTCATCATATGGTTGGTACACCTCAAGAGTGGTAGTTTTAAATATCTTTTTTAAGGAGTTTTCAAATTACTATCGATAAATTCAAATGAAAATAGGCATCTACAATCACCACCAGTTACAAAAGTATGCATACATGCTAATTATCCAGATTGTACAGTATGTGGTGTAGACCTCATTATGCATGGAACTTGCCATGTGTCAAACTCATTTAGCATGGAAACAATTTTTCTATTTTCAATCATGGTGACAGTATGCATACATGCTAATTATCCAAATTGTACAGTATGTGGTGTAGACCTCATTATGCATGGAACTTGCCATGTGTCAAACTCATTTAGCATGGAAACAATTTTTCTATTTTCAATCATGGTGACCCTCATCTCTGACCCACTGGACCATTAGTCCTTTAAAATCTTTCTTACCTCAACTGCAAGTCATCCACAAAGTCTTGTAAATGTAGATGGTATAAAAACAAAGCTGTTGTGTAGAAATGTAACAGCAAACAGATGGACAAACATATGAACATGCAGATGTGTGTCATAACATACAGGTGTGTCATAACATACAGGTGTGTGTCATAACATGCAGGTGTGTGTCATAACATACAGGTGTGTATCATAACATACAGGTGGGTGTCATAACATTATACAATTCACCTTTTTGGAAGGATATGACCAAATGTATAAAAGTTTATTGAGAAAAAATATTTATGTTTTAATGAATATTTGTCATACCTGAAACCAGTCAATGGTGCAGCAGTTGATTAGAGATGGAAATTTCCTAAGTCTGTTTCGGAAAGCATCTCCAATGGGACTCATTGCCAGTACAATGTGCAGCTGCTCTCGCACTCGGTTCACAAACATATTGAAAAGTGAAACTGGAGACCCATCTGTTTGCTTAGTCTTATCCCTCTGCCTGTGAATATTCATATAAAAATTTAGTTTAGGTAGATATGCATGATGTTTTCCTGGGGATAGAACATAAACCTATGTGTCACCATGATGAATGGCACATTGTAAGCAATGCATTTATAAAAGAGTATCAACTTATTAAATCAGTTGAATTTGTGAAAATCAATGAAACTTATTTCTGGAAATACAAGGAAATTCTCAATGACTGAGTTTAAATAATGAATATCATAAGACAGACCTTGCTATAAATATGTACAATAAAAATAGATTTGTTTTTAATGTCAAAAACAAGTAGTTCGAACTTATGTGATTAAGTATTATTCTTGTGATTTGATCTCTCATGGTAAGAATGCATTTTTGTGCTTTATTCCAGAGTGTTGTGTTACTTATATTCTTAAACAAAACTATATTTCATGCACATAATAAAAAAGATTAAATGGTGTAAGTGATTTTTAAACAAGAAAAGTGAATTTAAATACGAAAACAGATGGGGAGGGGTAAATCCAGAAGTCTCCATGATCACAATGAAAGTCAGAGGCTTACCTATCCAGCTGTCTCATTTTCTCACAAATTTCCTGTTTCTCATCCAAGGCAAACAGGTTAGGCACTTCACCAGCATTAAGAAGGTTATTAATGTCCTCAAGAAAGGACTCTTGCTTGATCTAATAAAGAAAAACCAATTTGAGCTATTACAACTGTAATAGGTGATTACATCACTGTAACATCAAGGTGTAGTGTCAGCATATATTCCTGTTATACTCACTCACCAAAGATATCTCCTACATTTTTCTAGGACATAATATTCATGGATTAGTCTCTGCTATATGCCTGTAGCAAAAAAAACAATTAGTGCATACTCCTGATGGTGGAAAAGACATTATTTACCATATCTTACAGTAACTACAGATTACATATGGTCAAATCCTTTGATCTGGACATAAATGAAAGCAACATTAATGTACATTTTTTTCAGTGTGTCAAATGTATTTCTAATTTCGGCTTTGCATAAATTATATATTTCCAACAAAATAACCCTATCATTTTTTTAAACTTAAAAATCCTGTCTTTTGGCCACATGGTCTTTTGCAAGCTGGTTAATAAACTTAAAAACATGATTTTTGAAAACAACACTTGCATCTTTGCATGAAACACTGGATTCATAAGGCTCATTTTTATAGTTTTTATAGTTTTGATGAAATGATGCCATTGTGAAAGAAAAATCTAGTAAAAACCAAAGAGCAGTACGGGAAGGTAATGCTGATTTTACAACAGTGTTGAGTGACTTTTCCCTTTATACCAAACTCATAGGATTTTATGTTTGGCTAACCTGTTAACTGTTCTTTAATATTTACATAGATATACTTGAAAATACCAAGTAATTTATAAGTTCATATTTATATATTTTCTCCTTTTTGTCAATTATATTTATCTGGATCAAGTGTTCTGAGACCATACAACTGCTAATGGCTTTGTTTAAAAGTACAAACATCATGAAGTTGTACTTGGTCACTGACATATGCTATCAATGAAGAAGCATATCCTCACATATCCTCACTTGGTCACTGACATATGCTATCAATGAAGAAGCATATCCTCACTTGGTCACTGACATATGCTATAAATGAAGAAGCATGTCTTCACATATCCTCACTTGATCACTGACATATGCTATCAATGAAGAAGCATATCCTCACATATCCTTGCTTGATCACTTACATATACTATCAATGAAAAAGCATATCCTCACTTGGTCACTGACAAATTCTATAAATGAAGAAGCATGTCCTCACATATCCTCACTTGGTCATTGACATATGCTATCAATAAAGAAGCATATCCTCACTTGGTAACTGACATATGCCTTTAAATGAAGAAGCATGTCCTCACATATCCTCACTTGGTCATTGACATATGCTATCAATGAAGAAGCATGTCCTCACATATCTTCACTTGGTCATTGACATATGCTATCAATGAAGAAGCATGTCCTCACATATCTTCACTTGGTCATTGACATATGCTATCAATGAAAAAGCATATCCTCACTTGGTCATTGACATATGCTATCAATAAAGAAGCATATCCTCACATATCTTCACTTGGTCATTGACATATGCTATAAATGAAGAAGCATATTCTCACATTTAGAATTACTACCTTGATGCCTTCACCAGTACAAAAGTATTTATAAGTTTGGCTCCTGAACCAGCAGTTATGAGTGAAATTCTAAATATGAGGCCATTGTTCATTTGTGCTTGCTTATGATTGATACCTATCATCCCTTCTGGACAGGAAAACAACTCCAACTATACTAATGCATATATCGGAGAGTACTAATGGCAGCTTGATTTACATTATAAGTTTGTCATCAATTTACTGATTTCAACTGACCTTTTATGCATATAATTGGCTGATTTATTACATTTTTTTGTGGGACCAAATGTTTTTTCTGATCAATGTTTATGCATAATACCATGTGCTAACCAAAGCCCATATCCACATGAAACTCAAAATGGCTGCACATGATCTAGAAGACCAGAGAAAAGACCAACAGACTCCAATTGTAACTCCCTCTACCTGTTATCTGTTGTCTTTACATATCATGATCAAGTAACATATAAGACAATGAAACCATGTTTTGAAGTAAAATATGTTTCTTCAGTAATGCATACAGGATCAAAATATATGGGCAAGATCACTCTACTCCAAAATTGGCAGCACTTATGTTTCTAAAACAAGCCAAAAGACATGATAATGTCTTGTTCAGTTTGGGAGGGCTGGATTTTGGAAGTAGTGGATGTATTCCCAGCACATTATAAACAGGAAAGAATTATCAGAAAAACATGTTTTACATCAAAAATTGTTTTTCATCACAAGCAGAACTAGAGTCTTTGCATGATGAACTAGATGTGTCAAGCTAAATAAACCTGTTATGATCTCAGTTTAAGAAATGTAACAGCGTTCTTGAGGAAAACAATTGTCATTTTTATTTAAACTGAATTAATTTGCTATTATCATTTGATCAAGTAGGTTAGAGCAGGTTTAGACACTGATGTACTAAAATTGAGGATATTCTCATGTTTTTTTTTTGTTTTACTTATGCTGACTGTAGCATTCACATGCAAGTTGCAGATGATAGTGCAGCAAATTGGATGTGGCCTGAGATTTTGCATTATGAATTTGCCAAGAGACTTGGGAATGTAACCTGCTGAGATATTGACATGGATCCCATTTGGTCAAAACAAAGGAGTTTAATTTTCCAAACAGAAGACATAATGAGGTAGGCTTCTAACAAGGAATTCATGATGAAACAAAAGCAAAATAAGGGATTTTTTTTGTCTTGCTACAAAGTGTTGCACACTAAGTATTTCTGACCTGAGGTTTGCCTCCAAAATGGCATTAGAGACCAAGCTTAGGGTGCTTCAAGTCTTCAAAAAGAGCATGCTGACCAGACACATAATGACATTTGGTGCCAATCCCACTATCCAAGGGGAAAACAATCCCATCCAACTTTTTGCATAGGTAATCAAATAACCATTGAACACTTTTTTTTGCAATTAAGCAGATAACCTTTGAACACCATTTATTTGCAATTAAATCACAATCTGATCCATCCACCAATCTACTCCAACTTTTTGCTCAGGCAAGCAGATGAACTCTAATAAATTTTCTTTGCTAATAGAAGAAAAAAGATGTGGTGAATCTATATTTAAGTTATGAAGGGACAGATTTGAAATGTAGTGGATATATTCCTAATGTATTATGACAAGGTGATTACATTTGAAGAAGAAACAGTTTAGTCACATGACATATTCTAACAATGAGAAGAATTTATATTTTAAATCATGCTGCATTAATTCTCTTTGTACATGGGGTCATATCATATGAGGGATACTAAATGTCAGGAACACTTGTGTACTTACCTGTGAGTCAGAGAAAAGGAATACACCATGGTTATCCGTTTCTGTTGATTTCCTCAGAATATGTTTCAAGTCTTCACGCCACTCCACACTTGTGTAACTCTTTGTGATTTCAACCTTAAGACAGAATATGAAAAATGGAAGGTTGACAAATCACAATGTATAATGGAAAGTGGAAACTAAAATTCTCGCATAACATGCTTTAAGTCCAATGATTCCTTTTAACAAGAAAAAAAGATTTAGTGAACACAATGAATAACTGTGCACAGATAGTTTTAAAAATTTCTTCTGTAAATTTGTTTAAAATAATGATTCTAAACTAAATAAATATTTGTTGTTCAATTTAATTAAACATTGAAGTGAGGTTTTTATTTAGGTCATCCATCTGTCAGCTGATAGGCCAACATTTCACCCATTTTTTGACACTGTTCAAGAAACTCACAGACACAATGATAAAATTTGACCTTCTTCCGAAATATGTCAAACATATCCAGACAGAATAAAACTTAGTTCTACAAATATGCAGAAAAGGCAAGTGAGGTGACAAAGAAGTGTCAATAGTCACAATTAATTCTTTTGTTTAAAATGAACAAGATCCTTTTTGAAAAAACTATGGTATGAACATTCAAAATATCAAAAATGATATATGTATTCTTTGATTTTGTATGACATTTATTTTATTAACCTAAATAAATTTGGGCACATACAGACTACAATACTGTGTAATGTGACATAGAGGTTCATGATAAGATAAGTCCTGTAATGACAATGCCTAATGCAACGTGTCATCTAGGAAGTCATAACTTATTGTGGAGAGAAATTTTGTGTAATTATACTAATATGTGTACATTCCAGTCAAAATGACTGATCATGAATCGGGATATAACTCTAACTGATTCTTACAGGGAAATATTTTGTTCTGGATAAGGATTGTCAGCAGCATATTAGTAAAGAAAATTAAAACTGCTGTATTGTCCTAAATATCTATACTTATTTATCAAAATATTTCACCTAATTATTGGTCAAAATTCCTATCACTCCATTAAGTTAATTCATCAATTAAAATATTGATGAAATGACATACAGTTTGATTTACCTGCACATGTGGTCTGCTCTGGAATGTTACCAGATATGTAAAACTACCATGTGACAGCTGAGTAAACATTTTATCCAAAGATGGTGCAGAGTTGATGTAAATGTGTCTTAAAAATTTTAACATAATAACATATTCTTACTAAAAAGCTAAGTCCCATTGCAAACAACACAGACCCTGATCTTCCACTGCATACTACATTGGCAGATCAGGGTTTATGTTGTTTGTTCTATTGATTACTCCTAGACTTAGATTTGGCACCACATTATGTAGAGACAGATATATGGACATAATGAAACTTTACATGGCAATGTATTCTTCAAAGAAAGCAGAATTTATTTTTGTTTCACTGTATGAAAGGGTACCCTTAACCATGACCTTAAGTTTCACTGTACAAAAAGGTGAACGTAGACCATGACCTTTTCACCCATGATAAAAATGGTATTTCTAAACCTTGTAAGTATTGCATGGAAGTCTGTGGTTAAAAGACTGAAAGCTGTGACTGGTACCACTTCAACTAATAAATTTACTAATCATATAAACTAAAATTCTAGACCCATGCACATGGTTATGGTTCTAGCAGACTTGCTACTTTTTTCCCTTCATGCCAGGACCAATAAAAGTTCCTCACTTCCTGAATGATAGCAATAATCCAATCATACCTGGAATAATTCATAATCTGCCATGTGTGCTGCCAAGCGTGTCAGTGACTGTCGTCCAGATCCACCTACACCAACCAGCAGACAATGTCCTCGTGGCTGCTTCAGGACACGAGCTATTCTGGACACATGCTCAATGGCAAATCTGTAACACAGAGATCAGTTACCCTGGTTAAGTTTTGTCAGTTTCATGCTATTTTCAGCATATGATAGGCTATACATGGCAACCAGTACATCAGGAGAATGAAGAACCAAAAAAACCCCGATTTAACAGAATAATCAGATCAGCTTTATTATGCAAAAGGGGCTTTCCAATGTGGAAATTCAATAGCAGCCTATAGAACAAATAAACAGATTTTTAAATTCATTTGAAAAATGTATTGGTATTCCATTTTTACTATTATTCCATTATATTTTTTATTTGTTCTAAGTTTTCTTCACGTTTCATTCATCATGAAATTTATGTTCATTCTGCACTTTATATGCATTCATTCTGCTTTTCATTTGCATTCTTTACATATTTCCTTTTTGCTTCACTCATAAAACCATAAATTTAAGACTCTCTTGATGAAGTATTGTATAAAAAATAGCTAAACACTTAAATGAAATTATAAATAAATAGCAATTACAACTGAAAGCAATTTAACTAATTTAATAAAATCCATGAATATATTTTTATTACAAAAAAGCTACATTATAATAGGTGACTTTATAATGAGGTAAATATATTGCAGCCTACCTGAAGAGCACAAGATTCATTCTCTTTTTGCTCATGTTGTTGAACTCTTCTAGATATCCCTCCACGACATGTCGGAGCTGTTCTAAATCTCTCACCTCAACATAGTGCTTGGCATCGGATTTTGGATCCGCAAAGTCACAATAAACCAAGCTACGCAGATCGTCTTCCGTAACTTTGCCATCATTGTCAAAGTCCAGGTGAATGAACAGTTGATCAAAGTCTTCACGAAGCTTGTCTTTGGAGACATCTCTGACATAATTGAAAAGCCAGTTCCTATCTGGATTGTCAACCAGACGGTCATAGTACACTCGGAACACCTAATTTGATCAAAAACAAAGATAGCAAAATAATCAAATATAAATACATACCTCGCATAAAAGTATATTATTATCAGATGACTATTGTGTTATTTAGATCAACATGTCCATATGATAATTTGTCTATACGTAGAAAGTATAACAACAGCTCATGACATCACAAATGACACCATAAGGCTAAAGATAGTAACTGAAGATCCAGAATCTATTTAAAAATCATTTTCTCAAACTATACTGTGGTTTAATCAAATAAATTCAGTATTGTTTATCATGTGAAAAACTGAATCTTACAAAGGTGGCTTACATAATACTAAATTATTATGAAATTATATTAAAGTCATAATCAACAGAAACTAAATTACTTGGTTATAGCTCTCTGATAAAATACATAAAAGCAGAGATACAAGATGCATTTTTGATAAGGAGCTAAAATAAGCAATAAAAAAACTGACACCTACTTGTCTTTTCTTTAAAGGCTATATATAGCCTTGATATAGATGTATTCAATAATCTTTTTCCATACCAAAAAAAAAAACTGTTCTCTACTTATTAGGTAAAAGTATTCCCATTTATACCTGAAACAATATGTTTATATCTTTACCTGATACAATGTGTTCATGTTTGTACCTGATACAATGTGCTCATGTATTTATCTGATACAATGTATGTTTCTTCTTGGTATAATGTAAGGATGAGTTAGATAAAAGATGAAATAAAATCCTAGACTAACATATACAACAAATGTTTACGGCAGATGATGACCTTGGTTGAAACAGTCTAGTAAGTAAATTTTATTTCACCAAAGCTCATAGGTTGTTTAGACCTAGACAAACTGCCAAGACAAATACTCAACAGGTGAATGGGTAACATTGAAAAATATTCAATCAAAATAACTTACTCTGTATTTTATTCTATTTCAATAAAGTACACTGAAAGATGTAAGAAACAAAAGATGTAAGAGTAACTGAGCAAAGAAGGATTTTGGGACTTACAATTACATGGAAAAACGGACAAAAGTATACACATGAAAAAACTTTTATTCCTGGATTCATAGCAGAAACAAAAACATATAAGTGTGAAATCTAAAAGCAAAAAATACAAGCAATTTGTCATACCTCATGAACCCACAGCCTCTTCATTGATGCTGGTTCCTCCATAGTTTCTGGGGTCGATAAGAGAACTCCCTGTATAACTCTACTGAAGTCTCGCAAATTGAACAGGTAATGAGACTTGGCAGGGGTGGGCAGCAAGTTTTGCATGGCCTCCTTGTAAACCTGCAGTGTGCTTTGGACAATTTGATCAACACATGGCTTGAACTCATTACTGAAGCCTCTGTCAAAATAGTAATGAAGGAAATTAATTAAATGATAGATTTTCCTGCACCAAGTCCCTTCATGAATCTGGATCCGTTATCCAAAAGAATTGACCTTTAACCTTTAGACCTAAGGATTACTTGAGATGTAAAAGATCAATATGTATTGCACAGAATATAGTGTCTGTCCTGGAACACTGTTATGATTCTACTTATACATGTAAGACAAAGCTGATTTCTGTGTTAGGGCTGTTCCATATAAACATACATGGTACCCAGTAAAGGCAGGTTTAAAAATATATTCCATGGTACTTTGATTTTGAAGAGTTCACATTAAAATGATAATAAAATTATAAACTGCATCTATGGGTGAGCACCCTACATTAAAAGTACCTTCTCTACGAACCAGGTATGTTTTACTGGAACAGCCAATAACAGCAGAAAGATTTGGGCCAAAGGGAGGTAACTGTTACAATAACCTGCTGTTACCAATAGTGTGATCAATGATTGTAGCCTTGATATTTGTAATGCACATTAAAGACAAAAATTTGGCCAAAATAGTTAGCTTTTATTAGGTAACATGCAAATTCAGTTTTTTTTTTTGTTCCTTGCTAATCATGATGAAGTCACAATAATTAAATCCAACCATGACTTTTTAGATACACATGTAAAGTTAATGGGAAGAAGTGGAAACTAACCAAGTTTCACTTCATCCATTTATCTTAAACAGCTCTTAATCTGTTATGCAACTGTGACTGAAACATAAAACATTGTGAACTTCAGCCTGAAGATAGAAACATTAATGTAATATGTGACACCCCTTTTCAGTGATGATGTAAAGTTTTACCATATTTATCCATTCACCTAAAATGTCTCTAAAACTACAGAGTGGAATGGAAAGTATAAAAAAAAGATTCAACATTTCACATCATGATGTTGATATTGAAGCTTCACCTGCAAAGATGGTATTGAATGCACATGTATACAATATTTCATCTCTTAATCTCAAACAAATCCCGGGGCCCCGAGTGGCCGAGTGGTCTAAAGCGCTGTCCGTTACGGATCACTGCCATCTCACCTCTGTCTGCGTGTGTTCGAGTCTAGGATTCGGCTAATGTAGATATGTGAGAAAGCTTGCCAGTTGCTTCTTGTGGGTGGGTGGTTCTTTCCCGGTTTCTTCCTCCACCATTAATACTGGCCGCCATGAATAGCCTATCGTGTGCTGAGAAATGGCGTTAAGCCCAACAACAACAACAACAAACAAATCCCAAATTATGTAGTAGACAAAAAAGTGTTACGGAAAATTAAAATATTATGCTATGGCCAGGCCATTGAATACAAGAACCCCATTATATATACCAGGTTTCATAGCTTAATCTTCAACGACCCTAAAAGTATAAAGTGGAAGGGTGGGCATGTGTGTGATTTGGATATTTAACATAGTTTTAGTAATTTTTCAGTCATTTCACTGTGATGTCTGCAGTGTGGCAGTTTAATGTTATCCTGATGCCAGGCCAACCAATCCTGACACTAACTTCTTAATGCTGAGTGCCTAGCGAGGCAGCTGTTAGAGTGGAAGTGGAAATAAAGCAGAAAACTTAAAATATTGGGCTTAAACCTTGATCTTCAAGAAACAATCAAAAATGAAACTTTGACATACCATCTTATGATAATGCATATGTAACAAAGTTACATACCCCATCTCAAATAACCCTAAAATCACAGAGCCAAAAGGAAACAGTGTAAAATGAAAATATTAAACAGCAATCTAGACCTTCATGATAGAAACCCTTCTGTGCCACACAACATTCTGTCTGATAAAGATATATGAGCATACAAAGTTTCAGCCAAAATCTCAAACAGATCCAAGTTAAAAAAGTGAAAGGTGATGGAAAACTTTAAACAGTGATCTATAACCTAGACCTTGACGATAGGTCCTCCCAGTGTGGTATTTTTTTTATAAACCTTCTGGAAATTATGTGCATGTATACAAAATTGCATCCCTTAATCTCAAATGCCATTAAAGTTATCGAGTGGAAGGGAAAAATGTGTTGAAAACAGTATAGTGAACAGTGTCCTTGACACTTGAGATAGACACCCCATGATGTTATATGATATACCTTCTAGTGACAATGCATAAGGATACCAAGTTTCAGCTTTTAATCTCAAGTGGATTTAAGGTTATAGAATTAAAAGGCAATGTGTGATGGAAAATTTAAAATATTGAGCCATGACACTAGCCTTGAAGATAGTACCCTTCACTGGCAAATGACGCCCCTTTCAATGATGATGTACAAGTATACAGTTTTACTGGCTAATCAAGAACAAATTTAAAGTAATAAAATGGAAAAGAAAGTGTCAGACATATTGACATACACACAGAAGGTCATAACATTCAATATATATGAGTAAACTTACAGTAACTAATAGCATATCAGTGTAAAACCTACGAATTACAGTAATACTTTACCGAAATTGCAGTTGATGTGGAAGAGATGTGACTTTTAAAATCGCTGACACCACTGCTGCCCTTGCCATTAGTGTCACATATAGAAAGTGTCACCAATATTGCACAATTCAATGGAAAGGCAATATAAATTTTGTTTTCAAGGGAATATATGGCCATGTCAATATACAGAGGATATCAGGCCTCATTTTTAATAAATTTTTCATCATATTTTTCTTCCCATTTAATGGCAATAACAAACAAATTTAAATTTTGCATGTAGATTAAGCATCTCAGATCTGCAGACAACTTACAATTTATTTCCAGATAAACAATTTGCTTTTGTAAATAAATAAACAAATATAATAAAAAAAAATAATGCAGTGTTTTACCTTGAGGAGATGTGCCACTCCATAATCTTTCTAAAGATGGTGACCATAGTTTCATCATCAAACTCATTAATAGTAATGGTGTTGAAGTGACGCAAGAAGCGTGCAGTAACTGGGTTTCTTCCACCACCTAAAATCAAAGTATTGAGAACACAGTATCACTTGGATTATGGGGATAGCATGGTATATTATTAGAGCTTCAAGGAAATAAACATAAATTGTGAAACACTGCCAAGCACGTTCCATTTATTGATCATCTACAAGGTTCTTGTGGGCCACTGATTCTTTCCATGGTTTCTCAAGTTCTTCCTCCACCAGGTATACTAGCTGCCATATATAGCCTATCTTAAGCTGAGAAATGGCAATTAACCCCAAAACAACAACTAGCCTTTTGGCTTTGAGAGAGCCTAGCTTTTAAAAGGCACATAACTCAAATTTTATTATGAAGATTATGATTTTATTATTCTACTCAGTGACTATCTCCCTTTAGAATTGTATACCAAATGCTCATAAATGGCAATTGCTTAATTATTTTTCCATCAATATTTTCAAAACAAAATTTTCAGTTGATAGAGGAAGATAAAAAAAGACCTGAACATTTAATATTAGGATACATGTTGGTAGAGGAATATTGGTATTTGTTGTTTTTGTTGTTTTTATAGGGGTTTAATGCCATTTTTCAGCACAAATAGCATATACATGCTTGGTGGATGTAAAATCCTCATAAGAACCACTAACTACTGGCTGCTTTCTCACACACCATGCTGGCTGAAACTTGAACACATATGGACAGGTGAGATGGTTGTATAATCGGTAAAGGCAAGTGCTTTAGACCACTTGGCCATCCAGGGTCCCACAAAGGGCTAGTATAGGTAAATATAGCAAAAAAGTGAGTAACAGAAACTATAAATAGACAGCATGCCATGGACTTGAATCCAAGAAGTCCTTCTAAGCCAAAGACAGAACATTATTTCTTTTAAAAAAAGTTCCTTCAAATGGAACAATAGTAATACATAATTCTGTTCACATACACTCCAATAATTAGTTGAAATTGTACAATTTTTTTTAATTAAAAAATTTCAAAGCAAAAATACAATTGAAAGTTGTTATGGAATTTTGATTTGCAAATGCCTTGCATATAAATATTTCTGCTAACTTGTTAATAAAAATATTTCTACTATTTGCCTTTTGCAGTTAATAAAAATATCATTGGTTAATAATTAAAATGATATGATACTAGTTGGTCCCAACATTGCAATGAGCTTAACATCAATCACTTTGATGCATGTGAGATGCTTAAGGTCATAACTGATCCATTCTTTAAACTGTCATGCTGCTGCTTTACAGCAAAAACATTAAAATATGTATGTATGTATGTCTTACTATCTGCTAATAAAGATAAAAAATAATTGTGAATTTATGTCCAATGCCTGTCAAATCAAAAACAGTAATAGTGTAAGTAATCTGATTCATTTTGTTATCTTGACTCTGAGGATATGACCCAGAATGTAGCATCAGATATTTAAATATTTCATTATCTTATATTAATCAGAGATATTTAAATATTTCATTATCTTATATTAATCAGAGATATTTAAATATTTCATTATCTTATATTAATCAGAGATATTTAAATATTTCATTATCTTATATTAATCAGAGATATTTAAATATTTCATTATCTTATATTAATCAGAGATATTTAAATATTTCATTATCTTATATTAATCAGAGATATTTAAATATTTCATTATCTTATATTAATCAGCAGCAGAGTTCAGGGGTAGAATGAAATACCGAAGACACTCACCTTTGTCCTTGACCTTGAAGGAACCAAACTGTGGTATATAACACATCTCAAGTGTTTAGCAAAAATTGCATACAAGTTACATTATGGAATAGAAAGTGTGACAAAGAGAAGAAACAGAATGAATACTGGATTGAAACATGAATCTGTTGTTATCAGTGTTTTGTTGAAATACCAACAAATCAGCCAACAATGGCAGAATATCTTACAGAGCCATTTCTGCAATAAGCCAAAATCTTGCACAGTTTAGTGGCATAAAATATACTTGTATAAATACAAATCAATTATTCGTAAGTTAGTTCTGTCTAAAATAATGGTTAACACCTTACCTGGTGGTCCCATCCCTGCAATGAGCTGAATGTCAATTAGTTTGATGGGTGTGACCTCCTTAAGGTCATACCATGTCCAGTGGTCAAGCCATTGCCGTAGCAACTCAATTGGAGGCTGTGCCCCAAACTTCTCCAGAGCTGGCATGTTCAGGTCATCAACAAAAACAATCTGAAAGTAAATAACATCTTTCTCAACTTTAGTCATTCAAAATTATTTTAAAACATGATGAAATTTGAATAGAATAAAAAACAACTATCAGAATGTCATTACATTGTGCTGAAAATATTCTCATCAGTTCTTAGTGCAAAAGTTAAGCATATACTCAAAATCTGAGAATTTCTTAAACTTTAACTTTTTTTTATAACAAAAGCAACTAATTATAACAATTTTTAAATTTAGACTTTTCCATACAAGAATCCTCAACAATTTAAATACAAGGACATCCAGGAAACTGTAAATCTTAATGATTAAAAATGCTGCTGTGTGCTAATGATAATAATGTGGAATCACACTATTCTAATTCAGTCATTATGGGAAATATATAGATATTGCACAAGCAGGTTTTACAGCAGTGGTTCCAACCTTATTTTGGTTGTGATCCTAAACAATACTTTTTTCTGAGCCTCACATTTCAGTTTCCACTGTTTTGCCACCCTAGAAAAAAATCCTGGCAACCGTCCATTACCCTCCAGAACTTCCTCATAACCCTGATTTGGATCGAAAATTGAGGGTTGAGAACCACTCTTTTACAGCTAAATTGAAAAAATTAAATATGAAATGCTTACAGCCTGCTTCCCCAGTTGGGGACCATAAACTCCCTTTCTCCTCTTGTCCAATTTGGACATGATGATGTTCTGGGTTTGGTTGGCACTTGTCTGAGCTGAGAAGTTAATGATGTTTGGTTTGAACACCTCCTTGTCAAGTTTGTTCAATAAGAAATCCTGAAAGAATTAAATTGTAGTTATTCCAGTGATAAGTCCATAACTAATGATATGCCCATTCACCACATTTGACTGGTTCTTGATTCTATTGCTAAACTGATCCTCCATTTGACCAGTACTTGTTCCTACTGCTAGACTGATCCTAAATTTGACTGGTATGTGTTCCTATTTCTAGACGGATCCTACATTTGACTGGGTTTGTTCCTATTTCTAGACTGATCCTACATGTGACTGGTTTTTATTCCTATCGCTAGACTGATCCTTCAAAGAATGGTACTCACCAAGCTCAATGAAGCAGAATACTAGTCATGGGAAAATGATGAAGCAAAAAAATCTGGACAAATTCCATACATAATTTTATTTTCATTTACTATTTTCATTTCAGCAATATTTCTTAAATTTCACTCACAGAATATGAATTAAAAAAGCAAATGAGTGATTATTAAATCCAAAGCAGTTGATTAAACTGGGAAATCCTAAATATTATATTGTCATTTTCATCTCCGTTAACTTTACATTGTCAGAATTGTGCAGTATTTTACAATATTGAACACCTTCATATTACATGCACATGCATGACATGTGTGCCAAATTTTAGTATAGTGTATTAGGAACTACTTTGTAAACAAATCATGTATACTGATGTGGTAGGTTTTGGATGATTAAAGGTTGATTAAATTTCTTTCTGAATGAACCTAAGCAGCTGTTTCATTGACTGTCACAAACCAGCTGATTTGCAATATTCCACATTAACTATTTTCGATACATTGCTTCAGATTTAGGCTTGTGATAGATGCCAAACAGGTCATAACACTGCTAGGACCCCTACAAAGAGCATGCGTGTGAAGATAAATTAAGGAAAAGCAATAGTGTAAGTAATTTGATTCACTTTGTGACCTGGACTCTGAAGATATTTTTGTATAAGACACATCTTATAGCAGGGATATTTAAATGTTTCATTACTCTACATTAGACAGTTGCTGAGTTTAGTGGTAGAATTAAATACTGAAAACATTGACCTTTATCCTTGACACCTTGGGGTGTCTACAGTATGTTAGGAGTAATCAGGGTCTATGTTGTTTGAAGTTGGACTCAACTGATATAGGAGTATATATATATATATATATATATATATATATATATTATATGTATTAAGTGTTTTGTTCAAATTTGCATACAAGTTACATTTTAGAACAGAAAGTGTGACAAAAAGAAGAAATAAAATGAACACTGAATTGAAACATGAATCTGTTGTTACCCATGTTTTGTTAAAAGACCAACAAATCAGCTAACAATGGCAAAATATTGTACAGATACAATGTTTCGGATTTAGGTTAGCGATAGATGCCATATTGGGGTCCCTGGAAAGAGCATTCAAGTGGCAAGGCATAAATGTGTCCTCTTAAACTGTTAATAAGACTGGCAAAAAATATGCTTAGTTTTACATCCTGAATTTGCTCATAAGGAACTTTCTTAATTCTGCAAATCCGAATTACATGAGCTATGTCATGGGTTCTAAATCTTGATCACAAATATTGTAATTTCAACTACATTCCATGTGCAATAACATCCTATTACTGCACTTAAAATAAAATGATTATATTCCACAGCATCATTTTGAAAATTACAACTGAAAGAGTTCATATTTTCTCACATTAGGATTCCAAACATTTAATGACAGAAAAGAAACACACATGTAGATGAGTCAAAATGCCTTCCTCGCTGCTCAAAACTTCATGTATATCTGACACAGATAAATTCAGCCCATAATCATGAAATTTAGTCAAATCAACAAAATTACAAAAATCAAATTCATTCCAGATCATATGGATAATTTGTTTCAATGTGCATTTATTCCCAATATGACTCTAAATTTTAATTTTAAGTAATCCAAAATGACAATTTATAATCTCAGTCTCACCCTTTGAAACTGGTTTATCACAGACAAATAATTTTCTTCTGTTACAAATGCTAATTCTCAGATTACTGGATATTTATGGTTAGTTCATTGATTGCTGGTATATAAATATAACTCAAAACTTAATGACTTGCATTTTCACAGCATGAGTAAAATTTTGGTAATCTGCTGATAAATTAAATAAGTATAATTTTGTTCACTATTAAGAGTGCATACCATGCAATATGACTGTTAATTATGTATTGCACATGTGAATCGAAAAAACAGTTAACTGCATTTATAAATGATAAAATGTTTGGAGAAGAAAAAATGGAACATTATTACTAACTTACTGGAATACCACTATAACGCTACTTTCTGAAAAAGTATTAAAAAACTTATTGTACTTGTTTTTAACTTATTTAACTGAGAATTTGCAGAACATAATGGAATATCTTGATTTTTATGAAGCCTAACTAGTGCATTCTGAACAATGATTTTTCACTGATTGTCTCTTCCTGTAAACATCTAATGCTGAAAAGACTTCAATATTACCTCAAAATGAAGCTGACCACATGGTCAAATGAGCTGTGCAGACAGTGTTGTTGTGTACCAACATCATCTGGAGAACATTTCACAACAAAAATTCAGAGACAATTATTTTAAGTATAATATGAATACTACTAACATTGATGTAGATACTCTTCCCAGTTCCTGTAGGACCAACAAACAGGACAGATTTTTGGTGCTGAACCAGCATTGTCATCAGCGCCGTGTAGCGTACTGTATCGACTGTAGGGACGATGATCTCATTGAAAGCAACATCTTTTGGGATTGGTGGAGAATCCTTCAGTTCTTCAGACCAAGGGACCCATTTTCCTGCTCCCTGAGGTATAAAGTGCATTTTAAATTAATATTAAAAGAGAAAATGACTAGATACCTAGATATATTTTAATAATTTCATCAAAAAAAGTTGAATAGCTATCAAATAACAACCACAGGTCAGTGTCCATGACCTTTTGCTTCTTGGCCTCAGAATCAAAAGGGAGTTACCTCTACCCACATGAAATCTATCTATGAAGAATGATAACTGTATTACAAAAAAACTTGATTTATCATGCAGAAAGAAAAATCACATTTCCACTCCACTGACCTGGTCTTGGTTACAGTAGACAACTACCATAGCTATTACAAATGAATACTGAAACACAATTTGCACTTACATATCCAGTTTCTTTGACCTTTGACCTGTTGATCACAGATTCAATAGAAAACTGCTCTTCCTTAAGTGTAATGCAACTATTAAGCTGATAAAAATTGCATTGTGGGTGACTTGAGAAAACTGAGTTAAAAATTTTAGCTCTAGAGACAGTGTCAAATGACCTATGTATCTGAGAATCAATAGAAAGATGTCTTCACTCAAGGGTTGACTACCAATTAAGTTTGATCAACAATAAAGAAACCTGACTTACTAAGTGGAAGCCAAAATAATTACAGTTTGACTCTAATGACATTAACCTCTTACCTCTTGGCTTCATAATCAACAGTAATTTGCATCTACCTACATATGATCTATCTATGATGTATGAAGCCTGATGAAAATATGACGAAAGAAACATTATATGCCATGAAGAAAACAATAGTTACATTTTCAGCTTGAGTGACCTTGACCTTTGTTACAGCAGTACCTAAATCAATAGACATCTGCCTCAAGACATGGATAAGGTATAAGTGAGGTTCCAGGAAAGGAAAAAGAAAAACCAAAAAGGATCAGAGCAAATTAAAGCTATTTTGCAAAAACCACCTCTATGGTTTTGATTGACATCAAATGGATACTGCTGTCACTACAACTCTCTTCAACTTCAGCTGGCAGGGATAAAAATTAAGAGAGGACAAAAATCTGACGAATAATGTAAAATTTTCATAAAGTTGAAATCCCTACTATCCATCATGGGTATGCTGAATTAATTACTAAACTGTGTCTAAAAGTTACATTAATTACAGTAATATACAGACCTCTTTGACAAATTTGTAGTCATATACTCGGCCCTTGGGTGGGAATGGATTCAGATAGGGTTTCATGGGAGGGTCTACAAGCTCTGGGAAACTGATCTTTGCTCTAGTTTCCTCAGTCATTCCACCCTGTTGAAGAAAAATTATTAGAAATATAAATGCTACAAAGTATCACTGCCATGCAATTTTTGTCTTTCTATATAGATCTAACGCTTTTAATGAATCACACTACTGTGACATTGTGATATGATTTGGTGGAATCTATCTAACTACAATTATCTACCCACATGTTTATTTATCAATAAATTGACCTATCCAATCAGTCAACTATGTATTTAATAGATGGAATATATGTATGTCTATAAATCCATTTTTCTGTCCAGCCTGCCACCTCTCCTATCTATTGATTAGATGAAATAACTTGTATTTATCTGCATATTCATCAATCAATCCATTAACTCATTAACCCCTAAAGGTTTTTGTCATTTTTTTCCCTGAAAAGAGAGTAGGAAACACATTTCGGAGGCTATTTTGAAATACATCTTCAATGAGATTTCTGGTTAACCTGATGCCAAGTTGTGTTTTTCATTGTCAATTTCACTCACACATGCCAAGTTGTGTTTTTCATTGTCAATTTCACTCACACATAAACAGAAGCATAAAAGTTGGAGTTTTTTTTTTTCTTTTGCTTAACGGATCCATCATTTATGCATCCAGACCACTCTTCTTTCTTAATGCCCATCATATCCTACTTTTTTGCCTGTGTGCAGATCAAAAATGCTCTGCCTTAGATCTGAGGCCAAAAAGTCTCAAATCCGGACACAAATTTGGATTCTGACCATGAGTAAATTTTTGGTGGAAAAAAATTGGGTCCCAAAAAAGTTTTTCCCTCTGTATTTAGTAGAAAGTCCAGATTATTTGGTATCATTGTAGAGCTACACCGGTCTATCTTTCTAAAACACCACCCACTTTGGTGTATCTTAAATGACCTTGACGTCACAGAGCTCAGAAGTAGGCTACTATCACCATATGCATAAATGAGGCACCAGGGGTAAATGAGTTAATATATCCAGAAAACCAGTCTGCTAATTAAGCCAGCCACCTGTACATCTATCTTCAAACACAAACACATAATGTCTTATATATAAACCAATGTACATGGACTTTTCCATCACAGTATTAGGATAATGTGACTGGGTGGGACATGATGCTGCATGTCCACTGCAGGATGCCGAAGTGCTAGACATCGCTATAAACTTACACAATGCAGACAACATAGCAATATGACTCAAACTGTTAAAGCTATTTTAAAAATTCAAAACACACACACATAATTTTTTAACAAAATTCATATAATGAATTAGTAATTATAAAGGTGACTGCAGTAGTCCCCCTCTTGAACGGCTCGCTACACCAGTGGCTACCCGCTCCTTACGGCCAGAATCCGAAGGCACAGACAAATTTGTGTTCAAAATTACCTTTCACGAAAGCCAACCAGCTAACGCTACCAGAGGCCAGCATATTTGTGCAAAAATATAAAATTTACCCCTCAAAAATGACCACATTTTATCTTGTAATATGTATCCAGAACCAATTTTATTCATAGCATGTGTTAAGTAATCCGATTTCTGTTTCCCCGATGTCAGGTTTTCATTCTTGAAAGAAGTGTTGACTAAAGTACATGTGCCACTAAGGGTAATATATCATTGACACCTCATGAGAAACCAAATTTATTCCATAAAATGACACAAATTTTAATCCATACAAAAAGGTAAGTACACAATCTGATTATCATTACCGCGTGTTATCATAAGATGTCTGGTTTAGCCACTGATAATTGTTACACTTATTAATAGTAGTAACAGCTGAGAAGTGGCAGTATTGAGGTACAATAAAGAAGTCGTCGGGAAAATGGTTTGATAGCTTTTATGGCTTTCCTTTGTAAGATATTGATTTTGTTCACTTCCATGATTAGTGAATATTACTATTGGCAATAATTGTCAAGTTTACAAATTCTAATGGCTGCGAGGTGCTATTGTTCAGGTCAAAAAAGTCTACTTATCTTCTCACTTAGTGTCAATTTAATGTAAAAACAATAGGGTACCAGACTGCAAGTAATGAATCATGTGACAATCACGGCCTTTAAAAAACACATGGCATCTTGTTTCAATGCAGAAAAAATTGTTTTGTTGTTGCAACATTGATGATTATAACTAGACATAATTGTCAAGATCACTGGGTCAGCATTGGCTAAAAATAGAACAAAGCAGGGTACCAGACAAAGACTGAAAAATTACGTGACAACACACTTGTTGATTCCTTTGCAAAGGCATTTTGTCCGCTCAACAATTGTTTCATCTGCACAATTAATTGCATACAGATTGCAACATCCGAATAAACCATTACCAAACATTAACATGCCATCACGTAAACTGAGACAATTATTTCAGAAAAAGTCAGTTATTATAGTCCATGACATTGGGTGAGGGGGGGCTTGTCAAAAAATTTTAGGTAGAAAAGACTCAAAAAATACAATTTTATTTTGAAAAGACTCGAATAAGAAACATCATAACTGATAAGGAATTTATTCAGCAGCAGTGGGAAAATGGAGCAAATGGAAAGGGAATTGCTATGTACCAAAATTTAAATGACGTTTTTGAATGGTTTTGCAATGTGCTTGACAACACCCGCTCGCATATCATGTTTACATCAAGAATAAGAACTATTAATACATATTCAGTTGAAATAAGTAAAATATTACAACAAAAAGAACCATTCAATAATTAATGTTGCTTTTAAACGAAGATATTAAATGCTTTAATGAAGCTTTCTTACTATGTACATTACATATACATGTACTTCTAACAAAAAATTGAGTCCCCCTCTGGAAAGGCCACCCACATTATAAGGCCACTTTCCAGGTGCAGTGGGGGTGGACGTATAAGAGAGGGACTACTGTATTTACTTATTTACTTATACTAAACAGTATGAAAGAAAAATGTTCTTTCTTCCCAGAATAAACTTTTATTACAAAACTACTTCCCCTAAAATTTCAATGATTTTTTTTTAACAAAAAGAGCTGTATTTCAATTTTCTTTAGTGACTGGTTCTTTTCCACTACTACACAACTATTGAGATCGTAGGGTTTTAAACAAAAGAAAGCATGCAAGATCAATTTTATAGGTCACTAAAAGATCAATCACTAAAAATTTCATAAGTCTCAAAAACTTTGTAATTTTTCTGCATGGGATAGTTCCTGTTACCTTGAATTTGTTTAAAAGCATTTTTTTTTCTTTTTAATTACTGTATTTAATAAGTGAATTAAGTTGCAATTACATCATCTTATATCCAGTCTCAAGTGTTACAATTCATTACATTGGGGTAATAACTGATGTCATATCAATGTCATGTAATAATCACGTCATTTACAGTGGTGCAGAAGTGTCCAGTTTACAAAATGAAGATATCCCTAACTTCCATGTCTGAATTATTCCATATCACTGCCAATCTACTCGAGTTATCTGGGTCTGTGAAGTTTGCAGCTGGCCTCTACTTATAAGCGAGTATATACGGTCTTTACCTTGTGAAGAGTTACAAGCAATTAACTAATAGTATATAGGTGTCTGAAATGAGGTATGTTTGTCCCAGAGATCCCAAAATGGTCTTATTTGCCAGGTATTACAGACAAATGAGCTCAAACTCAATATGTCAAACACTGGACATAATTTTTGATACTTATATAATGCAACTGTTTAGTCCTTATGTTGTCTATTTTGTGCAAACAATCGAAGGACACAAAGCACAAGATGAACAAAGTGTGAAAAGTTATCAAAACCATATAACTGAATGATAACCCCAGGGTCTGTGCTATAGTCATTATTACACCAGTTCTTCACTTGATGTGATGTGATAACTGAGATTGTCCTAAATAGATATAATAAATTATATTACAAAATTACATTGGTTCTTCACTTCATGTGATAAATCCAGGATCTGTGCTATAGTCATTATTACATCATGTCTTCACTTCATGTGATAAATCCAGGGTCTGTGCTATAGTCATTATTACACCATGTCTTAACTTCATGTGATAGACAGTCCTATATACACTTATTACATTATATTAAAAAATTACATTGGTTCTTCACTTCATGTGATAACCCCAGGGACTGTACTATAGTCATTATTACACCAGTTCTTCACTTCATGTACCTTTTAACAATATTTTATAGCAATGTGTCAACACATCACAGTTATTTATACTAAACTGTCTGTATCCTAGTTCCAAATCAAAAGGAAATAAATTACACTTGCAATAACAAAAAATTGTTATTATCATCCGTATTGTTGCTATGTGTAAGAATGGTATCATTGCAAATGATTTCATCTTAAATTTCACAAATGTCTGGCCACCATGTTCATTTTCAATGCAATATGTCTGACATATGCCATTAGAATTTCAGGATACCATTTATGGGTCCCTCCCAAAAATAAGAGTCTTGTTTGAGTGCATTTCTGTGTAACTCCTAGCCTTCTTTAAGTTTACCAGTACTGCATTTACTGTACGAGTATTAAAAAGCAGGTTTGGTATTTGAGACAGTTAAACCTATGAATTTTTTTTATAAAAATTTGTATATACTCAAATACATTACCATAGAAAGAAGGAAGTAACCACTACCAGTAAATGATGGACCAACATATATATATAATAAATAAATATTTCTGATTATTCAGCACTTACTGATATCAGTTCCCTCAATATTTTGTCAAATTTGATTCTGCCATCATCTGAACAACTGGCTCCAATGGACCAGGTAATGGCAAAGAAGAAAATGCACTGCAAACAACAAGGAACATATATGTATTAGCATTTTTTTTGCATCACAAGAAGTTTACATTAAATTAGTTTACTAATCTGAGATCCATCACATTATAAAAATTATGTCATACAATGAGACATATCCCATCATAAAATTTATGTCATACTGTGAGATAAATCCCATCATAAAAATGATGTCATACAATGCAATAAATCCAATCATAAAAAATGTCAAACTATGATATAAATCCCATCAAAATTATGTCATATAAAGAGATAAATCTCATCATAAAAATTATGTCATACCATGTGATAATTCCTATCACAAACATTATGTTGTACAATGAGATAAATCCCACCAAAAAGATTACATCATACTATGAGATAAATCCAATCATAAAAATTATGTCACACTATGTGATAAACTTGTGACACATTTAGTGTTAACTTTCTAGTGAAGCAATGATCAAAACTGGAAGAATTGATAATCATATTATTTCTGCAGATGTCAATCCATTAATTTAAAATTACAAAATAGTGCTTGTAACCATGCATAAATCTCAATACTTGATGAGCCAGAGACCAGAATTGATTGGTCAACAGTCAAAGCTGGGCAAAGTATCAATACACATACAATCACACATGAAATAAGATCACATACATGCTAGCTGCTTGATAAATTGTTTAAAAAACCCTGTAGAATAAGGTACATTGTATGCATAATTTAAAAGTTACATAAAAAAAATAGGATCAATGACTATACCTTCATTGCAACAAGAAATATGCATAATGATGGAGATTATTGTGAGGATATGCTGTGTATTCCAGTACAAATAGTTTCCTGTTACAAATTTGAACACTGTACAACACAAATGTATATCAATAAAGTAATTATAATTCTATCCTTTATTAATTTATTCAAAGTGTCAGAGACTGTACAATTTATTTTGAACATCATATGTTTTAACTTCATATATGGTTATTCACATGCTTTTAGTACTTAAAGATTTTACAATTAAAAATTCAAATATTACTGTGCATAAATAATGATAGAGTTATCAATATCCATCAATAATCTGTGCCACATTTCTGTATAAACAGTGTAATCTGTGCACATTTATGTATAAACAGTGTAATATGTACCACATTTCTGTATAAACAGTGTAATCTGTGCCATATTTCTGTATAAACAGTGTAATCTGTGCCACATTTCTGTATAAACAGTGTAATCTGTGCCATATTTCTGTATAAACAGTGTAATCTGTGCCACATTTATGTATAAAGTGTACTCTGCCACATTTCTGTATAAACAGTGTAATCTGTGCCACATTTATGTATAAAGTATACTCTGCCACATTTCTATATAAACAGTGTAATCTGTGCCACATTTATGTATAAAGTGTACTCTGCCACATTTATGTATAAACAGTGTAATCTGTGCCACATTTATGTATAAAGTGTACTCTGCCACATTTCTGTATAAACAGTGTAATCTGTGCCACATTTCTGTATAAACAGTGTAATCTGTGCCACATCTCTGTATAAACAGTGTAATCTGTGCCACATTTATGTATAAAGTGTACTCTGCCACATTTCTGTATAAACTGTAATCTGTGCCACATTTATGTATAAAGTGTACTCTGCCACATTTCTGTATAAACAGTGTAATCTGTGCCACATTTATGTATAAACAGTGTAATCTGTGCCACATTTATGTATAAAGTGTACTGTGCCACATTTCTGTATAAACAGTGTAATCTGTGCCACATTTATGCATAAAGTGTACTCTGCCACATTTATGTATAAATGGTGTAATCTGTGCCACATTTATGTATAAAGTGTACTCTGCCACATTATGTATAAACAGTGTAATCTGTGCCACATTTATGTATAAACAGTGTAATCTGTGCCACATTTATATATAAAGTGTACTCTGCCACATTTATGTATAAATAGTGTAATCTGTGCCATATTTCTGTAAAACTAGTGTAATCTGTGCCATATTTCTGTATAAACAGTGTAATGTGTACCATATTTCTGTATAAACAGTGTAATCTGTACCACATTTCTGTATAAACAGTATAATCTGTGCTACATTTATGTAAAAATAGTGCAATCTGTGCCACATTTCTGTATAAACTGTGTAATCTGTACCACATTTCTGTATAAACAGTGCAATCTCTCTCTCTCTCTCTCTCTCTCTCTCTCTCTCTCTCTCTCTCTCTCTCTCTCTCCCAAGTTTTAAGAACTGATTATTAATACAGAAGATGTAGTGTGCATGTTACTAAATACACACATATACAGTACGCATTTTATCAAATATTTGTAAATATAAGAGCAGTGTCAGGGCAATAATATTTATTGCTCTGTATCAACAAGTTTATGATGGAAAATGCTAGTACTCTTAAAATACAACAATAGCAACAAAAATACAAATTATCTTAATGCACTTTAATAACATTTCTTTGATAATACTTACAGAATCATAATATATTAGGAGACAATCCACTACTATCCAATTTATTTCATCATTATTTACAAAGAAATTTAAGATGGAGCCCTATACATCCAATCAAACCCTGATTTTATAGCACTACCATGTACACAGGTAGCAAGAGATATCATATCAATGAAATAAAAAGGTTATTTCAAGCTTTGCATTAAGAATTGATTTAACAAAAAGAGATATCGTTAATTACCTCAAGCCATGTTATGATTTCTCTCTCCTCCAGCTGTGAGATTTTAGCCTCATCCTTAAACTCATCCATCAGGGCATCCATCAAGTTCATCAGAGACTTTACAAGGTTGATATCAGTCGTTGGAGACAATTCCTAGCAAAATTAAGAGAAAATACAGGACTAAACTAAAGACTTGGAACACTATATGAATTTGGTAATAAATAAGAATACATAGATAAAACTAAACTTCATTTGTAATGACAGAGCATAGAAGACATAAAATATGCAAAATGTATAACCACCAAATGACATAATAATTCAAAATAATTCTAATTAATTCAACAAAAAAAACTTGAGGTCAAAATCACTAAAAAGACAAATAGACTTGCTTGCTCAATAAACAGGTTTAATTCAAATCTTTAATAAATTTTTATAGATCATTCCATATAATAAAAAATATAATAAAAAACCCAAACTTGAATAACCAGACAAAAGTAGGCTATTTATGAATATTATATTCACTACAAAATGTTCAAGGGTATCTGAGTCAATCAGCAATCTAACAGTTAAGTGATTATGAAACTAAACATTGTCTATACTAATAAGTCAAGTCCAACTGCAAGCTAAGACTTCCAACTACAAAGCTAGCTGACCCGTCACAGCCCAAAAGCTTCAATGGGTGCTTGGAGCATAAAGGCTATACCAGACAAGTGGAGAGAAAATATTGCACCAGGCAAGATAACGTCAAATGGAAAGAAGAAGTCATCCCTAAAAACAGGTCAGCCATTACAAGTGGCCTGAGTAAATACAAAGTGTTGTTTGTAAATGCTGTTGATCTTGTCATACTTGGCAAATGGTAGGAAGACCCAATCAGAAGATATACAAGGTTCATCTACTACCTCTTCCTGCATTTGACAAACCATCCAACTGCAAACTACGATATGTTATTGCATACTGTACCAACAGATCTAGCTCTATGTAATTTGTTAGGAGTAATCAGTAAAACAAACAATACAGACCCTGATCTGTCATTGCATAGTAATCAGTAAAACAAACAATACAGACCCTGATCTATCATTGCATTGTAATCAGTAAAACAAACAATACAGACCCTGATCTGTCATTGCATAGTAATCAGTAAAACAAACATAACAGACCCTGATCTGTCATTGCATAGTAATCAGTAAAACAAACAATACATACCTGATTTGTCATTGCATAGTAATTAGTAAAACAAACAATACAGACCCTGATCTGTCATTGCATAGTAATCAGTAAAACAAATAATACATACCCTGATTTGTCATTGCATAGTAATCAGTAAAACAAACAATAAGACCCTGATCTGTCATTGCATAGTAATCAGTAAAACAAACAATACAGACCCTGATCTGTCATTGCATAGTAATCAGTAAAACAAACAATACAGACCCTGATCTGTCATTGCATAGTAATCAGTAAAACAAATAATACATACCCTGATTTGTCATTGCATAGTAATCAGTAAAACAAACAATACAGACCCTGATCTGTCATTGCATAGTAATCAGTAAAACAAACAATACAGACCCTGATCTGTCATTGCATAGAAATCAGTAAAACAAACAATACAAACCCTGATCTGTCATTGCATAATGCACAAGCAAATCAGGGTCTATGCTGTTTGCAGATGGTCTTGACTTGTAAGCATGACTTTATGGTACCATGAAACATCCTTAAGCCAGACACCTTGAGTAAAAAAGGTGGCCAATTTACAGAGACAGCCATTATATTTTTTTATATTCATATTTCATAAAATCTACGGGATGAACAAATGTATTCAGTAAAATGAGGAATTCAATTTATGCAGAAGCTACTTCAGGTAAGTTTCATTTTCTTGCAAAACTGCTTAATAAGCAAATAAATGAAATTAAAATTAAATGAAAAATAAACATCCATGGATCTTCAGCTATTTTATTAGATACACTTGGCACATCATTACTTGAAAACAAATAATCAAGTCCAAGGCATATCATGTTTTCTTCTGAAGCTTACAGTTTGTAATCATGTTACAAGTACAAAAATTTAGCTACTGGTTTTCTTTTTGTGGATTTTTCCTTTTTTTTCTTCCTGCATTTGTGTGCAACTGAAAAATCTCCTTGCACATTATGATGTTGAATCAGACAAGATGATCAGAGTACAAACATGAAATTTACAGGAATGTCTGACAATTCAAACATCACTCATACACTTGGCAACAACTGAATGACATCCTGAGTCATGTGGTCCCATGACACTTTAAGTTCTAAAGTTTAAATGTAGTTGTATTATAGCAAATCATTTCACAATGAATAAGTGCATACAAAAACATTGTCCAATATGCCTTCCACTAAGGACTGTTCTATTAAAACATACATGGGACCCAAGGTAGGCACTTTTTAAGTGGGGTTACTCACCCCTAGATGCAATTTAGAATTTTCTTATAATTTTAATATCAACTTGGTGAAATCAAAGTACCCCAACATATATAAATTAAAAACTGCATTTACTGGGTGTCATGTATAATTAAATGGAACAGGACTAATGTAAAAGATAAGTTTACATAAAGTCTACATTTTGCAATATGTCAATGTTGTTTCTGATTTGATGCTTTGTTCAGAGATTTCTTTTCTCCTATTGATTAATATAAAAAGGACATTCATTTAATTTTTCCTGTCAAATTTAGGCAAGACATGTTAAAATTTCCTTTCTTTCAAACTAAATGTTTGAAAACATCTTTAACAATTAAGGAATCTCCATAACTTCCCTCAAGAAAAACATCACACAAGTGATTTTGCTGGTGTTGTCAAGAGAATAGATGACACTGCATCTTTTTCGCATCATGTTTTCATGATATATTTTCATTTCAACAAAGGTATAGTGTGTGTCATACTTCAAGTCAAGGTCTACTTATCATATTTGAAGACAAGGTATATTGTGTCATAATTCAAGTCAAAATCCATTCTATCATATTTCAAGACAAGGTATGTTGTGCCATACTTCAAGTCAAGGTCTACTGTATCATATTTCAAGACAAGGTATATTGTGTCATACTTCAAGTCAAAATCCATTGAATCATATTTCAAGACAAGGTATGTTGTGTCATACTTCAAGTCAAGGTCTACTTATCATATTTCAAGACAAGGTATATTGTGTCATAATTCAAGTCAAAATCCATTCTATCATATTTCAAGACAAGGTATGTTGTGTCATACTTCAAGTCAAGGTCTACTGTATCATATTTCAAGACAAGGTATATTGTGTCATACTTCAAGTCAAAATCCATTTAATCATATTTCAAAACAAGGTATGTTGTGTCATACTTCAAGTCAAGGTCTAATGTATCATATTTCAAGACAAGGTATATTGTGTCATACTTCAAGTCAAAATCCATTGAATCATCTTTCAAGACAAGGTATGTTGTGTCATACTTCAAGTCAAGGTCTACTGTATCATATTTCAAGACAAGGTATATTGTGTCATACTTCAAGTCAAAATCTATTGTATCATATTTCAAGACAAGGTATATTGTGTCATACTTCAAGTCAAGGTCTACTGAATAATATTTCAGGACAAGGTATATTGTTCATAATTCAAGCCAAGGTCTACTGTATCGTATTTCAAGACAAGGTCTACTGTGTCATACTTCAAGTCATGGTCTATTGTGTCATACTTCAGGACAATGTCTTTTGTGTCATACTTTAAGTCACAGTCTATTGTGTCATACTTCAAGCCATGGTATATTGTGTCATACTTCAAGACAAGTTCTTTTGTCCTATACTTCAAGAAAACATCTATTGTTTCATACCACATGCCATGGTCTATTGTATCATACTTCAAGTCATGGTCGATTGTGTCATACTTCAAGTCAAAATCTACTGTCTATATACTTCAAGAAAAGATCTACTGTGTCATACTTCAAGTCAAGGTCTAATGTGTCATACTTCAAGACAAGGTCTATTGTGTCATATTTCAAGTCATGGCCTATTGTGTCATACTTCAAGACAAGATCTACTGTTATACTTCAAGTCGAGGTCTACTGTGTCATACTTCAAGACAATGTCTATTGTGTCATACTTCAAGACAATATCTACTGTGTCATACTTCAAGACAAGATCTACTGTGTCATACTTCAAGACAAGGTCTATTGTGTCATACTTCAAGACAAGGTCTATATTGTCATACTTCAAGACAAGGTCTATTGTGTCATACTTCAAGACAAGGTCTATTGTGTCATACTTCAAGACAAGATCTACTGTGTCATACTTCAAGACAAGGTCTATTGTGTCATACTTCAAGACAAGGTCTATTGTGTCATACTTCAAGACAAGATCTACTGTATCATACTTCAAGACAAGATGTACTGTGTCATACTTCAAGACAAGATCTATTGTGTCATTCTTCAAGACAAGGTCTATTGTGTCATACTTCAAGACAAGGTCTATTGTGTCATACTTCAAGACAAGATCTACTGTATCATACTTCAAGACAAGGTCTATTGTGTCATACTTCAAGACAAGGTCTATTGTGTCATACTTCAAAACAAGGTTTATTGTGTCATATTTCAAATCTCAGCCATACCTTGACTCCTCCTTTCCTGAGCAGGTAGATCATAGCATCCACAAATCTTTCAAACATATCATTGATTGTACTCTTGTGCATCTCTGTCAGAGCTGGTGGCATCTCAGCAAGCCAGGATTTCACTAGCACTCGCCAGCCAAGAGAATGTGGCTCCATATAGATCATGCCACAACGAGATACCTATATGGAAAATGTATAAGATTCTAGATTTAAAAATGAATGTGTATGTTGTTTGGCAACAACTTACTCAATATGCAAGCCACATAAAAAAATTTCTTGGACTATGAGGATTATAAGTGCATAACAAAGATATATTTTTAATAAATTATCAATTTATGTAACAATTTGCAGTGCTTGATTTAAGATATGTTTGGATGTTCTTCGTAAACAAAGTAAAATGTATTGTAAATCCACAAATGCAAGTTTTGTCATGTTTGATTATCAAACAAGACTTATGTGAATACATAGCAGATTTTTCTGACATTTTCAAAGGATGCCTCCATACATGGAATTCAAAAGTTTTATTTGTTAAAAAGATTAAATTAGAAACTTTGAAATTTTTTACAATTGATTTATTTACAAATATTTACAATAAAAAGTTTAAGAAACATTTAAATAATTCAATAGACTCTTTATATCCTTTGTTACACTAATTATAATAATTTTCTAGGCAAACTATATCAGATGTTTTGAAAAAGATCTGATTGGGAAAATTTTAAACTCAGTTTAGGAAATAAGGAGAGTTTTTGGCACTGGAAATGGGGCCAAATTTTGACCTTAAAACAGGTCCCAGAAAAATTACTACATTAATATGTACATTATTGTCCTTTTGTGCACACTGTTAGTGTATGCTTAATTTATCAGACATTACAATGATTACAATACAATTAACATAGCTCACTCATTTTAGCATGCCAGATGGTGCAGATCCAACCTATTCTAAATAAAAAATATACCCAAATAATAGGCCCCCCCCTATGCTGAATGTAAAGAAAATCAAAATTAAACTTAAACTTGGAGATACTGCTCATTTTATCAACAAAAACGATGAGTACAGCAATTAAATTTGTGGCTTTTAAAAGAAAGTCATATATAGTTTGTTAAATTTTTCTTTTAAAAAAATCCAAAAGTGCTGTAAATCACAATACACAAAGAAATATTGATCAGTGATAATGCTGGTAATGTTTAATAGTGGTAACACTTACTGAAATAAATACTAACTGAATAAGCCTTGTCAATTGAAATTTTTAATTCATTTTTATATTTTAATTCAGTTTTAGTTTCTGTATTAATAATGATTCACAAAAGTGAGATGCACAGTGTAATAAATTTTCTTTCTTTCTTTCTTTCTTTCTTTCTTTCTTTCTTTCTTTCTTTCTTTCTTTCTTTCTTTCTTTCTTTCTTTCTTTCTTTCTTTCTTTCTTTCTTTCTTTCTTTCTTTCTTTCTTTCTTTCTTTCTTTCTTTCTTTCTTTCTTTCTTTCTTTCTTTCTTTCTTTCTTTCTTTCTTTCTTTCTTTCTTTCTTTCTTTCTTTCTTTCTTTCTTTCTTTCTTTCTTTCTTTCTTTCTTAAATTAAATGACTCACAGTGGCAGGTGAGGCAACTTCAAGATCCATGGGTTCAAAGATAAGGTTGGTTGTGTTTGCCAGTTGGATAATTTCACCACTCATCAGGCACAACTTCTTGTTGTCATCCAGTACAGTATTCATGTTCTCAATCCATACGGCATCGACTGGACCGTCAAAAATCAGCCACTTCCTGTCTGGAGTCTGGGAAAATGAAATAAATCATAAGCTCACAAAATTGAAGATCAAGTCATTAATGCAGTCAATAAAACTGTGACAATTTCTCACACAGGTCAATATAATAGATTCACTGGTTTATAAAATGTCATACTTAACCCAAAAGTCTATATTGGTTTTTGCATTATACAGTTCATAAAGTTGCAACTGAACTATATTTTAGAACAGCAAAAGTTCCAAACTAGCCATACTTCCAAACTAGTTCTTGTGTACGAGTTAATGAATATGTAATAGTCTGTGTACAAATCAAGGTATATGTACAAGTCTCTGTGTACAATAATGACAAACATGAGTTCATGTTTGAATCAATTATATCATGATTATAAAAGATGTTATTTAATACACATTATATGATAGTTCAACATCGATGATAAACATTGTACTAAACAAATATATTATGGCTTGCAAACACTTTAACACTGTTCACAAAAACAATAACATCTACAGTCATAGCTACAATAAAAGTGAAATCTATGTCCTGACATTTTCCATTGCCTTGAGATGTATCAATATGACCTGGATCTCTTGACCATTTTGATGCATTTGAAGCACAATGTTCAACGCCAACCAGGACCATAACTCTGCTACATATCACTGGAAAATGGTGAAAATCAGTTAACTTGACCAAGGTCGTCTTAATATTTAGCTTGATAAAAAACTGGTTTTTAATTTGTCCTTCCTAAAGATGGAGAGCTGAAACAAAGTTTGTATGGACATGCCATAACATTATGGGACAGGGTGCACTGTTCTAGGTAATAGTACAAGATATGCTCTCTCCATTTATTGAAGAGGTGAGATGTCAGGTCAATAAAACACGCAAAAGAATGGATGGATGGAGAGACTAATGGACAAACAGATAAAAGATTATCATATACCTGTGTCTCTAGGGGTGAGAGTAAAAGAAACATTAAAAAACCCTTACCGTTGATGTGGCAAAAGCTCTGTAAGAGACTGCCAGGATACCATCAGACCACTCATGGGAGACAGGGTCAAACTGACCATACAGCTGACCCATCGTGATGGCTTTGGGGTTGATGACTGTGTACTGAACTTTGTTCTCCTCCATCAGGCCCTATAAGATATTTGGAACTTCAAAGCGAAACGTGAATTTTGCGTATTAGTAGAAATAACAAGAAAGTCATGGCCTGTATGTTAAGTCTTTATTTCATTGAGAAACATATAATAAAAACATCTTTAAAAACTTATCAATGATCCCATTACTATAACTATTATTAGTTAAGCGACCAACATATTTTACCACTAATGAGTGATCAAGAAAAATAAAATTGCACATTTTTCAAAATATAGATATATAGAGGCATCATGAAAGTGTACAATAAAATAATGTCAAGTGTTACTGCAAAACTGGAAAACATCACTGCTGTTTGAACCAAATCATTTAAGTAGTGAGTAACTTGTGAGAATTCTTGCTTTTTTTTAAAATTCCAAATTGAAATTTCAAATTAAACTCCCATGCCTACCCTAAAATTACATAAAAAATAAGCAAATAGTATTTAATGTTTTTTTGTTTTGATGAAAACATCTAGACATGAATGTGTTTTTAAATATCTCTCTCTCTCTCTCTCTCTCTCTCTCTCTCTCTCTCTCTCTATATATATATATATATATATATATATATATATATATATATATATATATATATATATATATATATATATATACAAAAAAGATATGAGCATAAAAGTTCTTGCATCTAAAAGTTGTAAATCTGACCCTGAAATCATAATCTATTCCAACACCCAAAATCAGATGCAACTAAACAATTATTATGTCTACTGGGACAATGATTTGGGTGATTGCAAATAGCATCCAAAATCTGAGTTAAGTTTTAAAATGGAAACTGAAAATTTGTAATTGCTGGACTTTACCACACTTTCATATTTGATCTTTCTATTTATTTTTAAAGGCATCTTCAGCAATTGCATTATTTTTCTATAAAAAAACAGAAACAAATGAGAATAAATACATGACATTATGTTTTACATCATGATAACTAATTAATTTTCATGTCACAAGTCTGATACAGCCATCATGCCTCAAACTGTTGCATAAATTCATTGCAGGGAATAAACAAAGAATATGACATGGGTCTACATGAGAGAAAAGCCAGGCAGTATGTGTAGAAATAACTAAATAAATCATCCTATGTTTGTTCTTTCTCCAATCTTCCCATCATTTCAGTCAATTTTGGACAGGACTGAGAGGCAAACTTTTGCAAAATGGAGAATCCAACATGAACCCATCTTACCTTCTCATGAATATCACCAAGGGCACCACCAAGAACTCTGTATGCTCTGGTTTTCCCACCAAATGGCTCACCAACAATCATGAAGCCATGTCTCACAATCATCATTTCGTAGATCTGAAAAAATGCAAAGGAAATGATGGTGACAGTGTTGTATTTTCTTTACTATTTGTGAATGTAAATACATTCCAAAATCTGAGTCCGAAAACAAAATGGTCTGCATTCTCAGAATTATACAACTCAAGCTGCTAGTGCAAAACTCTGACATTCTGAATTCACTGTAAATATAGTTTACAACCACGAAATTTTCAAAACTCTACCACTGAGAATAGGAAAAATAAATCTATATTTGACCATGATTCAGTCACTGAAGCTGATAAAAGTAATAAATAGCCTGATTCTGGTATCATAATATTAAAATTTATTGCAGAATAAAGTAGTAAATCCATATTATCCAGTAAGATTACACATAAATTGCTGTCCTCCTCAGCATCAGCATCATAAATATCATAACAGTTTTCATCATTGTTTATGTCATTACAGTTATCATCAATTTTTAATTATGTTATCATGACATTTTAAGGATTAGTGATCAAACATTTTGCTGTCACTGTTAACAATGTTTTTTTTTCATTGCCTTTATCATCTCCATCATCATCATTACTATGATCATCATCATTGTAATTGTCATCATAATCATTACTATCATCCTTATCATCATCCTCATTACCTGTTGGATCTTCTCCTGAAAATATGGCACATTCTGAAGATTCATTTTCTTGCAGTTTTCATTGATGGCCTCATTAAGGATCACATAATCAGGAGTTGGTAACTTGACGCCAGGGAACAAGTCAGACGTGATACCATGGAAGAGGGGCAAATCATGGTTTAAAAACTTGGGTAGGTTGACATCAATGATGGATCTCAACATCAATATGTTCTCATCTTCATCAGGGTATTTTAGCTACACAATATAAAATGTTAGTTCTACTAAATCAACGAGCATGTGAAGTTAATGGAGTGATGATTTACTGGCAAAAAAAGGAACCATTGTTTTGAATCCTTGACAAGTTTTGTTGTTTTTGTCCTTTTTTTGTTTAAATCACAGAGTACTTTTGAAAATAATCTGAGACATTATTAACTAAGTCAAAGATAACAAAATTAGCAAAATATATTTTCTTTCATGATTAAACAATGATGTTCACAAGTGGAGTGGATTACAAAACTACCATCTCAAGACTTTTAACCTTTAAAAGCCTAAAGTCAAGGAGTTAAAATCACTTAATTCGTCTCAGATATCATAATTATATCTTTACTTACCAAGTTTAGTTATAATCCACAATTAATATTTGTTATCTGTATTACCAGGCCATTATAGTTTTAAAAAAATCCCAAGTTATGTCCATTGAACTAACTTCATCAAGAGTTTTTCTTCAGTTATACCTACAAAGTTACTTAATTTGATTAAAGTCCATTGATATTAGCTGCTGTTATCATGCTCACAAGCAATTACATATAAACAACAAAATATTGTCAATAGCTTCCACATTAGGCCTGACTCTGAGCTTTTAGTAACAGAAATGGTATTGTTCATATGAATATTTTTCCAGATGTGAAGCAAGATGGGGAAAATGATCACATTAAAAAAAGCAACAGAACACTGAGGTCAATCTAGGGTATGTATGAAAATATGGACAGATTTGTACATGGACACCAATATGACTGCTACTTAAAGTTTTGGCCAAAATTCTGGCCAAATTCCATTTGTATATGAACAAGTACTTGTGTATGAGTTAGTGAATATGTAATAGTCCTTGTGTACAAATCAGGTATATGTACGAGTCTCTGTGTTCATCAACTCACTGAAGTACTTTGGAATTTACTCCATGGTCAAGCTGGTCTTATTTTCAAACTCTCAGAGAACAGTACTACCATCTTTGTAATCAGATCTCTGCCATTTATCATTCTGGACAAAGACATCAATATTGATAAAAGTGCTTCAGTGAATTGCCATAATAATGTGATCATCCATTAAAAAGCAGTAGTGTTCAAAGATATTAAACATGACCACAATGTTTGCCATGCTGAAGGGTAGATCAGCAACATTTTCATTCAGGGTCTACTATATAATATAAATGTGTTGTGGTAAAAACTTCAGGATGATGTGACTATTTGTTCAGAAGAAGCTACCATAACAAAATTTTCAGAGACTGTCAACATGGCATCAATTTTGGAAATTAGATTAGCATTATATTACTACATGGAAAACTACGGATTTCAATAAGCATTGTAGTGTGAATGTTGATACTACCATCTTTTCAGCAGAAGCACCATAATTAAGATCTTCAAAATCTATGATGTGCCAGTCAACCATGCTAGACAGTTTCACTTTTAAGACCAAGTACATATTGGAGAATGTATTTTGTGAAAATTCAATGTCAATTTAATATATTTGTTCTTGAAGAGAAACGTAAACAATTGTTTCAAAAAGGTCAATTTAGCAGCCATTTTTTGAGGTCTGATCAGTGACAATTTAATTTAGAGCCATCGATATATCACAAGAATTTGTTGATGTGAAAACCCAATGAAAGTGCTACCAATCAATCGTTCAAGGAGGAGGAGCCATAACACGATTTTCAAAATGCCAATGAAGGCACCATTTTGTGAGATCATATCAGCATTACTTTCAAACATGTCCAGCTATATATTGTAAAAAGTGTTTAGAGATCAGTTTTTGTTATAGGGTTTAACACCATTTTTCAGCACAAGATAGACTATACATGGTGGCCATTATAAATGGTGGAGGATGAGCCTAGGAAAACTCTGTAAAGAACCACCAATCCACGAGAAGCTAGAGACAAGCTTTCTCACATACCCATGTTGGCTAAGCCCAAGACATGAACCTATGCAGACAGAGGTGAGATGACAGTGATTCATAATGGTGAGCATTTTAGACCACTTGGGGCCCCTAAAAAGATGTGTTAAGTGAACACGCTGTGGCAATATGGCCGTCCATTCAAGAGAAGTAAATAACCAGATTTTCAAGATGGTTGCCAATATGGTTGCCAAAATAGAGGACAGATTGGCACTATTTTCATTTAGAACTAACTATATATGATAAGAAGTCTTTTAGTGAAAACCCTGTGACACAAGACTTTCAATATGGCCACTCTGTTGGTCATGTTGGCTTTGTAAAAGAAAAAGTTTTAAAGACCTCAAGACAAAACTATTTTCCAGGTATTAATATTTTTGTAGTTTAAGATAATCAGCAACAACAAATAACTGCTATCACATGACAAACACAAGCATCAACAAACAAGTGCTATCAGATGACAGACACCAGCATCAACAAACAGATGCTATCAGATGCCAGATACTGTACAGATATTGAACAAAGACCAATCACATAAGTTCTTCTGATCTTTAACCAGTTGAGACAACAACAAAAACAACAACAACAACAATAATAATAATAATAATAATAATAATAATAATAATAATAATAATAATAATAATAAAAATAAATTAAACAATAAAGAATTGCATCAATTTTAATGTCAGTTGTGTATGTTCTCACTCCATCAAATATAAAGAAGTATGATATTTATTTTTAATAAATTTCAAATTATAAAATAGGCTGAAACACTTGAATTTACTATATTTATGAGCATATACCTCCCCCCACCCAAGTTAATTTTATTACAATCAACCTCTCTGACATGACAAAGATCTGATGGACACTGATATAAGGTCAGGATATGTTCTGTTAACATCTGATTCAGAGATAAAATTACAGCTTTCAAATTTATGAAAGTGAAAGGGAATAAAATTAATTTAAAATATATTGTTTCAAATGATAACTCTCCCAAATATGGAAAGCAATACTTATTCTGATAGATTACTAAAAATATGTGGATGGGGAATTCCAAAGTTTGGTGTAACAAACCTTAATTAGTGCAGGTCATACTTACTTTTTAAAAACATATATCAATTTAAATCAGATTGATAAAAACCTTAATCCAAATATGTTTCCTGAAACTTAACTCTCAATGCTATAAACTACTTAGCAATGAATACAACTTCAAGTTCTTAAAGAACCATGATTTTATTCTTGTCATGCCAAAAATGAAAAACTCACACAAAATCAACAAAGGGAAACGGCTAATAATATTTTTCCTGTGTATATTTCAATTTTTGAACCAAGGAGGAAAATCCAAAATTTTGGACCAATATAGAAAATTAAAGATCAATCCAGAAACTTTTCATGTGGACTTAGTACAGAACCTAATCTTTAGAAGCTCAAAGCACTTTACAATATTAGATGACACATAAAAACATATACAATGACAGGATTATAAAAACAAACACAAAGAAAATTACAAAACAAAAATATGCTGACAATAATTAAGGAAGTAAACATTATTAGGTCTTTAAGCCTGTTCTTGTAGTTAAAATAGATAAGTATTAAGAACACTCCTGATATATATATATATATATATATATATATATATATATATATATATATATATATATATATATATATATATATATATACACACACACATATATACAAAGCTGTTTTACCTTGAGGTTTCCAGCTGCAGTCAATACAGACTTGACAGCTCTCATGCCATAGTCATAGTGGTGCTGGGATGACAACTGTTCTGAGCACAGCCTGTACACAGCCACAATTTTGACGGACAATGGCCTGGCATTCACAAAGCCACAAGAGTACAAAGAAATCTCAGCTATCAGGGCATAGTCTGGAACCATCATAGCCACTGTTCTGAACAGAGCCTGTAAATTTTAAAATTAAAATGCTAATAATTGTAATAAAATATAATAAACCATAACCAAGGATAAAGATAACCTCTAAAAGCTATCAACTTCCTGAAAAAGAAAAACCAGTTCTGAAGGTCTTTTATACATTATTACAGTGGATACAACCTTTTAAGCAACCACCTGTGTGAAGTGGCCATTATTTCCACTTACCTTGTGTAACTACTTAAGAGATGTATGACTAGAAGAAGAAGAAGGCAATGACAAAGAAAAAAATTGTCCTTTTATTGAATGCATGTTTTTATTATTAGAAACATATACACAAGTAATACCACAGTTAAATATAATGATCCACATGTGACATTTATAATCACCCCACTGAATAAAATGTGCATTTTTTGGTACAACCTGATACACAAAACTGCACAAATTATAAGCCACATGTTAAAATAAAATTATAATCAAGCTCTATTCACAGTATTTCGAAAAGTATTTTGTCATTACCAAGCTGGATAACTTTATTTGCTATCAGTTTTCCTGACTGACTCCATATCTTATACACAGTTCCCCATCACAATGCAGCAGAAAGTCTCAGCAGGTAAGCATTAATGGAGTTAAATTTTAAAATAAAAACTGCAACAAGTTTTTCATTTAATCTATTTATTATCTCTATTATAAATTATTACATAACCAGTATACATTCTTTAAAAAAATAACAAAAAGTACATTTTGTGTAACTCTACTGTTTCCTGAAAGCAATAAGGAAATGTAGTCATAACTATTTAATCTAAATAGTCTAATGGGAATTTTATATGCAAGATCAACTTATATTTACATATTAAACACCCTGACTGGAACTATTTAGGTGTCTCAGTGATTTTTACACATCAATCTTCTTAAATACACTCAATCAAACTTCTCTATACTTTTCATCTTAAATTTATTCACAATGTACAACAAAAAATAGTTGGAAATCTTAAAAGCTGTGGCTTTTAAAATATATAAAACAGCACTTGTAATTTTGTTTTGAATTGTGAGAAGGCACAAACTTGATATGACATGAAGGTGATTTCTGTTGTATCTCTTTGGTACATTAAACTTGTTCTTTCCACTGAATTGGAACAAAACAATGTAGTTTGGTGTATGCATTATGTACTGCACAATATTAAAAAACCAAATCATACATCAGTCTTGTCCATTTGAAATACACTCTGACTTAGTGATAATAAATAGAAAAAGATCTCAGAAGTATTACCGAAACCTCCACTGCAAATTAATGTCCCCTGTTTGCAAAGGGATGTCATGTAACTACAAATAAAGCATTCATCACAGCTATTCACTGACTGAGGTTAAGTATTAAGAACAGAAACATAGTTACAATTTTATATTAGGACATTAACTAGTGGATTTTCTATGAGAGGTAATCTTGATATTTTACTGGAGTGAAATATAAGATTATGATCAGGGATGTTTGAAACTTGTCAAGGAAGATTACAAGGATTAGAGATAAATATGGCTGCTTTGCACATTGATGTACCTAGATCAAATCAAACAATTGGCAAATACTTTATATATGATTAATTTTCTTTCTTTATGTTCTGCTTTACCTTGAACTGGGAATGAAAACTATGTTATTATTATATTTTCTAGATTAATGTACATAAAAACAGCTGCTGACATTATCATATGGGATACAGTACAATATCTGCTACTTCAGTATGTTATATATATATTACAAATAAATGTTTTAGCTTTGCTCTGAGTGAATAATGGATAGGATATGCTTCATCTCATTGGAGAAAACTTAAGTATTTGCACTCATGGATAAAAAAACTTAAGTATTTATAATCATGGATGAAAAATTTAAGTATTTGTACTCATGGATGAAAAACATAAGTATTTATACTCATGGATGAAAAACTTGAGTATTTATACTCATGGATGAAAAACTTGAGTATTTATACTCATGGATGAAAAACTTAAGTATGTATACTCATGGATGAAAAACTTAAGTATTTATAGTCATGGATGAAAAACTTAAGTATTTATAGTCATGGATGAAAAACTTGAGTATGTATACTCATGGATGAAAACTTAAATATTTATAGTCATGGATGAAAAACTTAAGTATGTATACTCATGGATGAAAAACTTAAGTATTTATAGTCATGGATGAAAAACTTAAGTATGTATACTCATGGATGAAAAACTTAAGTATTTATACTCATGGATGAAAACTTAAGTATTTATACTCATGGATGAAAACTTAAGTATTTATACTCATGGATGAAAACTTAAATATGTATAGCCATGGATGAAAAATTTAAGTATTTATACTCACGGATTTACCATTAATGAAAATACTGAGTTTTTCACCCACTTGATGAAATATATCCACTGTTCATTTGGAGCAAGCAAATATCTTGTCTTTCTGAGATTGAATACATGAGATAACTTGATTTTGTATTTTATTGAACAATTTCACCTAGTCTGTATGGTTTTACTGTATTTCAGCATGTGAATGGGTTCTCTGTCTATAACACTATCTACTTTTATGAAAGTATTTTTGATTTGGTAAACAAGCACAACAACCTCAAAGCAATCTGAATGCTGTTATACCTTCAAGTTATCAGGAAGTTCTGAGCGACCTGCATAACCTGGATTCATTGTGATGAAAACAGAGCAAGTTGGATCCAGCCTCAACTCTGTGCCTTCAAAGACCATTGTGGCAGCTCCCAAGTTGATAGCTAAATTATAAAGAAATATCAATTTTTAAATTGTCTGAATATCATGTGTGTTAATATCATAACATAGGAACAACACATAACAATGTATCTATGTATTGCATATAACAATGTCAAAATGTGATATATATATATATATATATATATATATATATATATATATATATATATATATATATATATATATATATATATATATATATGGTTTGTACTAATTGTTTTAATGGATTTGTCAAATTTTAAATTTGATTATTTTTAGACATAATACAGGCATAATTATTGCCAGAAAGTTCAGTTTAATATATCATATTCATCAAGTGTCATTATGTATGAATGACATTCTTATGCAGTGCACTGATCTCAATGCTACAGAGATTAAAGAATTTGAACTTAAGAAAGGGAATTCTTTTCTGTGGCTCCAACAAAACAAGCCCTTTATGATCCATTCATCCAACTATCAATCCATACATTGATATATCAATCAATCAATCAATCATAAAACCTTGAAGCCATGATGACTAACCTCTCTGGATGGTCAGAATTTGTTGGGCCACAACAGACAGTACTTCTAGATCAATGCGGTTGAATTCATCAAAGCAGGACCATGCACCACAGGAGGCAAGACCCTGAAAACAATGAGAATGTATATATAACATTTCACATAAAGACTAGAACTGGATTTCCTAATCAAAAACAAAAATAATGCAAAAGAAGGTACTTATCATGAAGTATTTCCCAAATTTAAGTACAGCAGACAAAAACGTTAAAAATGTATTTTATAGAAAATAGCCTTAACTTTCAAGGAACTGGTCTTTTTAAATGATTTATGAAATTGTATGAGACATCTTCCATCATACATTTTACTACGAAACATCAAACTTCATTATCCCTAATACATAGCAGACTCACATGTAAGTTATTTAGGTCTGCTTTGTTCAAAGTGATGTACAAACCAAGCTAAAACAAAAACAATCTCCAAATAGATAAATAGATATACTGTCATTCATTGTAGAAATATGCTATTTTCTTCTTTGATTCATCAGGATATGTTGGGCATAAATGCATTTAGGCACATATGTTGATTAAAAATTATAAAGATTTGTTTACTTTAAAGAATTTTCCCAGAGCAATGTAGTCCAGACCATCAGAGCAGTTGAATACTACACACTGTTTGGCCACTGCTTTAGCCAGATCCTTTGTTGTTTCTGTTTTCCCAGTACCTGCTGGACCTTCAGGAGCACCACCAAGGTGCAAATGAAGGGCACCAAACAAGGTTCTGCAAAAGAAAATATATAATGTAAAAAATTATGTACAAGTCATTTATTTTTCAGTACAGATTTAGTGTTCCAGGTCAATGATATTGGCCAAAATGTTGTGATATCCAAATCAATATCTTTATGATTTAACTATGCAACAATATTAATAAATGTAATGTCATTGATTTATGAGTGTAATGCTAGCTATGAAGCCTCATTTCAGTTATGTTTGTTCATGATGAATGCAAATGGTCTGACACTGAGTAGGAGACAACTTAAACTTTATTAATGGATAAATCTGTGAGTAATGCATGTCAACTTGATTTATATTTAAAGTCTGTCGTCAATTTATTAACTACATTTCCCTTGTCAAGATCAACCATTAATTAGGATAAAAGTCAATTAATCCTTAACTGTGCACTGACAACCCAGAACGGAACACCTGAACTCACCAAATTAAAGCAGCTCACAAAATGAAAAATGAAGTAAATCTTTAACCTAATCACAAGATTAACATCCATCATCATTAAACCAAGTATTCTGAACATATGACTTCAAATGTGCACAGACAAAACACTGAACACTGCAATAAATTCTAACTTCCAACAGTATGTCAATTATATTATGGTAATTAAAAATAGGTACAAAGATAATTTCAAATAGGTACAAAGGTAATTACAAATAGCTTTCAGATACTTTTAAACTTACACTAGAATAATCTTCTTTTAGTTAATTTCTAAAATTCACCAAATAAATGACAATGCCAGCATTTAAAGTTAAACTGAAACAACTCCTATGATCTGTTCATTTGAGCTCATGCACAAATGATTTTCACACTTTACTGATGTCTTCAGACCAAAATGAGTAGTAGTCGCTGATGTGATAGGTAAGTAAATCTCAACTTTACAACTACTTATCAATAGGGGCAAATCAAACATGGGAATGTTTTCACTTGGCCATATCTTCTGAAGCTTTAGAAACCAAAAGTAAACAGATGCTTTGTTCAGCTGAAGATAAATAAATATATTTACCTACATGTAATTGACATAATGTAATCTAGGTAATGTACTACAGTTAAAATTAATTACAATAGATAGATTTTGCTGTGCAAATTTGAAGCTATAAGTTTAGATTACATAGTGTACAGATTGCTATGGCATGATCAATCTTTAAGCAACTGTCCACAATGCAACATTGTGTATGCTGCTCCTAAACATGAGCACAGAGTTCTGTTGTTGTGATTTGAAGCCATTTAAAAATTACAATATTAAAACTGGCAGATGATTTGTTTTATAATACAGTTGAGAAGATGCTGCTCTCATCCTTTGATTCAGTTCAATTAAATATTATTTAGGTTTCACTCAAACAGAGTTAGATGGGTGCAAGCATCCAACACTAGAATGATGCTATGTGGTGCAAATACTGATATATGTTCACTGAAGTTTACATCCACCATTTTAGCGAGAATATTTTATATAGTATCTCCAATTTGTCAATTGTTTTTTCAATATCTCAAACACATTTAGTTATTAACTGGAATACAACATATAAATGAGGTCATTTACTATATTTGTCTATTTGGGAAACTAGGAAAATTCATTCTTTACATGTCATGCCAAATTTTGTTGAGCTTCTGCTAAATGGCAGTGCATGATTTATTTGTCTAATATGAAATATGTTTTAATATTTCAAAACTTTTAAAGTCACATACAATTTTTAAATCATTATTATTTATAACTTGTTTAATTTCACCAGACAGTTGGTATACAATAGTGAAGACTCATTCAAAGAGTGGTTTAAGCACTATATGGTTTAAAAACCATCAAAATCATTACACATAGACTTCACTTTAAGACAGGTTTCAAGCCTGTTCAGATTTTTTCCCAATCTTTTTAAAGATCTGCTAAAACTTTTTTCTCAGCATCATTTTAAAATTACTGCTACCAACAAATATATTTCAACTTGCATTATGATTTGATAAAAAGAGGTTTAGATTAGTTTGACAGGTTATCAAAGTTTGAAAATATAATGACCTAATAGAAAATTCAGATGCTGAATAACTTTTGCATAAAACAGCATTAATCATACTACATACATTGATCATACTACATAAAGATAAAAATATTGTGAGAAATTTAAGGTTTCTTTTTTATGATTTTGTTAAAAAGAATATTTATGGAGTTATAGATTGCCAGAATCAAATAAAACACAAGAATAATTTCAAACAATTCAATTTTGAAAGCTCTGGAAAAGTAAAAAATATTAGTCTTGCCAACAGAATCAAGAGATATCACTTTGCTGCAGAATTCAATAAGTAAATTGTGGTTGGGGGGACCAGGAAAAAAAAAATTAAGTAATTTTTCCCTCTTTGTCACAGGTGCTAACAAAGTAAGAATTTAAATAATCTGATAAATAAAACAAATATTCCATTTATAATCTGAATTCATTTTATAAAGTTACAAAGTTAGTTTGAGTTATTATTTCAAGATATTCTAAAATATCCTATACATCATAATTTGGCCAAGAAATTTTACTTATATAAGACTGTCAACTTTAAAATATAATTTTTTGTAAAAATATATTTTTTAATTAAATGCTTTTTTCAAAGTTATATCCATTTAAGTGCTTTTGCCTTCCTTTGCAGTGATGGGATAAGTTGAGAAAAATAGTGATATAATTACAAATTAACTGTAATATATATATGCATAATTATTATATGATCCCACTCTTATAATCAGTGCTGACATAATTTAGTTTATAATACAGACAAAGTCACCAAGAGATGGACATGGATTACCACAATAAATGAAAAAGTGCAAGCATAACAATACCTGTAGCATCTGTCAGTGAGTGGGGTGATGACAAGACGTCCTGTGTTTCCTAGGTATTCATAGCCATATTTCAGCATGGAGTTGATCATACGGGTTACCATTTGTCCTTCCTACAAGGGAAAGAAAAAAAATGTTCGATGTAACACATCAAGAAATTTAATGGGCTATCTGACTTAGTAATTTGTGCAAGCAACATTTTACAGTAAATGTATGCAATTGTGTCAGTTTATTCTTTATTGATATTTCCACAAATATTTTTAAAAAAAATAAGTTAAAACAAGCATTAGATTCATGCATTTTAAAATTTGCAGATACTAATTGTGGCTTTGAATCCTCATGATATGCCTTAGAGTTCTAACATTTATTTATGAACTAAGCATATCTATTACAATCCCTATAAATTGAACTTGGTATATCCATTATGATCTATATATAGAGTTAAACTCAGTATACCAATTATGATCACTGTATCTGAACTTAGGATACTAAGTATGATCACCATATTTGGACTTAGTATACCAATTACGATCCCTATATCTGAACTGATCCCTATATTTGAACTTAGCATACCAATTACGATCCTTATATCTGAACTTAACATACCAATTATGATCCCTATATATGAACTTAGCACTACAATTATTATCCTTACATTTGAACTGATCCCTATATTTGAACTTAGTATAACAATTATCATCCCTATATACATACAATGATCCCTATATTTTAACTTAGTATAAAAAGTATGATCACTATATCTGAACTTAGCATACCAATTATGCTCTCTATATATAAATTTAGCATACCACATATTATGAACCCTATATTTGAACATAGTATATCAAGTATGATACTTATATCTGAACTTAGCATACCATTTATGATCCCTATATTTGATATAACAATTATGGTCCCTATATCTGAACTTTGTATAACTATTACAATCCCTATATTTGAACTTAGTATACAAAGTAGTGTGATCCTTATATCCTTATAGCATACCAATTATGTTCCCATATTTGAGTTTAGCATACCAATTATGATCCCTATATTTGAACTTAGTATACACCAAATTTGACACTTATATATGATCTTAGCATTGCAATTATAGTCCCTATATTTGAAGTAAGCATAACAATTATGGTCCCTATATTTGAACTTATTATAACAAAAAGGGTCCCTATATCTGAACTTACTATAACAATTATCATCCCTACATTTGAACTTAGTATACCAATGTAATCCATATATTGGAATTTCGTATACCAATTATGATCCTATATTTTGAACTTAATGTACCTATTACGATTCCTATATTTTGAATTTAGTATACCAATAATGATCCCTATATTTTGGTATATAGTATACCCATTGTAAAAATTGTAAACAAGCCTACAAAAATTTCATCTGCCTAGCAGTTTATAAATAATAATGACAATTTTTTTAAAAATGTGCAAAAGACAAAAATTTAGGATTTAACCCCACCCCAATCACATAAAACCTAAAGGCTATCTATATATGCATTGATACATGCCAACCAATTTTTTTTCTAACCCAAGTGGTTTCTGCAAACACAGCAGAACTGTATGGATACAAGCATATCATGATAACCCTATTGTGATTGTTGTGGAGGCATCAAAACAAAAAGATCTTGTTACCTCCCAGTAATATCGAAGCTGACTTAGCCACTCAAAGTCCACCTCATTCAAAACTTGTTCTTCAACAAGTTTGGCCAACACATCTCGAGCATGGACATCCAATACAATTAAAGCCTGCAATGTCACACGATTCTGCTTGGATAGCTTGCCTCGCACCATGCTAACTATTTCCTCAATCTGTTTGGTGTTAACACTGAGATAGTCCTCCATTGCCTTCTGTCCCTTTGCCATAGCCTCATGGACATACTGGGTCCAATATTTGGCTGTTACACAGAGCACAGCTTGGCCAGCCCAATTCTTGACCCAGTCTCTCCTTGCTGTTGTCAAATAAGCCTCAAGAGACTCACCAATACACTATTTGAAAAAAAAAAAAACCAAAAGATAATCATGGCAAAGCCTTTATATATGAAAATTCAAATTTGCATATTCAACACTATTTGGAAAACATGTCTTCTAAAATTCTAGATATTCAATAAGTAATAAGCCCATGTTTGTGATATAGCAGACTCTCAATTTAAAACAAGACAAACAAAAAAGGGAAAATATACACTTCTGATATCTTTATCTAATAATAAGGCTACCTCTATGTTCTAATTTATTAAGCTAGCACCTCTGTCTTATTATGGAAGAAATATGGTGTTTTAACTTTTTGTCTATCCAAAACATAAAGCAGGTCCCTTGGGCAGCCATAATTTTTCAACTATCCAAAGGCTTCCTCCATTTGTTAAACTTCCAAACTTCCAACATGACTATTTGTTCAAACTTTTAACAGATATGTTAAATATGCTGAAACAAGCTATATCTAACTTTTGTAAATTGTTATATCAATCCTTAAAGGCTGATGGAGGATATCATAATGTTGGTATGTAGATAACATTATTTGCATTTTGCTAACATTTAGATTTTTTTGTCCTAACATCACTTTTTTCAACAAATTGTTTTAAATTTTTTGATACATAATGTATAAAAATTGACTACTACTTTATTTTTTATTTTTGTTAATGACTAAAAAGATCTGTCTCTGTTCATCTTTATTTTTGATGTTACTATCCTCTAATGGAGTGCTCTGCAGATACTATGAACTTCTGAGAGAGTGATGGGTGTAAGGTGAAGTTGTTTACATTTCAACATGCAAAATGGAAAGAATGTTTGTATACCTCTATGCTGCTTTCATGTAATGTCACTTAAATTTCTCTGGATATTGCACTTGTGGAAATTATACATTATCTAAGCACACAGCTAACTAAAATGTCTGTGCTTCCTCATGGTAAAAATCAGACTAAATTAGTCTAAAGTACACTCTCTTTTGCTGTTATTAAAATAGGGAAAGTGAATTTCAACTGATTAGAGAACAACAGCTTCTGAAAGTGCAATGAATAAACTACCAAAAGAATAAAATGTAAAAAAGGTTATCAGCTTTTTTTTAAATTTACATATGAAATGCAGAAAGACAGAGCCGACTGTAGGGAGGAGGTAGTCATTGCTAGAATCGAATCGGCCATACTTATTTAACCAACTCCTACATACTAAAAGGAGAAGATCCACCAGAATGCATATCTTGCAATGAACCATTCACAGTTTAAACACTTTATGTTGGAGTGTTTCGACCTCCAATCTACACGTAATCAATATTACAATGTGCAAGCCATGAAGGAGCTCTTTGATACAGTTAGTATTTCATGTTATAGACTTCCTTAAAGAAGTAAACATATATCATAAGTTATAACTTGAATGTTATCATCTTAAATATTTTTATGTGCTATAATATATACTGTCACTAGATTTTAATTACCTTTCATGTTTTCATTGTCATATATTATTTGCAATCACCGTTGATGAGTAAACTTTATTTTTTTATCACCGTTACCATTCTTATCATTTTACCTTTAGCTATTTGGTTACGTATCACTGGCCAATACAGACCCTTTTTACCATTTGTATATAATGAATGATATAACCTTTTGTATGGTGCTAAAATGCTTCAATGTTCTGGTGCGCCATAAAAAATTCAACCAACCCAACAGAAAGTGAAAATAAACAGTCAGAGCTAAAGTACACATCTGAAGTAAGGCCAGGCTGTATATTCAATAACCAATCTAACACACATAATACTCTAACAAAAGGTCTTTTTAAATAGCCAGTATAACTAGTGAGGAAAACAATGGAAATTCTTTTTTTTAAATCTAACCCTATGCAAAGTCTAAAATTGTAGAGCACCACCTAAACTTAAAGTGCAGTTATTGTCCCCTATAAAAAAAAAATCTCTTAAAAAATGGTGATACTTACTTTGTGTAGCAAAAAGCTGAACAGAAAGAGGTTCCAGTCGAATAGTAAGTGGAAAGGTCTGAGAGAGACAAAGAGAGCAAAAGAGTATAGAAAAAAGATAAAAAAAAGTAATTCTGTAACATGCCTCAATGTGATATTTTGAAATTGTTGAACTTTCTGCATTATTTGTAATTAGTGCTATTGAGAAGATGCACAGATGTTAATCCAATATATTGTAACAGATTTATTTAATGGACTGTTCTACTTTCATAAATTTAGGAACCATGTTTAACTGACTATTTTCAACAATACATTTAGAATTTAAAGATGAAATAATTGCAATTTTGCTTTCTGGAGTTCAGTTTTAGTGCTACTGAACATTTTTGAAGAAAAATTTCATGTCTTTATAATCACTGTTTGACTTGGAAGGGAAGTAACTCTTACCAATACTCTGACCAATATTTCCTTCTACAAAATGAATTACTTAAATCAGACTCCAATATGCTAAAATAATACCCATGAATACCTTGTGCACTGATGCTACCATGTCTCCTTCTAACTCCAATAACCATTTCTCAACTTGACCTCTGGCCTTTGAAGTTGAGATGACATCTCTGAGCAGCACAACTTCACCTTCACTACTCTTCATATGTGTAATATCCAGGACATCTGTGAACTCAAGCTTTGCAATGCCTTCAAAGCATTTTTTCAAGTGTGGCTGGACTCTTGTGGGATCTTTTGTCTCTGATAGGATCTCGAGCAGCTCATCATTGGACAAGAAGAAAAAGCGAGGGAAATACAATCTCTTCTTCTCCAGGTAGTCATTCAAACCCTGAAATTGAAACAAGACTCAATATAGTGCTAATCAAGAGACTTCTAAATTCTAAATTCAAAAAAATCATCCCAAAAAGAATCCAAGCAAAGTATTCTGCTAAATTCAAACTGTTGAACATCTCATTATCCAAAAATTCAAAAAAGTATTTCACTACCTTTTGGATGAGCTCGAGAAGTTCATTGGACTTCTTGAGCCTTTCCAGCAGCTTATCAATGGTAATAACAGCCATGACATGCTTGTCCAACACTGCCGACTTCATAATATCACGCCAGTTCTTGTCAACTGTTGTGAATCGTCGTCCCTCCTCTGGCATTTGAGCCATGATGTCAGGAGAGCTGAAAATTGGCTCCAGGTACAGCCATGTGGCCTGGACTTTGAGCCACTCATCCAAAACATCCTGAAGCAACATCAACTTGGATTCCCAATCCCTGAAAATAGGTACAAAGTTAAGCATTCCTCCATGAGACTGTCATGAAAAGGTTTTGAAAGGTGGATGGAGACTTATTTTACAGTAAAAGCTTCCTAAAGTCAAGCATGTGTAAAATACATCCTGTAGGTAACATCCAGTACATGACCTGGTTATGATTTAATTTACATTATACGGTGTATCTTTAAAAATGGCTATCCATTATGCACCATGGATAAAGTTGTACATAACTATCTTATTTCAAATATGCCGTAAGTTTTGTAAAAGTGTAAGATAAGCACCTTATCAATCAATGTCTGGAGACAGAGAAAACTAATATAGTAACTCTTCTTCAAAAACAGTACCATTTTTAAACTTGTAAATAAAAGCAATACACTGCATGTTCAGCATTCTTATGACTATTTCCACCTTATAGTATTTTATAACTTTCTGCAAAATATACCCGAAGTAACTTCCTCTAAGGTGTCATTGCTGAATTACAAAGTTACATAGTATAATACTCTAATCACTCTAATGAAAACCAATTGTTAAGTACAAAATGTTTTTCTGATAATACTGACCCCATTACAATACATCAAATTGACTTCACATATCCAGACCTCCAAAAGTAATGATGACATAAGCCACACTGCATGGCTTGTTTAGCAATGAAGATTTGTGTGCTCTTTTAGATTAAACACTATTTTTCAGAACAAGGTTATAAATGATGGCCAGTTTATCTAGTGGAGGAATAAACTGAGAAAACCCTGTAAACAGTCATCAACTCACTGGAAGCTACTGACAATCTAACCAATATAACCACATTCTATGAGTTTGAGACTTGAACCCACACAAACTGAAGTGAAATGGCAGTGATTGGTGAAGGAAAGTACATTTTAAACCATTCAGTTATCTGGGAAACTATATATTGCAATGAAAGTGCTTAAAGACTATCAGTATGTTAAAACATAAGTTAAGTAACTATACTATTTTATTTAAAAAAAACTATTTTCTTCTTCAAATGCATTACTAATATGTCAGGAAAACAAGTAAGATGTGGACAGAGTTATATCCCCTTAACCTTGATGTTGGTCATGGTCAGTCTCTTAATGATTGTAACTGCTTTGAGTTTATGGGCTATTCTTGTTTGACATGAACCATCTAGCATTTCTGATTTGGAATACAAAATCTGCATGTGCAGTTGTTTTAGCAGTTGACGAGATGACAGGTGTGTTTCCAAGGAATCTGTGCTGGAAAATTTGTTGTAAGGTCCTTGATTTTTAAAACAAAAAGGGAGAGCAATCAAGATTAGAATACACTCAATCTTCCTCCCTTTCCAAATGAATTTTAGAAAACATAGGGATGGGGAAAATGCATTAGCATCAAGAATATTCCTGTTTAGTGAAAGGGAACTGATTGACCAAATTTTTGGGATGTCGTATAGCTAAGAAGAAGTTTGGAAGCTGGCATTCAACCTTGTCACAAAATGGTCCATGAGAAGTCAACCTCTTTTGGTGCAGATTCGACTGAAAACTATTCTATATAAATCGGTTCATTCCATATGGAGAGTTAGTTTTACTGGTCACTGAGCCTGCCTGGGATGTGGCAGACTTAAGTATGGATTTGTTGATAGTGACACCCCCTGAGAAACACAAAACAGAAGGAAAAGATCTGGGGATTTGGTTCCGTAATACTTTCTGAAATGATGACATACAGCTTTCAGAATGAAATAGAATGCCATTTTCAGACAATGGCTGCCAACATTCATTGTCATTCTTCATCTGGAGATTGATGTGCATGGAGCACTCCAAAGGGACAGATTCTAGCTCACTGTTTAAAATGAGGAAAAGAAAGGAACCTAAGCAAATCATGTTGGAATCTCTACAGATTGTGACTGCCAGAGGTTGATCATGCAGTGGCATGCCTGCTGTAATTTAAGAGGACATCCCATGTGTTGAGATGGGACCTTACATTGTCTGCAATTTTGATCTAGATTCAGTCAACACTGTGATACAAGGGGTCATCTGTAGGAGTCTCATGAACAAAAAAATGTGGCCCCAAACAAAACTACCTGCAAATGCATGAGTCAAAATGAAGACATGAGGAGATTCATTTTCTAAAATTCTACTCTTTCTGTAGATGGGTGACACTACTAAGACAGTCTTTAATCACATTCTTGATGGAAACAAAATTGATTCAAATAAGTTCTGAACTCAATGCGAAGATGAATTTAATGTTGGGATGAAATGAGATTGCATTAATTTTGTCCTTGTTTACAAGGAACCTGAGACAAAGCAAGAGAGAAATAGAATTTTAGATTTTGGTACAAAAACATGTCCATCTTGTGGTTTAGAAACTGTTGTCCAGGTTGATGGATGCCACAGCTATGAAGCTGGTTCAAACGTGTGATGTGATTCTGTTCATACTTCTTGTGAAGATCCAGGGACTGAGATTATAACCAAAACTGAGCGACATGTACAGAAAGCAAATCTCAGAAAATCCATGAATGGGAATAAGAAAGTAAGGTAATACTTGATAGCAGGACACGGTTGAGAAATGTGATCTGGAGATTCTCAAACACAACTTGTGAGACCCATGGGTCCTCAGGACTGGGTAAAGTATGGTAAAGTGTTGGGGTCTATACCTATGAGGATATTGAGAAAGGGTAACAAGAATATGTTGTCCTTTTCGGTAGGAATGAGACTTCCCTGCATTTTATCATCAATTACTCTTGGAAACAGGGCATAGAAGAGTAAGGTTTGAAGGAGAGTCTCCCAGTCTGGTGTGACTAAAAAAAGATACAGATACTCTCTACTTCTCTGTTCCAACTTGGCAAAGTCTTGGCTTTGAGTCAATGGGCTCATGGAAAGTCTGTTTCCTGACCACACCAAAGTCACATCCACTGAACATATATGTGGAGAAGGAAGACAGGGAAAAAGTTAATTCAGAGAGTTGTCTTGTGCAGAGCTACCGTCTGTCACTTATATGAGTCATCACTCAAAAGCACATCTGTTGGGTTAAAGATCACAAATATGAGGTATAATCTTAGTTTATCTTCCTGTAATTCATCCATCAAGACCAGGTCAAGCGTACAGCCAATAGCTGTGAGAGATTGAAAACAGCTGTTGCTTGACCAATAACGATTTCCAGATATAATGCTTTACTTTTAGCAATTTTATTTCAACAATATTCAAAAAACATAGTTGATATCTTTTCTAGTTTGGAAGGGCTGCAAGTTAGTGGATGTTCTAATATGCCATGATGTAACTGAAGAGGAAATACAATCAAGTATCTTTTGTTTTCAAAGCAAAACAAAAAAATCTCTCCCTCACACATAAAAAAAATGGAATGTGTAGGCCAAGTTGTTTTCAATATATCTGAATCAATTATAATGCATCTTAAATTTCTGAGCCCACCTAATCTTCACCCCACCGCCCTAAGCCTGCACAAAAATTGTGCGTGGTAGCTTACTTGATCTCAGCTTCAAATGGCTTGATGAAAGGAGAGCCTCTCATAGTCTGAGTCTTCACAATGTGGTCATCAAGTAGCAGCTGAATATCATCCACTGATGACAGAATCTGTGTGCCAGTATCTCTGTATGGGATGATTGTAAACTCAATCTAAAATGAAAAAAAGATGTAGCTGTGTAGAGCTATATAATATGCATATGCATATGGGACGACTGTAAACTCATTCTAAAATGAAATATGTATATGTATATGATATGCATACTGCTTATCAAAAAAAAGAGGCCAAAATATTCTAAAGCTTGTTTAACTCTTCAGGTACATTTGCAATTTAGATCAAAATGAATCAATTACAAAGTCATTGTTTTTCTAGTTTAAAATGGCTGCACGTTAGTTGATGTTCTCTTAATATGTTGTAACGAGTTACGAAATTTTTAACATTTAATCCAAAATGAAAGTTTGATATATAGGTTAGAGTGTCTACAGATAAGAAAAAATGCAGCGAAGTAAGCAAATAAAACAAACTCAACAAACCAGACAATTTTGTTCATTGCAAGCTGTTGTCCTAAAGAAAGTTTTCTATACATAGTGCTAACTGCTCATTAACAGTTTACATTATAGAGCACTTCCTCTCTATAAAGTCATTCATTATAACATTTCCTTTTGTAAGTATAGTCATGGATGTAATTTTAATAAGTGGTAGTAAAAATATTTATATATATATTTCATTATAAGGCAGTCTCACTATAAGGTAATACAATCTATAACTTCCATGATCAATGTTATAGTGAGGGAATACTGTATCATGTACTTTGTTATAAGGCAGTCTCACCCTAAGGTGGTATAATCAATAACTATCTTAAACAGTGTTACAATTAGGGGGTACTGTTCATTTATTTGTTATAAGGCAGTCTCATTATAAGGTGGCATACCCCATGACTCCCATGGATAGTGTTATAATGAGGGTTACTGTATTATTTACTTCATTATAAGGCAGTCTGACTATAAGGAAGCATATTCTATGGCTCCTATGGAAATTGTTATAATGAAGAAGTACTGGATTCAATTTATACAAAGAAATCTGATGCATTCTTACTGGGGCCCATTCTGTCTTCATTTTTTCCATGGCTTTCTCCAAAGCATATTCCTTACTGGCTGCCTCACTGATTGTCTCAAATTTTGGAATATGTTGTTCCAAGTTCAAATCAACGAATTTGGAAAGGGTGTATGAATCATCTGGTTTCAGTGGATAGCCAACAATTTCTGTGATAGAGTTCCAGTGGCGGTCACGTAGACCAGGATTGAAGAGAGTCTGGATCAGTGGCATGTATTCACGGAATTCCTCCACACGAGTTTTAACCTTAAGAAGAAAAAACTCACAATTATTTCTTTCAGTTTTGCTGACCTGTTCATATCATGTGACTTTATACAAAATTCAAGTGTTCATGTTCATCATAGCTGATCAACTTATAATTTTTCTACATCCCTCAAATAGACAGAACAAATAGAAATTGCCTTCATAAATTTTGCATAAACTAAAATTTCTACCATAAAAGCACTTGCAATCCTTGAAATTTTGATTCTGTCGCTTGAGCAATGAGCCTGAATTTAATTAAGATTTTGCTTGTTAAGGAACCATTAAAAAAGAATGATATCAGCTTATTCACCAAGTTAAAGCAAATCCAATTCAGTTTTTTGAGTGGTAAAAAGCTGACCCGATCATAATCAAACCTAAGCTTCAGAAAAATCTGACTTGAAATTTTAGTTATACGAGTGTCAACAAGCTTAACCAATCAGATGCAAGCTTCAACAAATTGGATCAGAAATACAACTTCCACAATGGTGACAAGGTCAGTCATTTGAATTATCTATTTACAATGTGGATATGCCTATCATAAAACACATACAATTTTATCAAATATTAAGCCCTTTTGCCAAGTATGAAAAAAATTGGAACAGAAAAATGGATTGCTGAGTGGTAACATACTCAACCAATCATACGCAAGGCCATCTCATTAATATGCATGGGTCTTGTTCATTTTCAAACTTAATCCAACATCTTGATGACACATGCAACTAAAATTTGATAAAAATTGGATCAGAAATATGTTCTCCAGAATGGCAACAAGCAATTGCTGTTGACCAATGGACAGCAGATAATGAACAACAGATGCAGGGCTTACAATAAAAATAAACCAGTCAAAAGAATATTATAGATCCTTATAAAATTTGAACCCTGAACATTAAATCTGAATATTCATAACAAAATCTGAATATTCATAAAACAATTCTGAATAATCATAACAAAACTGATGACCTTATAGATATAAATGGATCACAAAACTGTGTGTTTATAAGAATGTATCTCTACCTTTGAAGCAATCTTCTTGGCAGCTGGAACACTGTCAAACCCTTTCTCAAGCTTGTACAGCCCTCTCCAGAAATTGCCAACTTCTAGATCAACATTGTCTGGATTTACTCCAGACATGGGACCATCCATCCATTCCCTGCAATATGCAACACACTGGTATTTATAAAAGTGATTATACATATGCATTTCTTGAACACATTTATCCCAAATATAAGACTTGATACAAATTTCTCAGACCTATAAGTGCGAAATATCACAGGTCTGCAGTCCTCATTCTTGTGTTTTATCCTGGTTCTCTTGATGCATTTAGTTATGTCTCGGACTGCTTCTCTTAGTGTGGCTATCTTGCTTCTACAGATATGAAATTTTGAGAGTGGTGGGTGTAAGGTGAATTTTTTGACATTTGCAACATGTACAACGGAGAGAATGCTGGTATACCTCTATGAAACTTTCATGTATTGTTGATGAAATTTCTTTAGTTATTGTACTTGTGGAAATTGTACATGATCTAAGCACACAGCACTAAAATGAATGCTCCCTTGCGCTCAAAATATCAACCTGAATTAGTCCATACCTTTAGCAGTTATTGAAATAGGGAAAAAGAATTTTTCCAGAAAACACAATACCAGCTTCTGAAATTGCAATGAATGAATTACCAAATATATAAAATGTTACTAAATTTAAAACTCATTGGGTCTTTTTTTTCTCCACAATTTACCTCTAAAGTACAGGAAGTGAAAATGATCAAGTGGAATTAGTAGTTTTTTGGGATGTGCACATCTGAAGTAAGGTCAAGCTGAAGCCTCTATAACCCATATTACAGCTATCCATTTGTGCATTTATAATGCTTAAGTTTCCTGCCTCAATCTGGTTGTTTCAGATCACTTGCCTTGAGTCAACTGTCAACTGTATATGACCTCATAACAAGGCAAGATTCACCCTGGTGACATTATGATGTTCAATAATGTATTGCAATGTAAAGAGGATACTCTTTGAACACAAAATTGATGATAACAAAGCTGAGGGTTAACACTGCAACAAATAAATTCCAGTCTTCAATTTACACTGTTTGTCTTCTACAGTACTCTACTGCAATTACTCTGTAAAATATTGGTGAATAAGTGTGAAAACTGACCTGAACTGGACCTAGGTCTTTAATGTAAAGATTCACACCAAATTTGTGTTTCAATCCATTATGTTGTTCAAAAGTCACTGCATGGAAATTGAAGTGCAATATTCTAAATCAAATAAGATTACTGCCAGAAAATCATTCAAATCAAACTTCACCTAGTTCTTCTTAACGTCAAAAACATCTCATAACTGATTTTGATTTTAATCAATCAAGTCCTTTCAAGGTAATAGAGCAGAAGCAATGTTTGTGACTTATGTGATGTGACAGGACTGGACAGAACAGTTGAACAAAGGCGTGTTAAGAAAGAGACTATAACTTACTTATATTTGTTGTTGAAGTCGACTGTGGTCTCATAGAGAGTAAGATAGGGTTTTAGAGTATTGATAATCTGCAGGCGTTGTGGGTAGGCTGTTGTTTGCCATCCAAATGCTTCTTCCTCATTGTTAAAAGCCTCAATCTACAATAAACAAAGATAAATATGTTTCTTTAAAATTATGTAAAAGCAAATGTCTTTTTCCCAAGCTTATTTACTACCATTATTAACTCGGTAAGTACATCTTAACACATAAAATACCATAACAAAATATAATTGCCACGTGTTCTCGCTTACAAGAAAGAGTCCAACTGCCAATTGCACAGACATAGATCTCTCATAACATAATAAACCAGAAGTCCCTTCAAGGAGCTCTTTTATATTTATGAAAAATTCTGCCAACTAAAAACAGCAAGAAAATTAAGGATGAAAACATCTTTGTCAACATTACCTTCTCTGCAGCAACCTGTAATTTGTTGTCCAAAGCCTGAGCCTTGCGGAGATATTTCTGGATATCAGCCATATCACCAAAGGATTGGAACTCTTCCACCTGCTTGGAATAACCCTCCATCTCTTCAATGAATCTGTCACGCCGCAGCTAGATGGAAAACAGCAATTGTACATATGCTTTAAGGTGTTTTTTTAAAAATTCATTCAAGTAAGAGATCTAACTGTCAAAGTTCCTCTGGAATACAAATACAAATACTGAATGAGTTTTTATTAAATATTTTAATGACCAGTGAAAAGTAGCATTTAAAGAACACAAACACAACAAACATGATAAAAAACAGCACTAACTTAAAGTAGTCCACTTGCATTGACTCAAAACTTTGGATATATATTAAACAAGAAACAGCACAAGAACATGTATAAATTTTAGGTGATTTTATGATTGCTTATCCATTACCTACCATGTATACTCACTTGTAAGTTGAATCCAACATACTGTACCAGTAGATCTGGATCCATGCAGTTTGATAATAGTATTCAGTTTTACAAACCATGCAGACCTTGATCTGTTAGCACATTATGAGATGGTAGATTTAGGTATATGTATGTTTTTTGCATGAGGTCTTGGTTTGCAAGTGATACACATGGTATGGAAATATGTACAACGTGCAAAAGTAAAATGCTCCAACATTTAGCAAGTGATCATCATTAAACACTGAGTTTATTTAAAACATTCATCATCTCTTAAACAGAATTGAAAACTTAATCGCTAAAACAGATTTTTCATAAATCATCACTTAAACACAATATTTTTAATACACAACATTCTTAAACACATATTTTACAAACATGCATCATTCCTTAAACAGATTTTTCAAATATTCATGATCACTTAAACAGACTTTTAAAATTCATCATAACTTAAACAGATTTTTCATGAACTGATCCTCACTTACACACAGAATTTTTCATCTAATCATCATTTAAATGATCTGTTCAAGAGACACAGACAAACACTCAAACAAAAAAACTTAATCAATATGGTCTCTCAAAATTACTGACACTGAGGTTCTGCAATGTATCATTTTTATTTTCATTTTAATCCATTTTCCTTTTCTGTGTTTACTATTTTGTATCATTTAAGTACAGTACATTATATGGAAATTTATCCTGATATCAATTTTTCTCCATAATAGTTTTATAATTTGCCAGTTCAGTTATAAGCTTCATCTTTGAAATGGCTACAATATATAGCTATATGCCATTTATTTACTTCACTGGAAGTTTTTACAAATGTTTTGTCATACATATCTTGTACATATATTTTTTGGCATAGGCATATCTTTCATATACAGTTTTGGCATATGCATTTCTTCTACATGCATTTTTGCATTTGCATATTTTTCACACGTTTTGATATAGACATATCTTTTGCATACATTTTTGGTATATGCTTATCTTTAACATACATTCTTGACATATGCATATCTTTTACATACATTCATGACATATGCATATCTTTTACATACATTCATGGCATAAATGTATATCTACATATATTCTTGGCATATACATATCTTACATTCTTGTCATATACACATCTCTACACACATCCTTGGCATATACATATTTTTTGCATACATTTTTTGCATATGCACATCTTTAACTACATTCTTGGCACACACACACACACACACATATATATATATATATATATATATATATATATATATATATATATATATATATATATATATATATATATATATACACACACACACACAGAAGTAATTTAAAATTATAAATAACAATTTTGGATTAGTATATAATGGTAAGTTATGTAAGTTTACATTTGGTATTCTGAGAGAGACAAATTAACAACAAATCTCTCATAACCAATTCTCAACTATTCCAAACCAAGAAAGCATCTTTAAGTTATTTCAAATGATGGAAATTTCAGACTGAAGGTAAACTACAAATGTGTACTTTGTTAAACCACTCTTTTGTCAATTGTGACTTATTCTGGAAAATGCTAATTTGAAGAATTTCAGTTGTCAACATATTTTTTTGTCAAAATATTATTACTAGAATGACAAAGACCTTGACATGCAAAATAAGTCTGGTTATATATTGTGTAATAATATTAATGTATGATTGTGCAAAATTTCTACCCCTGACATAATGTCTTAAGTTTTTCTCCTTCAGAAGTACAAGCTTCCAAAATATCTTTAGAGAAAATGTTGAGGAAGTTAACTGAAATATACCTTAAGAGCATCTTCATACTGTCCTTTCTTTTCTGAGACAATCAACTTGTGCTCTTCAAATATGGCCGGCATACGACCATGCCACATGAAGACACTGGCATTCAGCCGAATCTCTGCTGGAGAAAACTGGGCAAAATCTGAAAGAAAGGCAAGTCTTTCCTGAGACTCCATGAGCCTCTTTTCCATTTTGAAGATGATATCTGATTCAACTTTTTCGATGTATTGTTTCAATTCCATCAACTGTTCTGTATTTCCTGGTGTGGTCAGAGCTTTTTCAGCAATTTGCTCATAGTCATCGCATAATCTGTAATATAAAAAGAATATATATATATATATATATATATATATATATATATAGTACACTCAATATTTTATTCTAAAAAAATGTTAAAAAAGTTTAATATTACTGTAAATTTTTTAAATCATTTGGTGTTATTTAAAAACCATAATATTTTATGTGCAAAATGGCCATACAAAGAAGTTACATTTCACAATGACTCAAAAAAGTTTGACCATTAAAATTTTATTGTACAGTAACTTAAGATGAATTTTCTGAATTGTCATAGCAGAAATGACAAATATATACAGTCAACATACATTGAAACACACAAGAATATATATATATATATATATATATATATATATATATATATATATATATATATATATATAGAGAGAGAGAGAGAGAGAGAGAGAGAGAGAGAGAGAGAGAGAGAGAGAGAGAGAGAGAGAGAGAGAGAACAGATAGATGGAAAAGATTAACAGCATCTTCACCTGAGTATATGGAATGATACAGAAATCATATGCAAGGCGACAAGATTTGTGTTAGGGATAAGGCTTGCTGAGTCTCTTGTGCAAATCAACCACCCTAAAGTTAAAATTTTTCCATCATGTCCAAACATAGAGAACATTCTTTTTCTCACCCACCACATACAGTATTTTTACTGCAGAATATTAAAAACTGGTGTTGAATTTAATGACAAATAAATGACATCAAATGACCTGAAAATTCAATGTAATCAGGTAATCTTACTTACAGCCAGGTATATGACAAAATATAAGCAGGTAAACTTACCTAATATTTCTTGGGTAAGAGAGATTTTTCTAGTCCAGGTCAATGATATCACAATGTTATCAGGTAACTTAACACATATCTCTTCAGTAAAATCTTTTTCTAGACCAGGGGAAAAAAAACAACCCTGGATTACTCTGCCTGGAGAGTGAGATACAGTATTGTGCAGTTCAAATTACCTCCCTTTGTCATGTTTCTTTATCAATTTATAGAACAGACAAACAGGCTATAATCTTTTTAGATAGACATTAGAGACATATTTAAAGACAGACAGACAAATGAAATTACAGCTTGTTGGCCTCCTGGTGGTCCTTGGCCATTCTACCCAGCAGCCTGGTATTGAGGGCATCGGCTCTCTTTGACAGGGTTCTGATCATTTCATCGCAGTGAATTTCAAACATTCCAAGTCTGAGTATCTGTCAAAAAAGATGATTTAGAATAAAGTTGTTGATCATAAAAAGGTTATCTTACATCAGTGCTTACTTTAGATGAAATTTATGAAGCAAGCTAACTGCTTATTACTGCTTAGTGAGCAAAAGAGTGAAATTGTTTTACTTATATTTGAAGTGTGCACAAATGCTAGACTCTATCACATGGTGAAAAATGCTGATTTTATTTAAACTCCATATTGACATAACTTTAAACTATTTTTTGATCCCTGATTCATTATGCTTTTACCTTGCATGATGTCCTGATGCCATGTGTGATGTCATGACATTTCTTGCTATATTGGTTTCTTAGAAAATTATGATATGATATTAATCTAATTCAAACCATAGTCACGCGATCAGAAACAAGCAAAAAAATGTTTATCAAAGAGTGACGTATCATTTGATTCTGACTCAATAATGGAAATTTCAGATCAATAATGGGAATTCTCAGTCAATAATGGGAATTCTGGGTCAACAAATTCTGAATCAATAATGGGATTTCTGAATCAATAATGGGATTTCTGGGTCAATAATGGGATTTCTGAGTCAATAATGGGAATTCTGAGTCAATAGTAGGAATTCTGAGACAATAATGGGAATTCTAGGTCAACAAATTCTGAGTCAATAATGGGAATTCTGAGTCAATAATTGGAAATCTGGGTCAATAATGGGAATTCTGAGTCAATAATTTAAATATTGAGTTAATAATGGGAATTCTGGGTCAATAATGGGAATTCTGTTAGAAAGTTTGCCAGTAGCTTCCTGTGAGTTGGCAATGCTTCTTAACTCATCCTGTTAAGGTGTGTAACACACCCATGTGTGTGTGAATGCGTGTGTGTGTGGTTTTTTTTTATCAACCTCAGCAAGACAGAGTTGCAGTCCAAGCACATTTCTGTTACGCATTCTCTATCTGTATTCAGAACTTTATATATCAAAATAAACAAGCAATAAACTCTCCACATTTCACATCTTACATATTGATATTTGAAAATGATTGAATTGATGCAATTGTTCTGTAATGATGTTGCTGCTTAAGTGGTTTAATACCATTTTTAAGTGCATGATAGGCTATATGTTTGTTTTTTACTTAAAAAACCCATTTCATGCCAAACTTTAACCACAAAAATGATTAAGAGAAAGACTAATACAACTTGTCATAAAATACAGATGAAGCCTGAAAACAGAAAGGACAAGCTGTAAAAATCAAAACCCAACAGATTAGGGCAAACCAGCACAATCAATCTATCCTTTTCCAATTCTACTGAGAAAAAAAATTGAAAATTGATTCTTTTAAGCATGCAGCAGCCATGCGATCAAAATTATATGGACCATTATGGCTGTGAAAAGTTTATAACATTTCTTGGTTATAAATATTTAAACAAGAGCATGACATGAATATAGAAATTATGACTTGTCTGCAAATTTATTTTTAATGCCTAAATTGGCTGGAGCTGAACCAGAATGGGATAGATGATGTAGCAAATCTTGGATGCTTTTGATTTCAAGAAGTATGTACTGATGGAAGATTTATGCCCTGGTGTACTGTTATGAAACAGATGGGGACAAGTCAGATACCAGTGTGCAGTGTGGGTGGGTAGTGTTCCACAACTTCTGGCAATACTCTGGAGGTACAGATATGTCCAGTGACACTAGCAGAGTCGAACACAAGTTTCTTGATGGCCAGGTCTGTTGCACTGTTTAACAATAGATATAAAACACTATTGACAGTCTGACAACAATGAGCAATGTTGTGGTCTCAGTCAGTTTTCTCCAATCCAAACTTTATTAGTTTATCTTGTGTTGTGTTAAATGAAGTATGTATATGTTTCATCACCTATGACAATCTTGTTAAAAAATCTTTGTTCAATCTTTTCACATTTGACAAGTAGATGACAACTAAAATTTGTTTTTTATCAGCCATCAACAAATGCAGGACTTTCCACAAAACCATTTCTGAGCTTTGAATATAGTATAGACCAATGATGAGTTTATGCAAGTGATAATAAAAATATTTTCCACTGCATAACAAGCGTCTGCATCAAATGCCCCGTTCATAGCAGCCACTTATCACTTACCAATCACTGACAATTTTGAGTGTGAGTGTGTGTGTGTGTGATTTGGATTTTTAAATTAGCTTTTAAAAATTTTCCAGTCATAGTGCAACAATGTCTGCAGTCTGTCAGTTTATAGTGATGTCTAATACTGGGACATCATGTAGAAGACACATCATGCCCCACCCAGTCACATCATCCTGACACCAGACCTACCAATCCATACAATGAATTCTTAATGCTGAGTGCCAAGTGAGGCACCTGCTAGTACCATTTTTATAAGTCTTTGGTTTGACTTGGTCATGGTTCAAACCCGTTACCTTCCGCATCTGAGGCAGGTGCTCTAACCACTTAGGCCACCAAAGCGGTCACACAGACAACTGTCTTCTAGAACATGGATCATCTTCCATGGATTCACAACCATTTTTAAAACAATGAAACCAACTCCAGATTGGAAGAATGACAGTAACTTAATTACATCTGCAAATTTTATCCAAAATGATCCTGATTTACTCTAATAGCACCCTGACTTTATGGCCTGCTCCATGGATGATGACAAATCTGGCCTTTCTCTGACATTTATATGTCTATCATTTACCTATGTATTATCATGCATACATCTGCCGGTGTCTGATGTGCTCTTCATGTAGTGACAGATCATTTTATATAACATTATTTTGTCTATTGAGTGGCATTAAATTTATTAAACAAACATTTAGAGCATTTCAAATATCCATCATTAAATTCATGCATATCTCTACTCATATCTCTAGCAGTAATATAATTTAGAATTTGTTCCCACCTAATCCTTTAGAAGGAAAGATAAAACATTAATGTACCATGTATACTTAGTCTTGTCAAATTACAAACTGCACATACTTCAAAATGTCATAAAATTTTTGCAGCATTATACTAGGTCCATGCAGTCTGTTAGAAACAATCAGTTTAACAAACAAAAAAGACCATGATATGCCATCACATTATGCGATGGCAGATAAAGGTCCACATTGTTTGCAGCTGGAATTAACTTATAAGCATGCATTCATGGTATGTACAGAACACATACAGAATAATCAATGAATACTGCAACTCCTGATGAAAAAAACCCTTATATCTAAAAAAGTACCAATGGTAATAAAATATTCAAACTCATCCTAACAATGAAAGTCTCACAAAAATTTTAACTATTCTTAAAGAAAATATTCTTTTGTGATTCTTAATAAGCTCATAAAATTTATCATATTGTCAAATTTTATTTTTAAAAAAACCAGTTAAATCTAAGATAAAGGAAAGAGAAAGTTGGGGAAAATCTAAACACATGAAGAAAAACTTGGGACAAACATCAAAAGAAAAGGTACTACAGAATAAAATCACTCCAAGTATCTATGTGAAGTTTGCTTAGTCAAAAGGGTATGAATAAAGCTGCTGAGCTTAGGCAAGGCAGTACATGTCATAACCTGTGGACCAGAGTTCGTTTCTCAGCAGGGGATAACAGATGACGTAAAAACTGTACAACCAGTATGTATATATATATATATATATATATATATATATATATATATATATATATATATATATATATATATATATATATATAATTTCACTTCATATTATCATGCATGCTTCTGTAGGATCCAGTGACTTCTGTTCTGTCTGTTAGAACTTTACAATGATGATACCAATATATATATATATATATATATATATATATATATATATATATATATATATATATATATATATATATATATATTCACTGGGGATATTTGATATAGGGTATTTGATATATAGATTTTTGATATATAGATATTTGATATATAGATTTTACAGAATCACCAACAATTTATTGTGAATGACTATATGGGAAAGATACATTTATTAATGTATGTACTTGAATTTATTCAATCCATATACACATAGAAAACTATGATGTAGATCATGACGGGTAATGGAGATAAACATATGAGCATGCAATGTTTAAATAGATTGAACTACTCAGAACATGCAAGTGACTACTTAATATACATCACTGTGAATATTCTACCAGCTAAGTAACAGAAATTAGTGAATTTACTGCATGTACTTTAGATGCATAAAATTCAACATAAACTGTCAAAAATTCAAATATCCAGACATTCAATAATTAAGCTTTCTTCTTGTATTGATGTTTGGTGTGCATACAAAATCTAATATTTTTCCTATATATCATGTCCATAAAATTTATCTTCATAGCATTTATCTGTACCTGGTACATTCAATCATCGAAATCAATATCAGCAGCTGAGAGTGTGATAAAATATATAGCACTACATCCTCGCTTGGAAATAAAGACTAATTATTTGATAATGTTTCAATGTTTCTTTCACAAATAAAGACTACTGGTTGCAGTTCAAGCATCTGAGTAACTCTGAAGAAGTTAATGTAAGAAACAACCAATAATTTAATTCTTAATTCAGTATGTACTGAAATAAAAAATTATTTTGGCCTTCTCCATATTCTTGTTCAGGACTAGAAATTGTTAAGATAGCAACCAGAGAATGGCAAGGAAACAGTGACCCCTTTGAGAAATAAAATCTCAGCCATTAAAAAGATGAAAAAATAAAGCTGGGAGATTCAGTGGAACTCGCAGAACTGTGCACCCCCTTGTAATGCTTTTTTGTATTTACAGGGATATTTTTAGTATTTCATGTCAGCTTTCGGTATTTTTCATAATTCACACCAATAGAAATGCAAAACATTACCAATGCATCTTGTATCCAAACTGTTAAGACTATGACCCATACTGCAAGTGTAAGCCATTAGCATGTCTGGATCACATATACTCAATAATCTATAAATACAAACCCACAAAATTCCAAGCTAAGCTACCCCTAACCCTGTTATTAATTTGTTTTGAACAAGAGTAATTAAAAAGACCAACGGTATTGGACAAAAACATCCATAGCGCCCAGTATTTGTTTTTAAATTGTCGATTGCTGTACCATGATTATATATTCTTCAACACAAATGAAATGAGGCAGTAGGCAACTGATAGGATTAAAATTTGAAAGAGAAAGAGGAGTGCTGCATAGGTATTGTTTATGTCTTGACTTTCAAAGTCTTAAAATCCATCAAAGAGACTAGCTAACCCTCCTTCTGATGCTGTGTACTTGCCTATGGTCGGTGCTCAAATTTGGGAGGGATATGAGACTACAATTGCATGAATGGAATAAGTTTGGCTTCATACAGAAATTGATGTCGAGACAGTTAACTTAAAAGACTTCAAACACATTTTACAGTTTGAGGCTACATGGATACCGACAGCCCCATCCTTTTCCAGTACAGAAGCAAATTTTATTGGTAAAAACTGGCATATACTGGTTAAAATGATCCACTGACAATAAAAGAAAGAAACTATTGATTTTCATAGTTATATTTGTAAGTTAAATTTTGCTGCTAGTCACAGGTCAGCTGTAACGAAATAAAATGCTTAAAAAAAGTAAAGTTTTACATGTACATGTACTTCAATTGACCTAGAATTTGGATAGCATTAGAAAAATTTTTCTTGCTGAGGCTACTAAAGGGATGAGGCTATTCACAGGGAAATAAAAAACAACTTTAGACCACTGACATTGTTGTAGTAACTTATTGTTGTAAAAATATGACTTGTTACTTAATCTCATTTAAAAGACATCCAATCTTCTTTTCTTCTGCAACCAGGCATGACTGAATTATTATTTTTATTGTGCATTAGAAATGCCATCTGTTGTTAAAAATAAAATTCCTCATTTGTGGTATTTTAGATGCATAATCATTGTTCTGCAGTAGATTTATCAACTAAACCCTGATATTTTGGGACCTTGTTATGTTGATAATTGTTTGACACACCCAACATAATTGATATAACCAGGTTTGATTGTATTTCTTTATTTTCATACTTCTTTCCATTCTATGTTTTTCGTACTTGCCAAATGCAAATTTTCCATATTTTACCTCAGACAAAATCAGATTTAGCTCTTGAAGTCATATTTCCGTATTTGATATTTTTTCCCTTCTTAAATACAGAAAAATACAGAGGATGCACAGTCTGAACTAGGGCTATAACTAGTGTAATCAGAGTGTCTTCACTTTGGTACAACATTTATCTATTCAATCACAAAATTATTATACTATGGGTAATGCATGTTGCCTTATGTTCCAACTCCAATTATTTGCTGTCAGCTTTAAACATGTGTACTTTGTATTCTGAAATTGTATGTATTAATGAAACGTATTTATAAACTTTGAAAATGTATAGTCTGAATATTTGGATTAGTGACAGGATTTGAAAAATAGTGAAAACATAGCATATAAATATACACCAACTGAGCAAAATAATAAAATAAGTTGTTATTATCATAATTGTCAAATAAAATTATCATTTATGACAATACTGAATAACTTAACACATGTGATGATTGAATTTAAGTTCATTTTGCACAGCTGAGTTGATCGGTATATTTTGGAATTTCTAAGATAATTGAACTCGGTGATGAAAGACAGGATTAAGTGCATGCTACATGTACTTAAGTTTTAACAACTATACCTTGGTATGGCCAATCTATTATGAAAAAATACAAGCTGACCAATAAGGCAAAGCAGTGACATACAATACATTGATCTGATATGAAACGTTACCCATATTTCTCTAATAATAAACTCATTATTCATATTAAACCAAATCCCTCTACCATTTATACATTTTTCTGCATGAAATGAAAGCAGTATTTTTTAACACCATTAATGTGAAAAAAATGGTATATATTAGTTTCCAATACACACAAATAATTCACTGGCATCTATCACTCTGATATATTTAAATGAATTAAATTTTCATTTTAATATCACAATTTCTGTTACATAAAACCTGAAAAATAATATGCAAAACTGTACCACAACTGTATTTAATACTTGCTGTTCACTTGTATCTCACCAATTTTCATCTTTTGACAAGCAATCAGACTAATACTCAAAGACAAAATGCAGCAAGAGCTCAATCTAAAGGTACTTCATTATGCAAAATAAATGTAAAATGTGCATTTATTAGGTAAATTAGCATGTGGGGTACATATTACTAAAAACTCTTCCTATTTATATGCTTTTGCAAGCTACTAAGTTAATGGAACAAAATTTAATGTTTTGGAGATGAAAAGTGAAGAAAATTTCTTTGTTATTTGAAGCTAACATATCAAAAATTTATATCAGAATAAAAAGATTTATTTTGTTTTGTTGAAGTTTTGCAAATAAAACCCTATGCAGTAGTGGTTTATAGAATTCACCTTATCTATAATATACTCAGTTAATTTTAAATGATTGATCTGACACTACCTTTAGCTCCAGAATCATATGCCCAGACAAGAACTATTTATCTAACAGGTATTTTCACTGATGTCTAAAAGCTGAATTTCTAAAATCAAACTTTAATAAATCTTATTGTTGTGTTTCATTCCAACTATATCAGTGAAGTATTTAGAAAGCATAAAACAATAGGGCATATGTAATAAATACAAATAATGCTGTGTTCCTTTGTTCCAAGTTGGAGGAAGGGATTTGTTTATGATACAGTAATATAAATAAGTCTTGAATAGACAGCCATGATGTATTTCGGCTCGAAATAAAAAATATCATTCTTTGTACCCATTCAGAACAAAGCGTATTATTTAGTTTGTGCATGTAAAGCAGAAAATAATACAGTAACAACTGTCTTGAAAGACAATGGGTATGAGAGATGAACTATCTTGGAAAATGAACTATCTTAAGAGACTGACTGTCTTGAGAGGCTGTTTTGTAAAACTAACTGTTTTGCAAGACTGTCTTTGTTTTGTAAGACTAACTGTTTTGCAAGACTGTCTTGAGAGACCAAATGTCTTGAGAGACCAAACATCTTGAGAGTCCAAATGTCTTAAGAGACTGATTGTCTTGAGAGACTGTTTTGTGAGACTGTTTTGAGAGACCAATTGTCTTGAGAAACCAACTGTCTTGAGAGACAAACTGCATTGAGAGACCAACCATCTTGAGAGTTCAGATTCTCAGTGCAGTGATTGACTAATTATATAGTGTTATGGTCTGTCATAACAGACCACCTGTCTTGACTTTCTGGCAGAAGGAGTGGTCTTTCAAGAAAGGTTAATACTATACTTCACACCTTCCAGCTTGGTCTGGCTATCAAACATGGGTTATGTACGCACATTTACTCATTTTAAATTTATTAAAAGTTGTTCTTTTAAATCTTAAAACTAATTTTCTTTTCCCAAAGTCTATTCAATTATGATTATTGAATAATCTGCACCTTAACTGTCATCAAAAAACTTCCAGACAAAATTTTTGATTTCTATGGTCATTCAGAATGGTGGCCATGTGCTAAATCTAAGTCAAGAAAAGGAGACTTCGAGTGGAATCATAACAATATAGGGTAGAACGAGTTTATCAATATGCGTTGATTCAATGTGAAATCACAGTACCCTGCATTCAATCCGGATCATACTGAATCACACCTTTAGGTTCATTTCATCCAAAACTGTCTACATGCTTTAACACCAACTTTGCTGTATGCATTTCTCAGACATCTAAATAATGATCTTCCAAAGGAATGTGGACACCTAAGAATCCAAATAAAGTGAATTCTTGCCACTTAAAGGTATGGAGAATCAAATTTTAAAAACTGACACCCATTACTGAAATAGTTGGTGCTGTATGCCTACATGACATGTGTAACTTTTACTATAATATGTAACAGATTCTGAACTTACATTCAGCATGCATGATTCAGTGTTTTAGAAAACAATGACTGACATGTAAACTCACATCAACAATAAAAAATGATTATTTCTCCTCAGCCCATTACCTTAATGGAGTTGTAGGTGATTTCTTCAACCAGTCTGCTATATTTCTGCACTTCTTTCTTGTATTCATCAAAGGTGTGTGTCTCCTTCAAGAACTGTTCCACATCTGCCTCTGCCTGTTACAAGGTAAACTAGAATTAGTATTTGTAAAACACAAGCACTTTCAGTGATTCATAGTTTTCATCTGAAACATTTTAAAGGAGATTCATGACCTTTGTGCAAAAATTAAAGGCAAAAAGAGGGTTACGACTGCAAACAATTTTACACTACAAGTATGCAAATCTATTCAGGCCATCAGTATATGGATCTATCTCATGTATGTATATTACTATATTTGAACAGGATGTGCGGCAGCACAGTTGGCAGAGCACTGGATTTCCAATTCAAGGGTTGCAGGTTCAATACTCACCCAAGACAGCCTAGTGGGTTGCCTCTGTCATTGGGCAAGGCACTGTGCTCTCATTTACTATCATTAAGCCAATAATATGATAAAAGTGAAGTTATAAGCAACAAGCTGTTTTAAACAACTTTTTGTGAAATTATTGTGAAATTAGGCTAACAAGCTTTCCTGGATGTATGGGCTTATGTACAGTTGATATTACATGCTGTATGCATGTATACACCATCTTACTAGAAAGAGCAAATCAGTATGTCCATTTAATTTGATTTGAATGGGGACATAAAAAACAATCTATCAATATTATTTTCATTCATTCCAAAATTATACAGAGATTGCTGTTTTGAGAAAGCCATGTAGAATATACCTATACCATTGCAGTTGGCATCATAATGCTGATGTTGCATTGAACATCCAGCATTTTCAATAATAAACAGACATATTTTTGTCTTATAAACTAAATCTAAATTGTGCTCTATCAAATGACAAAAACATTTGCCCACTATTCATTATATATTAGAAATGAGTATGTATGTATGTATGTATGTATGTATGTATGTATGTATGTATGTATGTATGTATGTATGTATGTATGTATGTATGTATGTATGTATGTATGTATGTATGTATGTATGTATGTATGTATGTATGTATGTAAGTATGTATGTATGTATGTATGTATGTATGTATGTATGTATGTATGTATGTATGTATGTATGTATGTATGTATGTATGTATGTATGTATGTATGTATGTATGTATGTATGTATGTATGTATGTATGTATGTATGTATGTATGCATGCATGCTGGTATATAGGTAGGTATGCATGCATGTAATATATGGGTAGGTAGGTATGATTTTAATCTGTATATAATATAACAACTTTATTTAAAGATCATTCTACAATTACATTTCTCTATTTTCTCTCTCTCCCTTTCTCTCTCTTATGAATCAATGAATGAAATTATCTATTGCAGCCAGCATATTTTCTTTTGTGTGGTTCTCTAAATTTGCTTAATAGCCTATAATTACTACTATAACAATGAAATATCTGGGATATAATTTGCACTTTCATAAATTTACATAAAACAACAGATATTGTTATGGCTCAGCAATTTCTAGGTCAATAAAAATATTTTCCAGTATATGCAACAAGTTGAAATAAACTAGTTCAAACATAATAAAGTTTTAAGTCCTGTAGGAACAGCTGTGTAAAGTTTTGCAAACACAATGCTTTATGTTTTTTTCCTTTGTCTTGTCTATGTTTTTTATTTGCCTTTGAAAAAGGCTCATTAAGAGTTGAAAGTGCTCAGCTAGTTAGATACCAGTTTTGCACTGTTCATTGTCAGTTTATTGCATTTATTTTAATCAAACCCTGACACATGTGATTCCTTGCTATTATTTGCCATATAAATCATATTCATTATATATATATATATATATATATATATATATATATATATATATATATATATATATATATATATATATATAAAACGCACAATTGTTACAATACATATTAGTATCTATGGCATATCAGCACATTAAAAGCTATCCGATGCCAATAAAAAGAAAAAGTTCTAAAACTGTAAAATGTATGAACTGCACAAATTACAACAGGAAGATAAACCCTTCCAAATGAATGAAAATATAAGTAATGAAAAATATATAAATCAAAACCTAAAGATGTAAAAATTTTGTAACACAAATATTATATTAAATATAAAAGGTAATGAATATAAAATCATTAAAAATACAGGATCATATTTGTCTTTAAGCTATTAGTTGCATTCCCTCAATAAGCCCAATATTTTCACCAGAGGTAAATCATCATAAAGTTCCTTAACTATGTTCAAAAACTTACAGGGCAGACAAAATTTATGTCATATACATTGATGAGGGATGGATCGTGAATGAAAATTCTGACATTCAATTGTAATCTCACTAAACCACAGCAATACATATGATGGATTCTATATCTCTCTCATTCTTATATACATCATATTGTTTATATTATGAGAGACAGAAATATAGGATCATTTTCGTTTCTCACTCATGCAAGAGAGAAAATATTAATGACTTTTGATCCTACGTTATCTTGTTTTAATTTGCATAACCTAAAGATCACATAATACAGCCTGAGTTTGAGATTCAGTTTTCAATCTCATCAAATCAAAAGTGACATTACAAAAGTACATAAATAAAGTCGTTTGTAATTGGTTGTAAAGAATCTCAAACTTAAATCGAGGCTCTAAAGATTCATGATTTCCAGTTTGTCTCAATTAGTTGTCACATGATGATCTGATGATGCTGTGATACATCAAATAAATATTAATGATGACACAAAGTTCAAAGACAAGCTTGCAATTGAGGAAAATCAATATATGATAATTTTCCATCTGAAAAACAAACAGTATGTGGTTGGGACTAAAACAAGAAAATCCATTACAGAACATTAGTTTTTTTTCTTTCATTCAGCAGAAGATAAATATTGTAACTCTGACACTGGAATTCCCTTACTTTTACACAAGTCAGACTGTACTTTGTTTCTGAGAAATTCATATGAATTTTGTACCAGACTGATCAAAATCATTTCAAATATACATGCTCTGAAATTTTAATATTTTCAACCAATCAGGTGCCAGGTTGCTTCATTAATATGCATAATTGCTGGTTATATATGATCTCAACTGAAAAGAGACTCCAGATAACTGTATTGTTATGCACTGCTGTTGAATCAATTTTGTGGTTTTAAGCTTGTAAATAATACAATGTGTCGTATTAGTTCCACAACAGGCTCAGTTGTTTATAAATGAGCTTGTCTGAGATCATTATGATAGAGTTTAATCGAAATCTGATAAAAATATCCACTGTTGCGTATGTATGACACACAACAGCTAACAAATGTCTGACCATAAGTTCACTTGGCCTAAATGTCAGACACAAATCAAATGACAGGCAAATAATAGAGAGCATGCCTGGTCATAACATGAACTTGCTTAGCCCAAAGGTCAGTCATGTATCAGATAACATATGCTTGGCAATTATGAACTCACTTGTCTTAGAGGTCAGACACATATCAGATTACACATGCCTGGCAATAACATGAACTCACTTGGCTTAGAGGTCAGATATATATCAGATTACACATGCCTGGCAATAACATGAACTCACTTGGCTTAGGGGTCAGACACATATCAGATTACACATGCCTGGCAATAACATGAACTCACTTGGCTTAGAGGTCAGATATATATCAGATTACACATGCCTGGCAATAACATGAACTCACTTGGCCTAAAGGTCAGACACATATCAGATTACACATGCCTGGCAATAACATGAACTCACTTGGCTTAGAGGTCAGATATATATCAGATTACACATGCCTGGCAATAACATGAACTCACTTGGCCTAAAGGTCAGACACATATCAGATTACACATGCCTGGCAATAACATGAACTCACTTGTCTTTGAGGTCAGACATATATCAGATTACACATGCCTGGCAATAACATGAACTCATTTGGCTTAGGGGTCAGACATATATCAGATTACACATGCCTGGCAATAATATGAACTCACTTGGCTTAGAGGTCAGACATATATATAAGATTGCATATGCCAGGCCATAAAATGAACTCTGTAGGCCTAAAGGTTAAACACATATTAGATTACAAACATTTAGTCATAACAAGAACTCACTGGGCCTTATGGTTCAATACATAATAGGTGACAGATACCGTCAATACAGTAACATGAACTCACTTGGCCTAAAGGTCAGACATATCAGATGACATATGCCTGGTCATAACATGAACTGCCTTAGCCAAAACAAACAGCTAGACACACATCAAATGCCAGATTCACTTGGCCTAAAGGGTAGACACATATCAAATGGCATATGCTTGGTCATAACACAAACTCACTTGGCCAAAAAGCCAGGTCCTGCATTCACAAAACTCTAAAACATGAATGCACACTCAGACTCAGTTTTTGACAACCAATGATCAATAAATCAATTTACATCTTATTGATTTAAAGGGTGGAATTTATTTACTTCACAATTTTGCTTAAAATATAGGATTTCTTTATTCAAAAATTGAGTAAATACACAAGAATCCAAATCTATTAAATCTGAGGTTGAGTGTGTACTAATATATTTTGGAGTTTTGTGAAAATGGGGCAGTTGTGAGCTATCAAAATGATAACATATATAAAATTAAATAATTAGAAACAATAAATTCAAAATAAATTGAAATAAGAGTGTGACAAAATAATTACATTAACACAAACATATTAAAAGATATTATATTAACCTCTGTAATATCCTGAAAAGAAAGAATTCAGAATAAGCATTTGTAAAATAAATGACACAATGGTCTATGTAGGACCCATACAACAAAAATCTGCATTGAAGAATGAATGGAACTTTTAAAAAATCACCAAATAAAATCACAAGAGCAAATCAACTGAAATTTGAGTTTCTGGTGAAGACCCATCAGCATTAGGAATAAAAAATATTATTGTATTTGAGAAGAAAAAAAATACAACTGAGGTACATAAATATAATAATTATTAATTATGTTCAATTATTCATTTTAACAAGTCTGCAAACATAATATATTTTCAAAATTAAGGTCATACTTCAGTAAAAATGAGTTAATTTAAGCAATGTATAATAAAGTATTTGCTAACTGCAATAAAAATTATTGATCAGCTGGATTGATATTAAAAAAAAAATGCCAAAAGAAATGTTTGAAACTTAACACATTTTTGAAACTGTCTCCAAAATTTAAAAACAAAAATTTAAAAGTAGAAAATTTTTAAAAACTCTGTAAAAATATGAACATGCAACAGAGCTCTCAGTAGGATTTTCAAGATGGCCACCACAGTCGCCATATTGGATGTCAGATGGGTACCTTTTCCATTTAAGATTAAATAGACATCATAAATCTTCAGTGAAAATCCCATTTTGCTTATGGCCATTCATTTGGAAAAAGAAGTTATACATTTTTTTCAAGATGACCAATATGTCCACTGCATTACATATCAAATTGACATCATCTCTATTAAGCACCAACAATACATCATAAATCTATTAGATAAAACCCATGTTTTATCTAATAGATTTATGATGTATTGTTGGTGCATCATAAATCTATTAGATAAAACCCATGTTTTTAACATAGCTGACATGGTAGCCATATTAAATATGAGAATCACCATTTTTCTAAGGACCAACATGACCCTGACATGATTGTGTTTTAAGGTTTCATGGCAATCATTCTAGCAATTTAGGAACAGGAGTGATAACTTGTGCTAATAACTGTCAAATGCCAGATGAAAGGACATTACATAACCTCTTTTTGTTGTGATTAGAAGCATGCATGAATAGGTTTTAATTAAAACAAAAACTGCCATGCTAATAAGTACAGGGTGCTATGTATTCCCTACCTATCCATCAACTATTCTTGAATAATCAATGTGTTGTTTGTGGGCACATCTATAGGAGTTTCAACTGACCAGAACTTGTATCTTTGTGGTTTTTTTAAGTAGATGGACATGAAGTTAATATTATGCATGAATGCTAAGTCCTCAGGCTTTAGATGAGGGACTCAATTATTTTTTTCCAACTCCATCATCTGATACAAATTAGGTTGGGTACCAGATGAAATCTGTTTCTCCATAAAGCAATTTAAATGTATCATAAGTTAAAAATTGTGTGTGTGTGTTTGTGTGCATGTGTGTTTGTGTGTGTGTGTGTGTGACTTAGATTTTTAACGTAGTTTTAAAAAAAATTCAGTCATATTGTGTTTGTGTGTGTGTGTGTGTGACTTAGATTTTTAACGTAGTTTTAAAAAAAATTTCAGTCATATCACTACGATGTCTGCAGTGTGACAGTATATAGTGATGTCTAGCACTTGGGCATCATGCTGCAGTCATGTGGCATGATGTCCCACCCAGTCACATTATCCTGACACCAGGCAGACCAGTCCTAACACTAACTTCTTAATGTTGAGCGCCAAGCAAGACAGCAAAAATTTTGTGTACATATGAGGAATCATGTCATTTCCGAGTACTCTGATCTATTGATAAAAACATAAACATCATAACAGGGAAAAACAATAAAATTAAACACAATTTTCAACAAATATAAACAATACTATGGATAAATTCCATTTATAAGAAGAAAATGAATTATAAATAAATTATTTTTGTTACATTATATTCATCCTGAAAATAAAAAAAAAGAAATTGAAAAGTCTCATTTGAAGAAAGCACCATTTTATCCACTTGCAACAGAAGATGATGTCATAGGCACTGAAAATTAATAAATGCTTAACAGATTCAGTCCCCCAAAAATACAAAAAAATTTAATATACACCGATTCAATGTAATACAATGGTTTAAGATTTTAATTTACATAACAGTTTAAGATTCAAACCTATTCAGGTTTAGAAATTCTACTGTCAACTGATGACCCCAAAAATTATCTAATGATGGTATTTAAAGCAATGAAAGGTTACAGGATTACTTTTAAAAATTATTTTGCTCAGCGGATTATCCATTATATTGCTGGGCATGTAAAAATTTCTGTTGATAGTGATACTTGCCCATAATTTTTGTAAAAACATGTAATGAAGGATTTGTATTTTGTTGAAAGCTGAATCATGTCAAGAACATGGATAACACGAATTTACAATTATTATGAGCACATATTCAAGTCTGCCACAGAGCTGTAGTATCTTCAGATGAAAAAAAACTGTTTGATACAAACAGTTGAGATGTTCAACTTAATATGAAGACATAAATGTGACAAACACCAATATGAGGTCATGTTCTGTTGACCTTTCCAAACTGAGCTTTCAAACTGCAGAAAGAGAAAACTGACATAGTGTTTTTCAATCTGTATGCATTCTCTTGTGGATTGAAAAAAAATAGATAAAATTATGCCAAGTAATGCTGCCTTTCATTCAATAATGTACAGTTAAAGAGTAATAACTATCTATCTATCTATCTATCTATCTATCTATCTATCTATCTATCTATCTATCTATCTATCTATCTATCTATCTATCTATCTATCTATCTATCTATCTATCTATCTATCTATCTATCTATCTATCTATCTATCTATCTACCTACCTACCTATCTACCTATCTATCTATCTATCTATCTATCTATCTATCTATCTATCTATCTATCTAGCTCTCTCTCTCTTTTTCTCTCTCTCTATCTATTTATCTATATTCACTCTCATTTCTTGCTTTTGTCAGATGTGAACTACAGTTAAGATAAAAAGAACTGATTCTTAAGGTGAGTAGTAGTTCATACTAACTGGAGTTGATTGCAGCCAGAACTTTAACACTGCATTTAAGAAGAATAGGTTTTAAAATCAAATTAAAGCCAATGTACCTGTTTGGAAATAAGGAAGTTGTATTTGTCGTAGACCTTGCAGTGCTCGACTGGCCCAACACTCTCTCGTTTGACCAGATCCCGGATCTGCTGCTTGTGTCCTTCCAGGATGTCATCCAGGATTACTGGCTTCAGGAAGGTCTTGGATTTGTCTCCACTCTGACAAGAAAAAGAATGAACATTTCACTAAAATTTGAAAGACAGATGATTCTTTCATGGAAAATTCTCTCTTTTGACTTGTACAATTTTCTTTTAAATGTGAAATACAGTGTAATTTGTCATATTCATTACAAACACTATATTAATTCAAATGTCAGACAAACATGTAGAATCAATGTAATTCCTGTTTATGGCATTGGACAATCTGGGTGGACTTCATAGGAAAGATAACCTCACTATAAAGCACCTCATTATAACATGGTCACTGCTATAACACTATAAAGCCTTAATACAACATGGTCTCTGCAATAACACTATAAAGCACCACAATATATCATGGTCAATGTTATAACACTACAAAGCAACTCAATATAACATGGTCCTGACATAACACTAAAGTGATCAATGATGTGAACATTATAACTGGTGAATTCATTTTTCATATAGTGTCCCCCAGTGTATAAGGCAGCCTTGCCCAAAATATGGCATACTGTACTTTCATGACTCCCCTGAACAGTGTTTTAAATTGCTACACACTTACTCTGTAACTGTCCCATTAAATACATGCATCAACTGCATTTGGAACATCCTCATTTTTTCAGATAAAAGTAGAGTAACTTCAACTCATTGAAAATGTCTCTGGATAAATCACTCATATTTCCCATATTGGTCAGTTTTTGGGGAAGATGTGCAAAGCAAATATATTCATTGAAACATATTACTTGAAATAACATTAATCAATGTTTCAACAATATATGAAATGCCAGGACTTATAATTTTTAATGTTATTTTTGCAACTTTTGAATGAAGAATTTGTTTAGTTTTAATAATCTCAACTCTTGCTATTTGTAATAACACTTCCAGTGATTGAATCATTGTCATGCTGTAATAACAACTGTAGGCAGTTAAAAATGGCAAATCTTTACATCTGAGGTATCTTTCTCTAGCATGGAACAGTAAAAGCTGATGATTTTCCAGTTGGTATCACATGTCCAACATTGTTCTACAAATTGAAGTTGCTATTGCATGTTAAGACCCTATGGCAGATTTATTGAATGTTATATATTTTGTAAACCACATTGCTCCTATATTTCATCATTAACTTTAGAAACAAAGTTATTCTTTCAATGTCACGGGATCTGTGAGTGCAATCTGGTGTAATTTATTTTGACATCTTTGGGAGAAATTAAAAATGAATTTTAAATATACACATCAAATGTGCACCTTGGCATTTAGTACACCACTTTACAAAATCTGCATGCCAAGCATATGACAAATTTACATTTATATATTTGAAGTACTTTCAAAAATACATTGCTATGAAGTTTAAAATAATAATTTATTTTATTCACCAATTTTTTAAAAACAAATCAAATTAAAAATTAAGATTTACTTCAGCGAAGGAAATCTCTGAAGTCAGTTTCTTTGTCACTAAGAAAAGATGATGGTTCTTAAAGTACTGACATTAGAAAACAATTAAAATGTTATTTAAAGATAAATCATCTTACTCCATAACTGACCATTGAAAGCTTTATTTGTATATTGACAAGGAACCTGTAATACCTGGTAGCTCAATCGAGTTTTGAATTTTAATATTGCATTTAAGAGAACACAGAACACAGCCAGTCTGTTACAGCATTATAACCTCACTATAAATTGGTCAATGGAAGCCACAGAACATACTGCCTTACAGTAAAACTGTCTTTCAATGAGGTACATGACAAATATAGTACTCCATCAATATAACACTGTCCATGTGAATCAAAGATAGTACTAGCTTATAATTAAGTACAAGATACAGACATTACTACCTCATTATAATGCCAGCAATGGTTGCATAAAGTATACTGTCTTAGTGAGATCACCTTATAATGAAGTTAATTATGCAATATTACCTCATTATAATTCTGTCCATGGAAACCATATAATATACTGCTACAGAGTGAGACTGCTTTATAATGGTGTACATGATATATAATTTTACCATCACTTATTGATAAAGGATTCATGGTTATACATGCCTGGCAACAGAAACTGTTATAATGAAGGGTCTTCTAGTGCTGGGGTTCTGTACCTGCTTTTGTAGGAAATACGTTTTATGGTGAAGAATAACCAATCACAACTAAACTTCTGCAGAATAATCATTTGAAGTGACTCTTAATATAAACCAACATGTAACCAATCTGAGTACAATTTTGTCTCTACTCTAGAAACCAATACTTACCCACTCTGAGTACAATTTTGACTTTACTCTATGAACCAGTTGTTGTTATTGCTGTTGTTGGGCTTAACGCCATTTTTCAGCACACAATAGGCTATTCATGGTGGCCAGTATTAATGGTGGAGGAAGAAACCGGGAAATCACCCGAAAGAACCACTGACCCACGAGAAGCTACTGGCAAGCTTTCTAACATATCCACATCCGCCGAATTCTAGACTCGAACCCACGCAGACAGAGGTGAGATGGCAGTGATCCATAATGGACAGCGCTTTAGATCACATGACCACTCGGGAACCCTATGAACCAGTACTTACCCACTCTGAATATAATTTGTCTTCATTCTGAATATAATTTTGTCTCCACTCTGAATACAATTTTGTCTCCACTCTGGGAACCAGTACTTACCCATTCTGAGTACAAATTTTCCTCCACTCTAGGAACCAGTACTTACCCACTTTGAGTAAAATTTTGTCTCCACTCTAGGAACCAGTACTTACCCACTCTGAGTACAACTTTGTCTTCTCTCTAGGAATGAGTACTTACCCATTCTGAATACAATTTTGTCTCCACTCTAGGAAAGAGTGCTTACCGATTCTGAGTACAATTTTATCAACACCAAAGGAACCAGTACTTAACCATTCTGAGTACAATTTTTTGCCTCCACTCTAGGAACCAGTACTTACCCACTCTGAGTACAATTTTGTCTTCACTCTAGGAATGAGTACTTACCCATTCTGAGTACAATTTTTTGCCTCCACTTTAGGAACCAGTACTTACCCACTCTGAGTACAATTTTGTCTCCACTCTAGGAACAACCTGTGATGCCTTGATCATGACATCAAATACATTGAGAAGGACAACCTCAAAATCTGTGAATGTGGGCTCAAACTTGATCTGTGTGTTGTCCAAAATAAGCCTCAAGATAAAGCCAGGGTGCTCGTAGGCTCTAGTGGAATGCTGAAAACAAAGAACAGAAAGTTTAAATTTAGAAAGTTTAAAGAAAGAAGTCTCAAGTCACAAGTTTTATATTATTTAAATGATATGCTTGTAGAGCAGAATCTGTCTTGAATGACCACCTCTTTTGCCAACAAATTATGGTCTCTCAAGACAGGTGGTCTCTCATAGCAGGTAACAATGATATAATCACTAAATTTGTGCATTGAGAGTGTGGTCTCTCAAGACAGGTGTTCTCACATAGCAGTAGTCTTTCAATACAGGTTTTACAGTAACAAATATCAATGTATTGTCCCTTATTTCAATCTGAGGTTTCTCAGTATAAGTAAGAATTCAGACTTGAGACATGTCAGTAATCTCAACCAAATACTGAATTAAATTAAAGTTTGACTTTAACCAATGAAATAACTAAAAATTAAAAATATAGTTCTTTAATTAGTTCTTTAATTAATACAGTGACACAGAAACTGACCTTCGGCTGAACTAGAAGATCCTGATAGTCCTGTAGTGAGTTTAATGAAAGCTGCTGAAGGTTGTCTGTCATCAATGTGGCTGCACAGTTGAAGAACGACTCTAGTTTTTCTTGATCCTGGTTGCTTGGAACTTGTTTCCTTTTGTTACCCTGGTAGAAGATGTTTTGCACCTCTGGAAACCATCTATAATGTAAGAATTCATTATTAAGTTGATTGTTTTTCCTATGCAAATATTAATTTCATTATAAATTATATATCAGGTGACCATTTTATCTGACTTAAAATATATTAACTGAACATAGCAATCAAATTTACTGATTGAAATTATGAAGTTAAAATCTAATCTTAGATTGTATAAAAGTTCATATGCCACTGAGCAAGCAAAATCTAGTTGCTCGGTGAATTTCAAATTATTATTTTTTAATATCACTGAATATGACTTTGATGACTATAGGATTTATTACACAACAATTACTAGCAACTATGGAGTCATTATAAGTTTGACCTTTTCATTTCATTTTTTTGTCTAAAAAATTTGTACTATTTGCTGTACAATTAAACACATGGGGGTACAGATACAAAGACACTTGTACAATTTTGCAATTTATAGCAACTAAACTTATTTGTAAAAACATCAGATCTTGTGTTTCAATGGCACTTAAATAATAAATGATAATTACTGTTATATATACCCATTTATAAGTTAAGTCCAACAGCAAGAAAATAGACCCTGATCTGCCATTGCACTATGAACAAGTAGATCAGGATCTGTGTTATTTATTCTGCTCATTAGTCATAACAAACTGCAAAGATCCTATATTTGCTGATGCATATAGATCTGGTTCTGTACATTCTGCAGTTAGAATCATCTATTAAATGAGTACATATGGGATGTAAATTCTTTCTTTGAATCAGTTTATTTGAACACACACACACACACACACACAATCACCCCTTTTTTTCTTCTAGTGAGCTGCCCTTTCATTTAGCTAGCATTAGTAATGATCTTCAAAATGAAGCTTAATGTAAAAAACCTTTAACACTGACATTCTCAGGTGTGGATATATATATATATATATATATATATATATATATATATATATATATATATATATATATATATATATATATATATATATATATATATATATATATATATATATATAATGAATATATCAATGTGCAAAATCATATGCAGACAAATGTGTTAACTGAAGAAGGAAAGAAAATCATATGTAAAGTCAGTCTTTTGGAAATTAATGCTCAGAATAAAGTCTTTCTCTTGCTTAAAACTGATACTTAATTAGAATTGTGTTCAAAGTACACAGATGCCCAACCACAGTGCCTGAAATGACCTAAATGCAGAACTTAACCAAGGAATAATGCAAAGACATACAGCCATGGACAACACTATATGCCACTAACAATGTCATGGTTGAGCATAGACAAACAAGATTTCATGCAAAAAAGTTCAAGAACAAGAGATCTACATGGACTTGAGCATTATCATCTCATCATTATCATCACTGTTGATATTACCATCATCATCACATCATTATCATTGCCATAATCATACTGTTTAATCTGAAACATTTTATGTAACATGTGAAAAAAACAATTGCCTGAACCAAGTAAACTCTGGAAGCCCTGAATTTTGTACTTGAGACATAATACCATGTATTGTACATGTGCTAGTTAATTGAAAATTTCAATACAAACACTGTACCATACTTATCCATACATTGTACCTGTGCCAGCTGATTAAAATATTCCTATTCACTGTGTGACACTGATTCATGCATTGATCCCTTGCCAGCAGATTAAAATCTTAGGATACAAATACTACAACTTACTTAAAGTATATACTGACTTATACACAGAGTCCATTGCAAACTGCACAGACTGAGATCTGTCATTACATTATGTTCTGGCAGATTCTGGGTCTATGCAGTTAGCAAGAAGTAATTAGTTGAACAAACATGGACTCTGATCTGATCTGCCATCACATAATCCACCAGCAGATCAGGGTCTATGTTATTAGCAATTGGACTCAACTTATACAAGTATAGATGATATACATGTTAGAATTCTATAGAATACCTCATGCCAGCTCAGTGTCTGCATGATCCAAACCCTTTATAAGTCAATGAAGTAAAAAAAAGGTCACTGTGACCTACCATTTTTACAGATGTGGAAAAGAAAGTACTTATCAAATTTCCATGAAACTAACCTTGCAACAAAATGCAGACATAGCAGACCAAATAAATTACTGCCCGTACCCTTAGCTATATAAAAATACTAAAACTGTATTATGCTTAATTGGGAAATTTTTATAATAATAATAATAATAATAATAATAATAATAATAATAATAATAATAATAATAATAATAATAATAATAATAATAATAATAATAACAATGATGATGAGAATAATAATAATAATAATAATAATAATAATAATAATAATAATAATAATAATAATAATAATAATAATAATAATAATAATAATGTGTATGCGATTTGGATTTTTAACATAGCTATAAAAATATTTCAGTTATATTGCTATGATGTCTGCATTGTGGCAGTTTATAATGATGTCTATCACTTAGGATTCATGATACAGACATGTGGCATCATGTCCCACCCAGTCACATTATCCTGACACCAGAACTAGTCCTATCACTAACCTCTTAATGCTGAATGCCAATTTTTTGTTAAGTTTTTAAAATGACTGCCGGGATTTCAAAACCTATACCTATCACATCTAAGACTGACACTATAAACATTTAAGCCACCATTAGCGGTCAATAATAATAATAATAATAATAATAATAATAATAATAATAATAATAATAATAATAATAATAATAATAATAATAATAATAATAATAATAATATAATAATAATAATAATAATAATAATAATAATAATAAATTTTAAAGAAGCTAAATTCTCCAACACTTAAGAAGGATACCTCTTTATGATACATTTGCATGTGTTGAATACTGCTTGGACAAAATATAAAGTAAAGCTTGTATTGAGAGACCACTGGTATGAGAGATTGTCTTTTTTGAGTGACCAGGCTTTTCATGAACAGATTTTTGGTTATATAGTGTCATGAACTCTTAAGAGACACTACCTGTCATGAGAGACCATTACTTGTTGGTAGAACGAGTGTTCTCTCAAGCAAGGTTATACTGTATTTTGTTTCCTTTTAAATGTTTAACCCTAAACAATTTTAAAAAGCTACAAATATGGGTTCAATAAAATAAAGGAAAATGAAATATTTATTTTTCAAAACTAATAATAATAATAATAATAATAATAATAATAATAATAATAATAATAATAATAATAATAATAATAATAATTATAAAAATAATAATAATAATAACATGGGCCCCTAAACTACCAAGAAAAAGCTTTCCATATTCAACCAAACAGCTGCTTCATGAGCAAAACTGCTGTAAGTTGTACTGAAATTTCTTTCCAGCTGATAGTTATATGGTTTGAAATGATTATGTAAATAATGGCATACAATTTTTATATCCTGTCTTCAGCAGCAAATTTAAATTTTCCCCAGATCATATTTCACATCAATTGTAAAGTAAAGAACAATTGCAAACAGTGCAGACTCTGATATCCCATTGTAAAATATGCCAGCAGATCTAGGTCTATATGTTATTTATTCTACAGATTAACTGTAACAAAAAACACAGACCTAGATCAACCAGTGCATTAGGGGATGGGAGATTTGGGTCTTGCAGTTTACAGCTTGACTAGACTTAGAAGTGAGTATAATGTTAGGCATATTTTTGAGGTGGACCTAAATGTGGGTATTACAAATACTTTTGCATTGAAGGGCAAATTAAAGGACATTAATTCTTTATCTCAAGAACTGGCTGTCCACAAAACAGTTACATGGAGATCAATATCAATGTTATTCAAATGTCCCACACAACAAGATCTGGTTCTATGCCAAAAACAGCAATGTGCAAACAGCCCCAAACTAGCTGTACATTTCACAATGTATTGAACTGAGCTTTTGTCATTTAGATATTTATAGATGGTGATCTTATTCCAAAATAAAAGACTTTATAAACAATTGTAAAGCATATGCGTTTGCATATATATATATATATATATATATATATATATATATATATATATATATATATATATATATATATATATATACATACATACATACATACATACATACATACATACATACATACATACATACATACATACATACATACATACATACATACATACATACATACATGCATACATACATACATATGTGAGAAAGCTTGCTAGTAGCTTCTCATGGGTCAGTGATTCTTTCTGCAGATTTCCTGGATTCTTCCTCCACCAATAATACTGGCGGCCATGTATAGCCTATCATGTGCTGAAAAATGGCTTTAAGCTCCAGAACAACAGCAACAACATACATACATAAACAAGCATTATTGTAGTCTTCTGAACTAGGCATTCACAGTCATTCCAGCAGACACATGACGCTGTGACAAGCAGTACACACACACACACACACACACACACACATACACACACACAGAGCATATTACATGTTTATAACACACACACACACACACACACACACACACACACACACAGTATAACTTTGCTTGAATGACCACCCTTCCACCAACAAAAATGGTATCTCAGAACAGATGGTCACTCATAACAGTGCATGACACTATATATCCAATAAATGTGTTTGGAAAGCCCTGTCTCTCAAAACAGGTGGTCTCTCATAGCGGTCTTTCAAGACAGGTTTTACTGTAACATGCAACAAACCAGATGCAATATTATCTGGTTAATCTGTACAGAACCTATCTTAGACAATAATTATATTATTTTAACAATCAACTTGCAGTGAAATTTGACTGAAATTTGATCCCCAAAGCTGGTCAGCCAAATGGTCACCTCATAAAAGTGTATAGGTTTTGCTCACAATCAGTCATCCAACATCTTAATATTATAAGACTGTTTAATAACTTGTATCAAAATCTGATATGATATATAGTTATCAGTGTTGACAAGCTCAACCAATCAAATGCAAGATCACATTAATATGCATGAATCTTGCTCACAATCATTCTCAACTGAGATACTGATGATATAAGCCTATTTGCCATGTTTGATCACTTGCAACAGAAATAGTAAAATTCCAACATATCAAATGTGTTTTAATACTAGTAAAAATCCAGCCAATCAGATCTGTTAAAGTAGTAAAAATCCAGCCAATCACATCTGTTACCAACTCATAAATATGCATAGGCCTCACTCATGATATTAAGTTCATTAGCATACAGATAATGGTAACAACTTCAACCAATCAGATTAAGGTCACTTCATTAATATGCATGGATCTCATTCACTATTGACTTAATGCAAGATTTTGATATTATAAGCATATTTTGATTTCAATTATGGCCTACAGAGTGATAACCTGCTCAGGGTCAGCCAATCATATGCAAGCTCACCTAGTTAATATGAATAAACTTCACTCACTGCTAAATTTAGATCTTGATAGCATAAACATATTTTCAATTAGAATTATGGCCTATTTATAGAGTGATAATGTACCTGGTCAATCCACTTTGTGTATACAGGTATTCCCCAGCTTATGTGATCTGACTTATGTACATTTCATATTACATGATCAAATATGAATTGTAAAAAAAAAAAATATTTCTTTTATTGAAAACTAAAATATAAAGAATTTTTTTGTGTAAACCCCCCAAAATATAATTTATGAATGGCTAAAATGAATGGTATTAAAGACATATGAATAATATATTTTTCTATGAAAATTAAATGGAGTGAAACCAAAAATCTCAAGTCATGCATTTTCAAGTTACACAATTCCTCTTGGGAATTGCATAAGTTGGGGCTTAGCTGTAATGTATGCAAGGAACAATGATGAAGTGATGTATAAAGTGATGTTCACACGACACCTGTGTTGTGATCATATTTACTGCAGACAAAATTGATTAAACAATACCTAAAACTGTTTACAAGTCATGCAGAAGAAATGTCCATTACCAATTTTAAAAAAACAACCAAATATGATTCAATTTCAATTGCAGAATTCTATAAATTAATGAATTCTTCAAGCAAAAATAATTTCATACAAATATACTGAAATAGTCCAGTTAAATTCAAATTATTAGCTCTATCATATGGAAAATAATTTTTTTTTTCTTAAAATAAATTACTAATATTTGTATACCTTAAAAGTCAAATCTCTAACATAAATAATATTCAAGATTATAAATAAGTAGTGTAAAATATGGGAAAATGCATCAATGAATTGGTTTTCCAAAATATGCAAAACTTTGGTGAATGTTGCACTTCTTTGAATTGTTTAACTTTCACCATTTTTTTTCCATAAATTTTTTTTAGCTATGTATTCATGTCTCCAAAAAAGGTTGTGAACATAAATCCCATCAAAATGTATCAGCTTGTAAAATGAAGCCTCATTGCAATATCACTAAATAATAACTAACCCAAATCTGAAATCTACATTTCTTAAAAGAATTGCTAAATTATACATCCATAAAAGAAATCATGCTATACGGCACTGTTTATCTTGTGCAATACTCAGAAACCCTGCAATAACATAGTATTTTTGGTCAATAAATGGTGACTGCATTGTGTATAAAACTGCAGTAGAGTGACACTGGCTAAAACTTTAATAACTGCATCTATGAATGTTCGGTGTGGAGGTGGGGTAGTTAAAATAGAAAATGCCAGTCAACTGTGTAACACTAATTTTATTGCCTGCTAATTCATACAAGTTAGAATTAAGATAGCCAAATGGCTATTAACAATCAATTATTACTGCTATTTAAGAACATTATGATCTGTAATCTGCAGATTTCTGAAAATGAAGTTCTATCTGTTTGGCAGTTTCACTTATTACTGAATAGCATATTTAAAGGGAATAAAGGACAAATAAGACAGAAAATCAGCAGGCATGACAAGACCGTGCTATACCTAAGTTTGTGTTATAATGAAGCTTGTTATTGCAGGGTTACCTGTATAAATGAGAAGCATGTGTAGAAAACAATGTCAATGTACCTGAATTTGGGTCGCTAATCTTATCCTCTGCATTGAAGAAATCAATGGAAAAAGTATATCTAACACATACTTTTATTCCAACAAAAATGAAATGGACAAACATCTCAGAAAAATACTAAATTAATCAAGATTATAAATGTTATGTTTAAAAAAGTCAATGGACCACATAATATAACATAATTATAATTTCATATTTTCTCCTTCATTTTCATCATATGCCAACTACTTAATAAGTCATCAATAATTTTTGCTTTCATCAGAAATTTACTTTGAAATTATGATCAATGTTTGCTCAAAAAAATTTTGCTCAGAAAAGCAGCATTATCTTCCAAATTTTCTCATTTATCTCAAGCCCTCCCCTACCCCACCGTACATATATGCAAAAGCATCTTTACATCCCTTCTCATCTCCTAGAGGAAGGATGAAAATGTTGAAACTGTTCAACACATTTATAGATCAAACACAATAATACGAAAAAGTTAGAAGTCTCCAAGTTATGTGATATAATCGAGTTCTGCAACATGGGCAGAACTGCATAATTCCTAAAATTCTTTACAAACATTTGTAGATTTAATATTTAAACTTTGTATAAAAATTTCATAGCACTGTCACATATCACTCAACATTTAAAGTACTGGAAAGCAAACATATTTTGTGGATGGTATTGAGAGGGAAAGATGATGACTACAAGAGAGGGAGGAAGGATGTAATAACAGGCTATTGTACGGAGTAAAATAATGACAAAAAAGCAGACAAAAATATTAATATTTCTGTAAAAAATAACTTACTTTTTCATAAGTTTCTCCTTTGCTGCCTCAATATGTCTCATGCAGAGATTCTGGAATGCTCCCAAATCCAAAGAATCAGGTCTGTTGTGAAATTCTTCAATGTCAATAAATCTCAATTTCCTGGAAGACAAGATCACATAACATTAGTTTACTGGTTCATGACAATGTGATAACAAACTTGACTGGTTCAGACATATGTGAAATACACAAATTTTTCCATAGTTAAAGGTGATTAGAATTGTTCTACCGGAATCAAACTATCTGGCAGTCTGCAAAGGTAACTGGTGTACACAAGTGATATGTGTCTCAAAAATGGGGTAATGGAAGTTTTATGTGAAATATACTTCAATTAACTTTAAAAATCAAATGTTCAAGTTCAGATATTGGAATATTTAACAAACTAATTTATGTGTGAAGTGTGATAAAGACTACAAACAAAACAACAATAATTTTCTTTTTTTATCCAGTGCTAGTACAAATTTGTAACTGCATTACAACTCTAACTACCATCTGATGTTGTTGTTTTAGGTTTTAATGCCATTTTTCAACACAAGATAGGCTATACATGGCAGCCAGTATAAATGTTGGAGGGAGAACCCAGGAAAACCCAAGAAAGAAACACCAACCCATGAGAAGCTAATGGGAAGCTTTCTCACATAAACACACTGGCCAAGCCTGAGACTTGAACCCACACAGACAGAGGTGAGATGGCAGTGATCCATAACGGTGAACACTATAGACCACTCGGCCACTCGGGGCCCCTACTGCCATTTGAATGTATTAATATCAATGAAGAGATTTATAATGATTTTGAGTCCTGGCCAGACACATTATCTTGACACCAGGCTGACTAGTCTTAACACTAGCCTCTTAATGCTAAGCTTTAAGTGAGGCATCTGATAGTACCATTTTGTAAAGTCTTTGGTATGACCCAGCTGGGGTTCGAACCTGTGACCTCCCACATTGGAGGCAGACGCTCTAACCACTTAAGCCACAAGAGAAGTCTGATTTAATATTGAATATCTATATTTTCCTATCCTAATGTACAGTGGACCTTTTCCAAAATGGCTAAAAATTGAGTGTAAATGTACCTAAAACAACTTTACATATCAGGAAGTTTTCAATTAAATTAAATGATACAGTTTAAGAATAGAGAAAATATGAGCATCATGTTTTGGGGCGTACAATATTTGCTCAATACTATATTTCTGTTTTTGCATCTGCTTGAATTTTAATAAATTTAGGACAGAAATACAGTTGGTTCCATGTACTTCTTTCTGTGCATCAATGAATATGGTTTATGGTATCGGACAAAGACTTTAGTGACAAATGGGGGCAAATCAACAGATCTAAATACAAAACATATCTCGATTTAAATTTATACCAAATATTGTAAACAAAAACTATAATTAAAGATTAACCAGGGGGTACCAAATGCTCTCAATAATGAAAACAACAGTGGGTGGGGTATCCATCCCAAAATTGACTGGCATAAAAAAATAAATGCAAATGGGACTATTCATTTAATGTAAGAAAAGAAGAATCTTAAAATAATAAAATCAAAGATGTCACTGAACTTGAAACAATGATATTATTATGATATTGTCAATAGTTATGTAAAATTATTAATTCTGCTTTTCTTCTTTTAGGTTAAAACATCTCTAAAAAATTAGCCCTGAAAGACTTATATTTATTTATTTACTATCTCCACAATGCAAAACTTCCTCTTCACATAAAAAAACATGCAAAAATACTTTCTTGAAGACATAACTATAAACTACCACCAGCTCCACCCACAATCCCTGACCTACCCACAAATAAATCCAAATGATGACACCAAAATGTAAGTAGAATAACAAACGTACCCAAAAGAGACATGCCACAAATCCAAGACCTGCAGCATGCAGGGGTTTGTGACATGAAGATTTTGAGACATCAAGTCAAGACCCTGAAGGTAAGATTTATGCCATGGTTTTGGAACAACCTCCAACTCCTCCCTGTGTGGTAGAAGTTTCACTTTCTTATCTTCATCCTTCTCTCTTGGATCTCTCAGGACAAAGTCAACTGCAAAGCAAAACATACAATGATTCCTGCCATAAGAACAATCTCTTGTTGAAGTGTTTAACCTTGTTTAATTAAAAGAACTCCTACCTTGATAAGATTAAAGTTAAAGCAATCTCAAACCACTGAAAAATATAAAGGTTAATGTGCAATAATCTTAGCTCAATATCTAGCCCCAATGGTCGTATTACAAAAAAAGGTACCCAAAAATTACCCCATCACATGTAGTGCATAAAACAACCCTGAGTATTTTAAGATTCATTGAAGCTGCAAAGGTTAACAATCCTAGATTCTTTTCATGAAGGGCACAAAGAAAAAGGTGTGTGAATGACTGAATGTTAGTTTTGGGATCATATCTTGTTTTCTGCAACAAAAAGCCTGTGCTACAAATTTGCATCTGGCCTTAGATATTGCTATATATTTTCAAAGGGCTCTCGACAACTGTGTTACTCTTCATTATTTAATAAGACATCAGTCTCCACTAAGTCATTCTATGTTCAGTCTCTCCTAAAGTTTAAAGTGCTATAACATTGGTAAAAAGTAACTTATCACATAAATTACATCATGATGTACTAATCACATAAATTATAACATAATGTACTAATCACATAAATTACATAAGGTACTAATCACATAAATTGCATCATAATGAACTAATCGCATAAATTACATCATAATTTAATAATCACATAAATTACATAAGGTACTAATCACATAAATTACATCATAATGTAATAATCACATAAACTACATAAGGTACTAATCACATATATTACATCATAATGTAATAATCACATAAATTGCATCATTATGTAATAACCACAATACTAAAATAAAATTTTTTAAGGACACTTTCACACTGATTTTGACTTAAAGTCCTCAAATTTTGACTTTTGGAGATTTCAGCCCAGAAATCAATGACCCTTCAGTTTCAAATCCCAATGGAAACCCTGAGTAACAACTACATAACAATAGTGTATAGTAGTTTTAACTGTATAGCCACAAATACATGTTAGCAAATTCATGCAAGTTGAACACAGAACAATTACCTCCTCTAAATTCATGAAACCCTTTGAATTATAAACAGTGCAAAATATATGGTTATTCTGATACACCCTTCCAATTTTCTCACAATTAATCTAACTCAGTAGAACAACAATACTGGCCTTGAAAACAATAGACTTGTATTATTTAGCAAGGTAAAAAATTTAAAATTAAAAACAAACTTTTTTTTTCTTCAAATGGCATGACATTCAAAAGGAAAAACAGATCAATGCTAATATCTGCAAGTCATTACTACAGATGCCCTTCTATCAATAACTAGTTCACCTCCAAAAATAATGACAAACTTTTAAAATAGAAACAGAGCACATGTAATATCTGTTAGGACTTGCAAAACTAGGGATTTTGATTCCTATCAGAATAGCATTATCTAAATTTTCTAACAAGCATTTCTGTTCTTAAATAGTACCATTCTTGGTTTTGTGTCATTATGTACATGCTTACAAGTCCAACTGCAAAAAAACATGGACCTAGATCTGTTATCCAAAATGCACTGGCTGATATGAATCTATACAGTCTGTTATAAGTAATCAATACAACAAACACAGACCCTGATCTGCCACTGCATCATGTGACAGCAGACTAGGGTTCATGTTGTTTGCAACTGGTCTTGTCTTACAAAGGGGGTATGTATGACACTAACACTTTCAGATTACTTACCAATGGCTTTCTTTACACTGAGAAGGTAGTCTTCTCTCATCTCATCAGACAAGTTGTCTATTGTCTCCATATGACCATCCTGTATAAAAAAAATTAGTAAGTTCATACAAGCTGCATATCAAATTTGGTCAGAATTTTACTGACAATACATATAAATTAAGTTTTAGTTTACCTGAGCAGACTTGAATTTTATGGAGTCAAATATCATTCTATGCAGTCAAATATCACTGTTGAGACTAACTATGCCTAAGTTTATATGGGTGAAATATTTGAATAATGTGTGAAACAAAAATTTAAGGCTCAAGCAAAAACTGATACAGTGTGAGATTGCATTTTGCCAAAATTATGGCATGAATAAAAAAAGCACGCAGAGTTTTCTTAACCTTCCATGATTAATTGCTCCAAGCAATCATTTTTTTTTATCATTAAAACTTAATCTCAATTTATTTTAAGCTCAAGGAATTTCAAGAATACAACACTGTGAGTAACTAAGCTTGAACAAACCAAGTGCATATAAATCACTACTGCAAACTAAATTCTGATTGGCTGCAAAAGTTCTTGAATTCAACCTTTGAAACAAGAGCTGAAAGATGGATCTTTTCAGTCTGAATAAATGATGTGATGATTGTAAATGAGTGTTCAATTCTTATAATCTTATGGGATAAATTATTTCAAACTTCTGAAAGATTGCCAAAGTCTGGCACTTGAAAATATTTGAGTGGCATTTTCAAATGATTTGTCTTATTTCAATGTACAACAAATTTGGATATTGGTTATAAAGCAATTATTTGCTTTAACTTTTACTGACTCTACTTGGTTGCTTACTTACTCACTCACTCCCTTATGCACATGCACAGCAACTATATCACACCAAACAAGAGGCTCAAGTGGATCTGAGATTGCTCACCTTTTGACACAGCAACCAGATACCAACTGCAAAAGCAGCTGGCCAAGAAATCAGGTCAGCAAGATGCTTTCTGCTCAAATTTCTTCCAATACCTCTGACAGCATATATTATGGAAACAATTTTGTTTTAAGGTTCTCCACTTTTTCTATCTTCATCCATATTTGATGGCACATTAGCATCTTTGGACCCATGTCAAAAAACTCCTTTGTCTGGATGCTCTGTATTAAGTTGGTCAAATTCTGTTTACCAGGGCTTTTCTACACACAGCTATGAAAATGATTTTCTATTGCTATGGTGGATTGGTAGGATTTGTAAAAATATAAAAGCTCTCTATGCCAGGATGCTTTCTTTCAAATTTGGGATAAATCAGTTAAGCAGTTTTAGAGAAAAGGTCACTTAAATGCTTTTCCAGTTTTAGCAATGATGATGGTCCATATCTATATCATTTAAACAGTCTTTAATTGCTATTACAATTTGTAAAATTCTATGCAACAGTTCTGGAGAAGTCATTGCAAGGATTTTTCTCTCTAAAGTATATTTGACAGTAGATCTGCACAATTTATACTAACTTGAAATATCTTCATGCCAGAATGACCATTGTCAAATCTGATCAAATTTTGTTGAACAGTTTTTGCAAAGAAGTTCTTTGATGACATTTTACTATTTATAGTAACAGCAGACATATTTAACGGCAGACTGGCATTATTGAATAAATACTAAAGCCCTTCATGACATGATGCTATTTGGCAAAATAAGTATAAATCAGTGGTTTCCAAAGTGAGTGGTAATGCCCCCTTGGGGGCTGTGAGATTACCAAGGGGAGGGGGCACTAGTGCTGCATAATGCTTGTTACAGATAAAGGGAGGGGGGGCGCTAAGGATAAACAACCAGAGGGGTGGGATGGCCCTAAAAAGTTTGGTAACCACTAGTCTAAATAGTCCAGTGGATTTTGAGAAGAAGGTAAATAGCAATTATTGCTGGATGTATGATATTTGATAGATGTAGAGACAAGTCAAAAGATCACCTGGCATTACAATCAACTTAACTTAAGCACTGAATCTATCATTTCAATGTACCTTCAGTCTCTCAGAAACAAGTGCAAGGACATTTTCCAGCCAAGAGTCTTCCATTGGTGCTACATGTTCTGTGTCAATTCCATGATGTATATAGTAATAGTATCTCTGAAAAATATGCCAGAAAAGTGCCCATTTTAAAAAAGGGAAGAAAATGTAAACAAAATAGTTTAGTATTCAAAATGCACAGGCATACACATGCATTTAAAATGCATTCTATCAGAGCCATGTGGTAAAATTTGCAGAAAAATTTTAATTTATGCCATTTCTACTAGCTTATCAATCAAGTCCAACATTAAACTATGCAGTCTTAGAACTGCCAGTGCAGATCTTGGTCTGCAGTTTGCTGTTGGAGTAATCAGTAGACCAAACAACTTTGACCCTGATATGCTTACATAATATGTGACCGTGGCAGAGCAGGTTCTACGATGTTTACAGTTGAACTTGTTTTATAAATTAGTCCTTATTTTAACTGTAACATTCTTTATTATTGCAATATTGGCCAATGGCTCAAATCATATTAATACATTCAAAAATCTGATTGTGTACACATTCTGATAATATGATATAATTTATAGTTGATTTCTTGATCATCATTGATTTCAACAGGAACAGGCAAAAATTTTGCAAGAGTTTATAATCACATGATCTTTGCATAAAACTGTTTTAACCTGTAATAATGAAATCAATGTAAACATTTTTGAAACAATTCTTTATCTTCTAAAGTTGGCTTAGACTAAATATTTAACAAAGATTGATCTTTAATAACTGTAAAAAAATATTTTTTTATCACCCATCACTCAATTACATCAAATTTTTTCTATACCTTATAACTACTGTAAATGTTTGACTTTTGCCAAAATTTCAGTGATTATCCAAAGTGAAAGGAAATTTTAATCAGTCAATTAAAAGAAAATTAAAAAATATTAAAAGTTTTATTAGCAAATAATACCTCTTATAATGTAGAAACATCATTTCACACAGAAATATCGTAGTTTGAATAAAAACTTTACTAGATTCCTGCCAACGTAAAATGTCAATGAACTGACTCTCTCATCTCTTGTGTGTCTATATCCCTTATGTTTCAAACTATTAACAAGCATTGCTTGTAGCTGCTTAGGATGGCATCGTCTCAGAGTGGATCTCATCATTAAATGCATATCAGGTCCCATTGCAATAATTTCACAGCACTGCTGACACAAAATTTATTACTTCAAAATATTAAAATATATACTGGTGAAATCCTTGACAAATACCTCAAACCAAAAGTTTAATATGTAGTATGTGACAAAAGATAAAAACTAATGATTTTTAAAAAACTCTCAAAATGAAATATTAACCATTTTAAAAAATGGTTCAAATACAAGATCAAAATATAGATAAATTGTTGTCTTCTCTAATGACAAAATCAAAGACCTTCTTAGTTTGTGCTTAATCATGTGACACATTGTATGGAAGACAGGTTGCCACCATTGGTCACCTGTTATAACATTCTGGAGGGTACACTGGGTATAATTTACATCGCCCAGTATAACATTCTAGAGGGTGCATTGGGTTTAGTCTACATCCTCCATTACGACATTCTGGAGGGCACATTGTATTCTTTCTACATTCCCCATGACGACATTCTGGAGAGCACACTGTGTCCTTTCTACATCCTCCATTACGACATTCTGGAGGGCACATTGTGTCCTTTCTACATCCTCCATTACGACATTCTGGAGGGTACACTGTGTACTTTCTACATCCTCCATTACAACATTCTGAAGGGCACATTGTGTCCTTTCTACATCCTCCATTGTGAACTTCTGGAGGGCACATTGTGTCCTTTCTACATCCCCCATTACGACATTCTGGAGGGCACACTGGGTATAGTCTATATTCTTCATTATGATATTCTGAAGTGCATATTGGGCATATTCTATATCCCCATTTTTACATTCTGGAGGGTTACACTGGGTCTTTTCTATATACTCTAGTAGGACACTGGGCCCTTTCTATATACTCTTTTAGAACACTGGATCCTTTCTATACACTCTAGTAGACAATGGGTCCTTTCTATACACTCTAGTAGGACACTGGGTCTTTTCTATATACTCTAGTAGGACACTGGGTCCTTTCTATATACTCTAGTAGGACACTGGGTCCTTTTTATATAATCTAGTAGGACACTGGGTCTTTTCTATATACTCTAGTAGGACACTGGGTCTTTTCTATATACTCTAGTAGGACACTGGGTCTTTTCTATATACTCTAGTAGGACACTGGGTCCTTTCTATATACTCTAGTAGGACACTGGGTCTTTTCTATATACTCTAGTAGGACACTGGGTCTTTTCTATATACTCTAGTAGGGCACTGGGTCCTTTCTATATACTCTAGTAGGACACTGGGTCTTTTCTATATACTCTAGTAGGACACTGGGTCCTTTCTATATACTCTAGTAGGACACTGGGTTCTTTTTATATACTCTAGTAGGACATTGTGTCCTTTCTATATATCTAGTATGATATTCTGGAGGGCTCATTGGGTCCATTCTACATCCCCATTATGACATTCAGGAGTTTACATTGGGTCTATTCTACATCCCCATGATGACATTCAGGAGGTTACATTGGGTCTATTCTACATCCCCATTACGACATTCAGGGGTTTACATTGGGTCTGTTCTACATCCCCATTATGACATTCAGGAGTTTACATTGGGTCTATTCTACATCCCATTATGACATTCAGAAGTTTTCATTGGGTCTATTCTACATCCCCATTACGACATTCAGGAGTTTACATTGGGTCTTTTCTACATCCCCATGATGACATTCAGGAGGTTACATTGGGTCTATTCTACATCCCCATTATGACATTCAGGGGTTTACATTGGGTCTGTTCTACATCCCCGTTATGACATTCAGGAGTTTACATTGGGTATATTCTACATCCCCATTACAACATTCTGGAGTTTACATTATGTCTATTCTACATCCCTGTTATGACATTCAGGAGTTTACATTGGGTCTATTCTACATCACTATTATGACATTCAGGAGTTTACATTGGGTCTATTCTACATCCCCATTATGACATTCAGGAGTTCACATTGGGTCTATTCTACATCCCCATTATGACATTCAGGAGTTTACATTGGGTCTATTCTACATCCCCATTACAACATTCTGGTGTTTACATTATGTCTATTCTACATCCCTGTTATGACATTCAGAAGTTTACATTGGGTCTATTCTACATCCCCATTATGACATTCAGGAGTTCACATTGGGTCTATTCTACATCCCCATTATGACATTCAGGAGTTCACATTGGGTCTATTCTACATCCCCATTATGACATTCAGGAAATTACATTAGGTCTATTCTACATCCCCATTATGACATTCAGGAGTTCACATTGGGTCTATTCTACATCCCCATTATGACATTCAGGAGTTTACATTAGGTCTATTCTACATCCCCATTATGACATTCATGAGTTCACATTGGGTCTAGTCTACATCCCCATTACAACATTCAGGGGTTTACATTGGGTCTAGTCTATGCTCCCAATGAAGATATTATTCAGGAGGGAACACTGGGTCTAGTCTATATCATATTATGGCATAATTTTGAGGAGTTCACAACAAGTCACTGTCTAGTTCCCTTAGTATGAAGGCAAGTCGTTATAAAGAATTTCATTCCCATACCAGAATGTCTTTTTCAGCAGTAGTTGGAGATCCAGTTCTGGATGACTGCAGTGGGTCAGCATTGAGAGAGGCTGTGGAACTGTGAGGCATACCTTCCTCTTGCCTACAAGGAAATGGTAAGAATAAAAGTGAAATTATTAGTAAAAAAAACCACCCAACTTAGAATGCATGCCATGACATGTTCATGGTCATTTGAATGGGATAAACCCATGAACTGGTTTGCAATGTTTGTGTCAGAATCCATGAAAAATCTTTATACAATCCAATCATTTCATAGAATGGAATCATTCCAAATGCTGTTACAAACATACTTGCAACCCAGGGAATGCATTTTACAATCGTGCATTATCTTTTCATATGAACTCTTAAGTAATCAGAGCATCCAGGATTTATTAAAAACTGCCATCCTTTGGTATCATGTATGTTTCAAAAGAAAAACCGTTTTCAACCAGCTATTATATTCTGAAAATTGAAGGCCAGCAAAATTCATTTCCAAATTAAAATTTTGCTTTGTAACAATAATGAAAAAACAAAACAAAGAGGAGAAAATAGGATATGGATGAGTGTTTTCAAATTTTATGTCAATTTCTTACATGATGATGTCAACAAGAGTCTTGCGGAAGTTCTCTCTGTCTTTTTTGGGTTGCTGAAACTGACTGACATCTGAGGTTCCATTCTGTTTGTCTAAGGGTTTCAGTTGATTTGGCTTTCTCCTCTTGGGTTCTCCTGAAAAATAATTAACAGTTCTTGATATTCAAACAGCTTCATCATAAAGATAAAGACTCTTTGTCAGTTAGTTATAGTTCAGGCAATATGCAAATAATTGGTTTAGAAAACTTCAGAATAGTAGATTTCAATGGATGACTTAAGGATGAAGCAGGTGATGACTGCTGACACTTCTCATAGATGATGACTGCTGACAGTTCTCTTAGATGATGACTGTTGACAGTTCTCTTAGATGAAGACTGTTGACAGTTCTCTTAGGTGATGACTGTTGACAGTTCTCTTAAGTGATGACTGTTGACAGTTCTCTTAGGTGATAACTGTTGACATTTCTCTGTCACTAATCTAAATATAATATTCAAATTTTTTTAGAGGACACATTTCAGTCAATCAAAAACAATCTTTTTAAAGGGCAATTGTCAGTTAGGTACACTTAAAAGAGTTGAGATGAAAATCATCACATGTGGAGGAAACCTGCCTATCATGGATGGAGGTATTATTCCAAAATGACTAATTTTAGAATATTGTACATATGTCTTGTTTCAAATCATCAGCAGATTTGTGTGTTGCATGAAAACATGGACAAAAAAATGCATACATATTTTTAATCTAATGAAAAATATTATCTGATGCATTTTATCCCACAATGTCAGCACATTGCTCCTAACCTTAAGTACAGTAACTGTTTTATGGTGGTACATTTAGATCATTATAAAATAAACTACTGAAACAACTGAAATGTTCATACATCTACTTGAAAATTCAGAGAAACATTCGCTCAAACAGAGCCAAATACTTGATGGCACACAGATTTAGTTTTGGTTATTAAGCTGTTTGATGTATTCTAAGCTGCATGATTAACATGTTTAACTAAAACCTTTGTTTACAAAATCCCCCATCATATTTTTCAAATTGTTCAATAACTTCGAAACCAACAGTACAATACCAATATATTAAATTTTTATGTAGAGCAAGGGCATGTATATATGAATCCACTATTTCTTTGTTATGATAGTCAACCATGTAAAAAACGATTGAAAATAAAAACTAGTGAATACTGTAGAACTCAAAAAACCATAAAAATTGTCATTTTCAGACTCAGTATTCTATATATTGAGTTTGAAGTTAAAATGGCCTCTGAATGTTGTCTTTTTTAAGAAAGTGATTTTACAGGAAGGTATCTTCTGAAATAGTTTTCTCGATTTATATTGTACATTTGTTTATATCTGCATTACAGACTGTTTTTGTGGTCTAAGTGGTTAAAGCATCCACTTTAATGAGGGAGATCACAGGTTCAAACCCCAGTTGCATCACACCAAAGATTTATAAAAGTGGTACATACAACTACCTCGCTTGGTGCTCAACATTAAGAGGTTAGTGTTAGGACTTGGGTTGGCCTGATGTCAGGATAATGACTGGGTGCAAAATGATGCTACATGTCTGCGGCATGATGCCCCATTGCTAAACATCGCTAGAAAATACCATATATATTCACATAAAAGTTAAGTCTAATTGCAAACAACGAGCATGATCTGCTGTCACATAATATGCAGACATATAAGGGACTATCACATTTGCACTACTGATTAGCAGTCCAAACAAACTCCATGGATCTGCTGGCACAAACTGCAACAGCAGTTTGATGTGATTTGCGGTCAGATGAGACATATATGTAGGTATCTATGGTAGGTTGCATACATGCAAATAAATGATCTATTTATACCTTATCTTTCATGACAAAGACTACAACCTGAATGCCTCAAGTCATTACTTAAAACTTAATCTGTTAACATTAGCAGCTAATGAGTAACTGTGCCAAGTTAGTATAAAGTTTATCATGATTGGTACACAGTATGCAATGACAGAAGAATGACAATGCAATCAATAAATGCTGTGTTCATTCCAAATATCAACATTCACAGTTTGCCAAAATGATCGTTTGGTGCAAGATATCAATCACAAGACCAAATTGGTATCATGCCACACAGTCAAATGATTGGTTCCTTGCCAAATGATTTGTCACTTGTCTGCCAAGTAATAAGAATATGAACATGCTTGATGCAAGATGGATAAAGGAACCCAAAAATGAAATGAAGTAGAATCCAATTTAAAAGATGATACTTACAGTGATACTGCTCGATCACACAGTGGGCATCATTTCCATCTTTCATAAACCATTTCCCATCAGCCCATTAAAACTTCCCAAGACTATAGCCGAATATACAGTATACATGCAATCAAAACATTTAAAAATGTGTGCTGGAGCATAAATTGCCAAAAAGTTTATGTATAGTTTTCCTAAGATGTCAGCTTTATTGAAAACTTTAGCAGTGTTGGAAACAAAATTAAAAAATACTGTCACTGTGTATGATATCTTGATCAAGTACAACCCACATGTGATCAAAAGTGTCAAAATGTGGACATGGTGCCACTTTCCTTTTACATATGTAAGAACTGATAGATGGAGCACCAGGACAAAACAAAAAAGGTGGTATTTGAAGACAGATGGTCATGCATATGAAACAATTGCAGAGATGGCTTTACTGCAGGAAGTACAGAAAATATTATGTAAGTAAAAAGCATAAGTAAAAAAATATTATGTAAGCACACAGAATTGTAAATTACAGACATAATACATAGAAACTTAACTTTTACAGTATTCAGATCCATGTGTAAGACCTTTAAAGGCACATGTAATACCAAAAATGTAATGATACTGAGATCTCTCTTGAGAAGGTCTGTCACAAAATGTGAGAGTGTAATCAGTCCAATTCAAACTTACTTGCTGTAAGTTCCCCAACTAGATCAATTCCATTATCTTTATCTCCATTTTCTGTGGTTTTTCCAGACAAAATGAATGAGGGTGGATTCTGTTGCCATGCAGGTTTGGAACGCTTTGAAGGAAGAACGGGCAGGAAATGGATTGGATCACTTGTACCTTTTCCTTTACTTCCTCCCCCAGCTGCTCTGGGAGATGGCTGTAAATGTAAATTAAAGTTTAATAAGTTATTGTACATGTAATGATTAAACTAGTGATAATGCTACTTACTCTGTGCATAATACTAACTATACTATAAAAGAAAAGGCCATAGTAATTAATAAGTTAGTTCCATTCTTCAGTATTTACCTTCCCAGGGCTCTCCAAAGTTGCAATCCTTTCATGGAAGATATTACAGATCTAGCTCTAAAATCCGGAGTCACAGTAATGATACACTTTTCCCATACGATAATTCAGAATGTGTTATGTCAACAAAATATTTGCTATTGTTCATTAATTGTCAAATATTTCAAATTGTGTGGTGCTGGTTATTAGACCTACTCTATTTTTTTTGCTGGTCATATATTTGCTTTGGAAAAAATACAATTAAATTTGGAAATGCTTTTTTTTTAAAAAAGGACATAATTAAAACTTTGAAGGGTTGTAACTGCAGTCAAAATAAATTCAGGATTAGTCTTGATTTCTAGTTTATACTTCATTCAAATCAGCCTGGAAAAACAAACAAGAAAGACAATTACCAACATACCTTTCTGCTACTCTAATGTTTTCTTCAGCGTAACCAAAACCACACATATTTGTCTTTTTTGGCCTTATAATAAATGAATAAAAAGTTAAAGTTGCTCATAACTTAGATAATTGTTATTGTTTGTCACGTTACAACTATAATAATTCTCAAAGCATCTACTTTGACATTCTTCAATTTTGTGTGCAAAAAGAATGAATCAAAGAAGAGATTACACTGGTTTTTGCCACATATTAATTTTTTTTATTTGATTTCAAATCAAATTTTGTGAATGGAATAAGAAATAAAGGACCATATTCCATTCACTTTCTGTTTCATTTCATATATAAGCAACAAAGCAATCTATGCAATATTCACTTTTATCTTAAACAATCCTTAAGTGATTTCTCTATGGCGGGTTTATGATCAAAATCCTAAATTTCTGAACCTGGGGTTCCTTGGGTTATAATTGCATTTTTCCATCACAGTTGTAAAACTCTGCGTATGAAGCTAATAATGTTCCATTATTTTTTTTTTTGCTTCTTGGCATGTGAGACTCCTATTCTATGATTCATTCCATATGAGACTGTCCTATTCCATGATTCATTCCATGTGAGACTGTCCTATTCCATGATTCACTCCATGTGAGACTGTCCTATTCCATGGTTCATTCCATGTAAGACTGTTCTATTCCATGATTCATTCCATCTGAAATTGTCCTATTCCATGATTCATTTGATGTGAGACTGTCCATGACTCATTCCATGAACCTTTCAGATTCTTTGACATTCTCTTACATTCAAACTAGATTCAGCTACTAATTTCATTTGGCCACTCTCATGAGAATCATGCTCATCTGCAGCTTTGCTCTTCACACCAAAGAATTATGTGTAGTTTTTGTTGGGAAAGTACAAATTGAATAATTTCTAAAAATTAAATAATTATATACATAAAAAACATCTGATTTTAGAATGATTTATGATGATCACCATGGGAGTTTGTATATCTCTGGCAAGCAAAATATGGCTCAATACACTTGGCAACTTTGCAGCCTGACAGCTGTATCATTCACCCTACAATTTCCGAAAATTGAAAAATGGTTTGCTATATGTTTCAGTATCTAATATTTGATGGATAAATTTTATTTACAGCTTAATCCAATGGATTGCCTGAAAGTCTCTCACAAAGTCAATGGAATTATCTACCCAAATCATTACAAATCAGATTTGATTGTTGGAGCATCAAACAGAAACAGAATTCTTATCAAAATAAACAAGAAAACTGCAGCTAAGCTACTTGAAATATTTATACCTTTTTATGTACATATTAATATGATAAGCTGATATCACAAAAAAAAACTATGCACATATCTGAAACAAATCTGGCCCATTAAATGCAGGATTTTCAACAAACATGTACCACTGGGTTGTGACCTGTGGAATTTTAAAATAACCATTTTTCGCACACAGAAATTTTGACTTGTGCATCTTTTTGACACATAGATTTGGGCTGGAATATCAATCTTAATTACCCTTGATTCTCTTTCATCTTTTCTTAACTAAGGGAACACTGTCCATAACAAATTTACTGTAGAAGGCACTGATTGACATCTGCTTGACAATAGCGTAGACCTTGACAGCAAATAATACTGCACCAATGGAAGATGCATATGAACTAGGTGCAACTAACAGTTCACTGAAGTCAGGTGGTTGGATAGTTTTGAGATTACGTTTGAAGTAGATGACAGGAAGAGAAAATAATTTTGACATGAATGGACTGCCTTTAGATCAAATATCAGCATTGGTATTTTTGGACATCAATTTCTAATCAAATGGCCAGAACGAATAGCATATCATTATGGCAGCTTATGAAACCAGCTGCCAATGTAAGTGTAGCAATTTTGTTTTATTTGCAATTTACTTCAGCTGTTCAAAACTTTGGAATCATTTATGACTTCACTGGAGTCATTTCTGACAAAAATATTAGCATTTGTTTGATTGCACTTTAAATTATAATCATTTAGACAAAATGGAAATATATGGCTTCTTGCAAACCCAATTTTCAACTTGGGATTGCATTTTATTGGAGATTAATTTTTAAATGCTTGAAATGGCAAAACATTTAAAAAATTGATCATTTTAATTAATGGATCATTCAAAATACTGAACAGGCATAACAGTCAGTGCAATACATCTGAACTTTAAAATCACAATGGCACAAAGAAATATATTATCTTTCTTATCTATCTCGGAAAATAAATGCTAGTGATAATTTTCTGACACTGAGACTCCAAAGAAACAGATATAGTGTTAGCCCTGATGAGAAGGAGAGTCAATCTCCAAAATTTGTTAGAAAATTTAAGGGCAGTGGAAATATAAACTGACAATTTATACATCCTTGATATCTGAATAATATATAACCTTCATAGTTGCATGGTTATATTTTTGCATAAAAAATTATTTGAGCAATAGACAATATACTATGTTCAAAAGTTGAAAATGTACAAAAGTATACAATAATTCTGTTCCATATACAAAAATACACACAAAATATACAATAATATTTTGTTAGAAAAGGAAACATTTGCACAAAAATGAGATTGTATATTTTATAAATAATACTCTGCAAGTCTTTCTCATTCTTCATCACATGAGAAGAATTCTTAAGCATCATTGGCTTCCGCAATAATGAAGAATCACTGCTATGGCTTCATGACTGTCCAAAATAATTTAATCTAGATTTTAGTTTTGACTCTTGAGACTTTCATTTTGGCTCTAAGATTTTTGGAGTCAGGGTAAACTGACTCTTCAGTTTGGAAATCTATTGTAAATGGATTATAAACCTATGTAAGAATAAAAGTTGAATGATAAATAAGTTTGTGTGATGCTCCTGAGATCTGTTGCAAGTGCATTTTCTAAAGAACACTAAAGATGACTAAACTTTATAGATTAAAAAGGATTCCATAATAAGTTATATCTTTTCACAAATTGAAAACATCACAATGTTTTGGAAATGTTCATTAATATCTATTAAATTGTGAAAGAAAATTAGCAATTTTACATTTGTATGCTCAATAATTTTGTTTTAAATCTGTGTCTGATATCATATATTCATATTTTGATATCTTTTAAATGTTATTTCCTCAATCATTCCATGCTGGTTGTATATTTAATAATTTATAGTACCCTTATAATGATTGCTGTTCAGATTTCCAAATTAGAAAACTCGCTCACAGCCATCAACAAAATAAAAATTATCCAACAAAAACAAAAAGAAGGTATGTGAACCAGTATAACGCATCTGCTCAAAAACGTATGATTCCACATTATCAAACACTGTTTCCTTGGATTTGGGTTATCATAAATTAAGTTTATATGTTAAATATAAACTAAACCCACATGACGGCATTACCGACAAGCAATAAAAGTGGTAATGCAGAATATATATGCAGAATATATATATATATATATATATATATATATATATATATATATATATATATATATATATATATATGTATGTATGTATGTCGTTACATATTTACAGGGTCTGCTATGTAAGACAAGAAGATGATCAAATTTTACAGTTATTGTTGCACTGATGATAAATATAACAGCAGCATGAAATATATTTGGAAACATCAGCGAGTCGAGTGCAAACTTGGATGTTTACCAAAATGTTTTGCGATTCATAAGATTTATGATTCAACTTCCATTGTACACATTAAAAAACATCAAAGAAAGTGCATGCTACCTGAATATCAGCCATGTTTGTTAATGCCTCCTTGTTATACGAAACAATGAAATCCTCAAATAAAATTTAAGAATTAATCCAAAAATTAAAAAAATCCCCGAAAACAACTGACTGTGGTCGCGCAACAACCTTCCAGTCAGTTCAAATGTTAAGCAAGTAAGATGGCGCAATTTACGCTTCCTTGTTGCTAAGAGATTTGGTGCTTGATAATGATATTTGAAATATTTTTTAAACACATCACAGACTTCTATTCATTGCTTCTATTTATTAATGATATCAATGCTTTATAAATAAAATAAATAAAATACTAGTAAATAAATTTCAGGTTTAAAAAGTTTGACTGTTTTATATACTGGATGTAAAAAATATTTTCACACATTATATACGACAAGCAAATGAGTAAAACCAATCTAAACTCATTCGGAATTCTTTCAATGTGCACGAGCACCTGTTCTCTAAATCGGAGCTAGTTGGGCATTATGGGACTGTAGACCACATGCAAGATTTACTTGCCTCTGAAAATTGAAAACTTTTATAACATGCAAAACAACGCACCTCCGAAATTGAAGATTTGTCAACGGATGTGCTCTACTTAGCATGGTAAATTTGACGCTTTTTAAAACACATGATAATATATTTCTTGTTTCGAAAAACTAAGTTGATAAAGAAGAGATATATCAGATTTACATCAGCAAGTCATGGCAATCAATAAAATAATGGGGTCAAGCGTTTGGAACTTTTTTTTTTTCCACATAACATACAGACGTGATCTTAGGAGTTGGTCGGCGTTAAGAATAATATCCGAACATTGTAGTAAATGGCCCAATGGTAGAGGCGTAAGCGGTAGTGGTTGCACCGATGTAACGACCATCATATATTTTGTTAGTCCCCATGATTTTATAAGCTTCAGAAATAAAAGATGGTTCGATATGAAACTCTAAAGAAGATTGCAATTTATGGAGCTTTTGTTTCCATCGGTGGTGCCATATACTTTCATGAGAAGATTCAAGGTGAATTTGTGCGTCCGTAAATGCACGAGTGACAGGTCATTTTCGTAAAATTAATTTTCCCGAGTTCGGGACATTTCACCACCTATATATTGAAATACTGCTTTAATGAAATCACAATAGTGGACATAATAAAGGAACAAGTAAAATATGATGCATCAGTCGCAGTTCATTTTACCCACATCAGAGGTAGCAAGATCGAATCCTTGCCGTTAGGGTCCAAATTATGTACTACTTTAGTCCAAAAGCCAGCTGATTCAGAACACGTGAAATTTAAAACAAAGCCAAAAAATTATGGAAAGCACGTACCTAATTTATTTAGTAGTTATTGTTGTTTTTGCTTGCATATTAATATTATGTAAAAAGTTCATGTTAAATTAAAATCAAATAGTTATTAGCACATTTATGCCAAAATTTGGACAAAATCGATGTGAGCTCATTTGGAAAAAAACTTTCAGCTGTTTTTATAAAGAAAATATAGAGTATATTTCATAACTCAGACCAGTAGTGACACTATCATATAAAAATGTAATGCATAAAAACTGACTCTATTTATTGCTTTCTCAAACACATCATGCATTCTCATTATTGCAACTACAGAAAACTATAAAACGTTACTGACAAGTAGAATGATAGAATAACGTTTTCACTGTTATATGATTTGTTTCTAATGATGTCATTGAATTTTTGTATTTGTTAATATCTTGAACCAGTATACCAACCTACTTTCATTTGAACCTTTTGAAAGATTTTAAAGGATTTAATTCAAATTATTAAATGCATGAAATATTGTTTTCTCAATATTTTTGTTTGCTAGGACAAGATTAACATTACATGTATAATATAACAACACTAACATGTAACCAATGATAGCAAATATATTTAAAGTCAGCATTATATATTTTGTTTTGAAATTGCATAAAAATTCAAAAATTTGGAAAGTGACATTAAAAATGCTTTAATTATATATTTATATCAAGATGATCCCACTATTAGTTAAATTTAAATTAATTAAATTTAAAGCAATGTAATAAACAAAATGCCTAAGTTAAGGTGGTGGGATGAGCTTAGGAAATGCCAATATAAACAGACCAGGAAGTGCCAAATATGATTGATGGTGCTGTAGAAGGCCTGTACTGAGAATCAAACTTCTACCAGTCAGCTACTGAAGACACATGCATTTCTGGACCATGTTAATTTCTCCATTGCTGTAATACATAAATAAAATTATTTCAAATGATATGCTATTGATTTTGCTTTGCTCTTGCATAATATCAAAGTTTGGTAATAATATACATAGTTAAATCATATATTATAAATTCAGCTAATAAAAATCACGGTTACTCATTGTTTTTCTATATAGACTTATTTTGTATAAACAAATAACAGTTTGTAACAAATAACAGTTTCCTAACCTGGCCGAGTCATACCAAAGACAAAAATGGTACTAGCAGCTGCCTCGATTGGTGATCAGCATTAACTGATCATCCTGGTGTCAGGATAATGTGACTGGGTTGGACATGATGCTACAAGTATACGTTATCACCATAAACTGCCACATTGCAGACATTGTAGTGAAATGACTGAAATTTTTTTAAAGCTACATTAAAAATTCAAGTTGCACACACACACATACACACACACACATACATACAAACTTCAGGAAACTGAATGCAATTGACTGGACCAGTCCCCTGATTTGTGTGAAATTAATGATGAGTCATGAAGCATTTATGAAATAATTTGGTTGTTTATCTTTTTGCTTTTAAATGAATATAAACTAACTCGGTCAATGGTGGCTTAAATATGGTCATACAGCAATGTATGCAAGTCTGGTACTTATGGAAATTTGCTACAAAATGAAGCTTGCTGTAGCCATTTTATATATTGCAAGAAAGGCAAACTGTTCTTTATTATAACCAGCTTTTGTGATGCAAATCAAAATTTATTTTTTACTTTTAAATTGGCAAATCAAAATTTTAGACAAGATGCTTTTCTTCATATTTGCTACTATACCTTATGGTTTTGTTTTCATTGCCCCATATGAACCATGAACATGTGACAGGATGTATAACAGCTATTGCTGTCCTACCCACTTATGTCGACATCATTTATGTCAACAAGCCGCCTCTTTTGACAAAAAAAAAGCAAAGTTCTGGTCTCTTGGTCTACTATTAAAACTAAAAACTAAAACTGTCATGCTTATTTCCATGTCAAGATACAAAATAAATGTACCTGTCGACAGATGCCTTGGTCCCAGCTTGAACAAATCTTTTGTTTTCTAATCATATATGTCAACAAGCTGCCAGTTCCCGTTCTTTGTTCAACAATTGCTTTATCTTGCCACCAGGCTTTAATTTTTCCACCCAATTATTTATGTTGGCAATCGGCCAGTTCTGACCTGTACTTTCATCAACAATTAATTGATCTTGCCAGTCTTTGATGTTGCAGTCAAATAAAAAACAGGCTATTGTTTGGTCCTATAAGGTCTGCCTCTCCTGGCGGACTTAAAGCAATGAAATGTGCTTGGTTCTTGCATTTTCCAAAGTTGTGCTGTGACATTTCCTTTTTAACTTTATTTATATTTATGATGACTACATATGGCAGTGTAAAATGCAGATTAAATTTACAGTCTCTGGAAACTAAATATCTGGCTGTTAAGGAAGTTGAGAGTGGGGCATGGTGCAAAGATGAAAAATTTTAAATGTATACCACTGGAGTTGACATTGTTAAACTATTGTATTGTAAGAATCATTTTCTTTTAATACCTCATTATCATGTGTCAATGTATACAATATTATGCCTTCATTAATCAAATGAGCTGCATGTCTTGTTTGCTTTTATGTACTTTTAATAATGACTTATGTAACTAAATATACATACTGTTTAAACAAACTTGTTGACCAGTTTTCATTTTCCCATGAATAGTCCCATCTGCTTGATAGCCTCAATAAGATGGGAACAGACTGACCAGTTTAAGTACATGTACTTGAAGCGAGTAAATTACAACTATGCAACCATGTGCTTATGCTGACATTGAAAATCAGAGTGAATTTTTTCATATCAGGATGTTAATGATGCAATATTTTATTGTAGATTTTATTACACAAAGGTAACCAAAATAAAATTGGTCAATATACAAGTGTATTTCACACGTTTTGTCTTCATGTAATCAAAATTTGCATTGTTTGTTTTCTCAAAGTGTAAATGCTACTCACTAATGATAGGTCACCCCTTACTGACAAATTTAACTTGTATCTTTTTTCAGATACCCCACCCCAAACACTTATTGTGACATTTGCGTATGTTAACACTATTCTCAGGCCGAAGGGTAGGACTGTAATGAAATAATTCACAATTTTGCAAAGCATGGCTACTTTCAAGCAAAGATATATAGTAATTTTTTAATCAATCATAATAACTGTACCATTTATTTCCGATACAGGATATTGGTCATTCTTACAAAAGATACTTATTTTTCCACACTTTGTCAGGAAACATACCAAGACATTGCTCAATTTTTTTTTTGTTGCCAGGTTAGTGTTAGGATAAATGTGTCTGGGTGGAACATTATGCTACATGGTTGTGGCATGATGCTTCAGTGCTTGATGTCACTATAAACTGCCATACTGCAGACATCGCCGTGATATGACTGAAAAAATGTTAAAGCTACATTGAAAATCCAAATCACATACACTCCTGGTGATAAAGAGGACTAAAAATCTATAATTTGAAAAATGCTTTTGAAGGTCTAGAAAATGTCTGGAAAAATTGAAAAATGACCAAAGTCTTCAGAAAGTCTTAAATTTTCACTTTTAGTTCATCTTAGTTGGAAAATAGTAACAATACTGCTTTCTTGCATTTGGGAAAAGTTTTAGTACTTGTATTTTTTGGCTCCTAGGTTTGGAAATTTTTATTTTTGGGTCTTGAATAGGTTTGGAATTTTTTTTTTTAAATTTGGGGCAGGAACCCTGGAATGACACATTGATTCATTGTTGAGTAAACTGAGTAAAAAGACTGAAATCATCAAAATATCCCATGTAAAAAGATAAAAATACATATAAAAAAAGTCAGTGCAGTTATAGATATTTCAGAATCAAATGCAATGTAATTAATTTTTATTTTCCTTTAGAATATTGTCTTCTCTTTTGAAATGAAAGAAAGGGAAGTAACCCATGATAATGAACTGTGAGAATCATCATGTTTCAAATTGTTTGCATTGTTTCAAATGTTTTAGAGCTTGTCCAAAATTGAGGACAGAAAGTTTCAGGACATGGAATAGCATAGAATGCTGGGTTTTCAAAATTTCAAGCTCTTGGGTTGTTTTGGACGTTAAAAAATTCTAAAATGAGATAATAAAACTGGTATTTACAAATGCAATGAATGATGTTTCTTAATAGTAAGAATTATACAAAAAAGATACCAAAAAATATTGGTGATGATATCAGGAATTTTGAACCAGAATTAAAGAGAAGCTTGAAGTGTACTCCAGATCAATGGGGTGTTTGACACTGGAAATTATAACTATTGAAAGTAGCCATGGGAGATCATTTGGGAATACACAGTCTGTGACAAGATATGTAAAGGCCAACATTACAGCTGTTACTTATATGATCAAATATGTATCTGTCTGAGAAAATGGGAGTACAGAGAAAGAGATATTCACAGGAAATCATTTGGAATTGCATATTTCATTATATATGTATTATATTTGCTTGACAGTTAGAAATAGTATTATTGGTTTAATGATCCATAATGATATAAATTCATATAAACTAAACAAACGCAAGAATCTTATAGACAACAAGACACTTGGTTCAATAAATCAGCCTACAAACCAGTATTTGTATTGATGGGTATATGCCCAATAGTGCCATTAGTATGGTTACATGTATCTGGATGATTTATTGAACAACAGAATACCAGCCAAAGGAAATTGTCTGATTATCTTTGTTGCTGATCTCAAATATATTAAATAAATAAATAAACATGTGTGACACATTCCTTTACAAGGTAAATTTTTTAAAAATAATTTTGATTATAGCAATCAATCTTGGGGGCAGTTCCAGTAATTTATGAGGCAACCAAAACGAATCAGCAGGGCAGCCAGTATTTTAATGCAGGTTGCCCATGGATACCATTGACTTTCAGGAAAGCCACATATATACTTTGTAAAGTTCCTCAGCTTTTTTTTTATTTTATATAAAGTTTTAGTGATTGGCATACTAGGACAAGTGAATAAAAGTTTTTTTCATTTAACATTGGGACAACAGGCTAAAATTATGGACTGAACCTTGACAGGTGACTAAAATTACAGATTGGACATTGCAAAACTACTTGTAGACAGAAGTTAGAGTAAACAGATTTGAAATAATAACAAAATAATTCAATTATAATGATAATTATTGAAAAATTAAAATGTCAAAATGGTGTAGTGTATTAACTATACAGTTTTACATTGGCCCAGACTATATTAATTTTTTCTTTGCATCTGGAGATTTCAATTTTCATTTGGCACTATATTGTCAATTTTGTGCTGACCTGCCTTTAAACCCTATACATGTATATACAAATACATCATTGTAATAGTTCCTGAAAAAAATTGTATAGCTAAAACAGCATTGATGTAATGTAACATTTATAGTTCATTAGTGAATTATTGTATATAATTCACAGAGCTAAATTATTAAATATAATTTTGACTAATTTTCCAGCAAATTAGTTCTACATGTAAATTAATGATCTCTGTACTTTTTAAAAAGCATCAGGTATATTCATCCATCTGCCAATCTGTCTCTCCATTAAGATATTGGTTTCTAAACCACTGGTTAGAAATTCAGGAACCTTTGTCAATATTGTATGTTTTCCCTATGGTGAGCATCTGGTGTTATTGGCTCCCATGCATGGAGTCCCTGCAAGACAGAGTTCAAGTGTTCAAACATTTAAGTTATATTGGCAGAATCTATTGTAGGATGTGGGACTACAGAATATATGCTCATTGCTAGATAAAATATAAAAATCAAAGGAATACATGAAATTGCTTATTACATTTACAGGCTCCACCTCTATTTCTTTTCTTAAATTCCTTCTATATTTAAAATTTTCCTCCGGCTTTTCCAATTGTCGAAGGGAGACAATTCAGTTTTAAAAAATGCATGGTTAGTGAATAGATGGATCCTGTGACAAATTTTGCATCATAGTTGCAGGGAGTGGGGTGTAGTGTGGTGGGGGACAAGATTTTGTGCATGAAATATGCAGTGATGAGTATTTGCAATAAGAAGCAATTGCCATTGTTCTAAATTTTATTGAGGCAGCTCTGATGGCCTATGGGTTAGAGCATCCACATTTGATGTGGGAGGTCGCAGGTTCGAACCCTTGCTGATTAATTCCAAAGACTTATAAAATTTTAGAACAGCTGCTTCACTTAGCACTCAGTGTTAAGAAGTTAGTATTAGGACTGATCAGACTGGTGTCAGGATAATGTGAATGTGTGAGACATCATGCTACATGTCTGTGGCATGAAGTCCCAGTGCTAGACATCACTATAAACGGCCACATTGCAGACATTGTAGTGACATAGCTAAAAATTGTTAAAGCTATATTAAAAATCCAAATCACACACAAACACTTATAACTTTCATTTGTCTGTTTCAGGTAACTTTACTAAAGCTGAGTACTACAAAAAGTCCATGAAACTCCTGAGGATGTACAAACCGGCAATAGAGGCACTTGGAGAACCCATCAATTCAAAGAAAATCGACCTTGGAGATGCAAGCAAGAATTCTGTAGATGGATACAAAGCCCATGTATGGTATTTCATATCTCTATCAAGCTTTTATGCTTTGATTCTCTATGTTAAGTTTTCTTTATAATCTACTGAGCTTATATTTAGCAGATGGCAAGACATCTTTCTAGTATCAAGGGAGATAATGCAGCACAGTGATTGTTTGTTAAAATGTTTTGCTATTTTGGTTTTGCAAGTAATATACAGAAAAGGAATATGATGGCATGGTTTGTAAATAAGATTGCTTCCCTTGTTTGAAATCGGAGACATAAAGTTGTTCCCAACCATAAACCTCCTCAGTATCCATATATAATAATAATGATAATACTAATAATAATATCATCTTTATTTAAAGAGGATAACTCAGTTAATACAACCATTCTCCCTTGAGGCTGTCTAAAAATAATCTTGCAAGTTTTTCTATTGCTCATAAAATAACTATTCACAAGTAGACACATCTACAAATACATACTTAAATACATTATTAACTTAAGATGATTTATCTGCTTATATACATTTCTGTCTTATCAATAAATGTACCACTTATAGCACAGGTATTCAGTGGTTTGATTAGATGTCAGTAGCTGGTGATATTTTTTTCTCTATCTGTACAGGAATCACGACCTGAAATTTACAAGTATTCCAGATTTTTGAAAAAAATGTGTTTTATTAGGTTTTTAATTCATTACTCTAATTCCATCTAAGATAATGAATCCACCATTTGATAAATCTATCTCATCATCAACCATTTGATATGGATCTGTCATCCACCATTCTATACAGATCTGTCATCATCTGGCATTTGATGCAGATCTTTCATCATCTACCCTTGATACAGATATGTCATCATCAACCATTTCATATAGATCTGTCAACATCCACAATTTGCAGATCTGTCATCATCTGCCATTTGATAAAGGTCTGTCATCATCTACCATTCTATACAAATTTGTCAACATCTGCCATTTTGAAACAGATCTGTCAGCATCTGCCATTTGATACAAATCTGTCATCTTCTGCCATTCAATAATATCTGTCACAGTCTGCCATCTGATATGGATCTGTCATCATCCGCCATCCAAAAAGGATCTGCAACCATCTGCCATTTGATACAGATCTGTCATCCACCATTCTATACAGATCTGTCAACATCTGCCATTTGATACAGATCTGTCAGCCGCCATTCTATACAGATATGCCACCATCTGCCATGTGATACAGATCTGTCATCCACCACTCTATACAGATCTGTCACCATCTGCGATTTGATAAAGATCTGTCATCCGCCGTTCTACACGGATCTGTCACCATCCGCAATTTGATACAGATCTGTCATCCGCCATTCTATAAGATCTGTCACCACCCGCCATTCAATACAGATCTGTCATCCACCATGCCATGCAGATCTGTCGCCATCTGCCATTTGATACAGATCTGTCATCCACTGTTCTATGCAGATCTGTCGCTGTCTGCCATTCGATACAGATCTGTCATCCGCCGCCCTATACGGATCTGTCGTCATCTGCCATCCGATACAGATCTGTCATCCACAGTTCTATGCAGATCTGTCACCATCTGCCATTTGATACAGATCTGTCATCCACCATTCTAGACAGATCTGTCATCTTCTGACATTTATACAGATCTGTCATCCACCATTCTTGACAGATCTGCCACTGTCGGCCATTTGATACAGATCTGTCATCCACCATTCTATACAGATCTGTCACCACCTGCCATTTGATACAGATCTGTCATCTTCCATTGTATACAGATCTGTCACCATCTGCCATTTGACACAGACCTGTCATCCATTATTCTATACAGATCTGTCACCATCTGCCATTTGATACTTATCTGTCACCCACCATTCTATACAGATCTGCAACCATCTGCCATTTGATACAGATCTGTCATCCACCATTCTATACAGATCTGTCACCATCTGCCATTTGATACAGACCTGTCATCTGCCATTTGATACAGATCTATCATCATCCACTATTCAATACAGATCGATCATCCGCCACCCAATACAGATCTCTCATTATCCACCATTCAGTACAGATCCATCATCATCTGACATTTGATACAGACCTGATATCATCAGACATTTGATACAGATTTGTCATCTGCCATTTGTTACAGATCTGTCTTTACCATTTAATACAGATCTGTCATCTAGCATTTAATACAGATGTGTCTAAAACCTAAAAGACACTTGTCTTTCTGTCCATCCATCCAGTCCAGCCCAGTCTTGTCATATAATGGATTACCTGAATCTTGGTAAGAATTATCTAATTATCTAATTCCAGTTGGATTGTTCCACCTTAAGCAGTATAATCATTGCAATAAACAGGTTTGTTAATAACAGATCTGTACATAATAATGAGATGTTTTGCATCTGATTGGCTGAGTTTATAACTTATTTAGATCTGTGGTCTATATTTCTCCAACAAAATTTGATAAAACTTGGTACATAGGTTTGTATCATCAAGATCTTTGATGAGTTTAGTGATGGACAAGAGATACATTATTATGACATTATCTTCTGAAACATTTTGTATCTTTGACCCTGTAACTGTTGTACTGTGTCTATCAGTCATCCATCAACATTTGATTGTTTTGGCTCTGGAGTCCATATTTCTGATCTGATCTTTATCCAACTTGGAATTTGGGGTTTTATATTCATCAATAATCTCAGACAAGACTGAGATGGAGGCGATCTTGCATCTGAATGGATTAGCTTGTTACCACTTTGGAGGCCAAATATCTGATTCAAGTTTGATTAGACCTTGAATATATGCTTATACCATCAGTATATTGGATGAATTCAGTATTGGGTAACATTTTTAGGTGGTGTTGCATCAAATTGGCAGAGAACATAGTGCTCTTGAAGCCATATATTTGATCAAATTTCAATGATGTAAACCTGGATCTCATTGGTTGATCTTGTTACCACTCATTAGAATTGATTTCTGATAACAGTTGGAATATATACTTATACCACTCAGGAGACTTGATTTCTGATCACAGTTGGAATTTTTACATATACCACTTAGAAGAACTTATTTCTGATCACAGTTGGAATTTTTACTTATACCACTCAGGAGACTTGATTTCTGATCACAGTTGGAAGTTTTACTTATACCACTCAGAAGAACTTATTTCTGATCACAGTTGGAATTTTTACTTATACCACTCAGGAGAATTGATTTCTGATCACAGTTGGAATTTATACTTACTTATACCACTCAAAAGACTTGATTTCTGATCACAGTTGGAATTTATACTTATCCCACTAAGGAGAATTGATTTCTGATCACAGTTGGAATTTTTACTTATACCACTCAGGAGAATTGATTTCTGATCACAGTTGGAATATATACTTATACCACTCAGGAGACTTGATTTCTGATCACAGTTGGAATTTATACTTATACCACTCAGGAGACTTGATTTTTTGATCACAGTTGGAATTTATACTTATCCCACTAAGGAGAATTGATTTCTGATCACAGTTGGAATTTTTACTTATACCACTCAGGAGAATTGATTTCTGATCACAGTTGGAATATATACTTATACCACTCAGGAGACTTGATTTCTGATCACAGTTGGAATTTATACTTATACCACTCAGGAGACTTGATTTTTTGATCACAGTTGGAATTTATACTTAAAGACTTTGGACAAGTTTGATAATGAGCAAGATCCACTTACCATATATACATGCTTATAGACAAGTCCATCTGCAAATTTTTCAGACCCCGATCTCTCATCGTATAATAGTAATCAGTAGAACAAACAAGATAGACCCTGATCTGCAAGGTATATTATGTTACAGCAGATCAGGATCTTTGTTATTTGTAGTTTGACTTGATTTGTAAGCAGGTATATATGCCATATTAATTGGGCAGTCTGAGCTTATTCTACTCTGAAAGCTCTGTTTCATCCAGTTTTGACAAAATGTCCAAAATATGACAAGTATAGCTTCTTGTTCTATATTTACCTTGTCTCATAAGAACTGTTCTGCTCTAGTGTTATCCAGTGGTATGTAGTGCATATGATGCCTTACCAGTAACCTTATACTTGCCTATTTATTTTATCAGTTATAGGATCCTGTTAAATTGCATACTGTATTTAAAATAAATCCCTGCAGTTAACCAATCAGAGCACAAGAATTTATCATGTAATATACAAAATCATGACAATGCAGTTCACAGATGAGACACAGTAACTTAATAAACTCCAAAATTTAACAAGACTAAACATACTTGGAGTCTTCAAAGAGATTTGCAATTTGGCCTGTATGTTAAAATACTTAACCACATAATTTTCATCATTCATTTCTCAGCAAATTTGTTGAAGATAAAAAATTTAAAATTTCAGCATCTGTTTAATTTTTGTGCTCACTCAGTTTTATAACTACAGGGACTGCAGTCATAAAAATGCATGGAAAGTAAACTTCAGCTCTAAATACCAGAAGTGAAAATAAAAAGCAATAAAATTTAAAACTAAAGTCTTGTTGAAATTTCTGATGGATTTAGACATACAAACAATTGGATAATCCTGATATGTTTATGATCTCAGCCTCTCTTGGAATGAAGCTATTAGAATTCAAAACGTGTGAATATGAATTCAAATTTATTCTTAAACAGTTGGCCATCAATTTGCAGAACCTATTCTAAAATGTTCTCACAAACTAGAAAATAAGTATTCCAGTGAGAAATAGATCAGAATATCACAGCTTTATTTATGGAAAGAGCTTGAACCAATTATTTATTTCAGCTGACAATCCCAGTTAAAGGGCCGAAAGGTTCAGGAATATTGCAAACTTGGTGCAGTAGAGAAAAATTAGGAGAGAGGTAAACTACCCATCCTTCTTGATTTGTTTTTTTTTCTGTCTTTCTATCTATCTCTTAGTGTCAGCACAAAATGGTACAAATGGGAGTAAAAATATTCTAACAAAGTTGTAAAATTTTAATCCACTTACATATTTATCTTTAAAAAAAATCATCAAGATGGATAAATATAAGTACATTGTGTCATCAAATGGACACAGCAACAAATCAGCATGTCATCAGATGGGCAAGCCAATAAATGGGTATGGCATCAAATGGGCATGGCAACTAATAGACACATCATCAAATTGACATGGCAGTAAATTGGCACATCATCAAATGGGCATGGCAATAAATGAGATTTTCATCAAATGGGCATGTCACCAAATGGACACAGTAGTATATTGCAGCTTCTGAGCATAAAAGACAATATGGAGATTTTAAGCTGATATGACACATTTAGCCATTTAAATGCTAAATAGATAAAATTTAAAGTTTCTATCAAATCACACATTGCAGTTATTCAAATGCAGATAAAATTTAAAGTTTCTATCAAATCACACATTGCAGTTATTCAAATGCAATTTTTTTGTGCACAATTATTTTATAAAAGTTTTTAGTATTGTTTGCATTTTAAGTATACATAAAGCAAACTTTATTTTCTTGTTCAGCTGTGAAATTCTTGAGCATAAAAATGAACTGAAAATTGTAATTATTAATTTTTACCTATCGTGTTCACTTATAAAAAAAAAACATTCAAAGGTGGAATTGATCACCACTGGAAGGAATTTTTCGGATACAAAAGCCAAATTCAGTTCACTAAGAATAAAAAAAATTTAGAACAGAAACTTATCTACAGAATTTTACCAGATTTGACATGATTCGCTTATCTGACAGGATTTGGGTATTTGACAGGAATCAGGTATCTGACAGGAATTGGGTATCTGACAGGATTTTCGTATCTGACAGGATTCAAGTATTCAACAGGATTCGGGAATCTGAAAGGATTTGGGTATCTGACAGGATTTGGGTGTCTGATAGAATTCAGGTATTTGACAGGATTCGGGTATTTGACAGGATTTGGGTATCTGACAGGATTTGGGTATCTGACAGGATTCAGGTATCTGACAGGATTCGGGTATTCAACAGAATTCAGGTATTTGACAGGATTCAGATATTTGACAGGATTTGGGTATTGGACAGGATTCGGGTATTTGACAGGATTCTGGTATCTGACAGGATTTGGGTATCTGGAGCTTTAAATTTTCACATTATATATGACCACCATTTCTAAAACAAAATTCCTTAAATGACTTTTAAATTGCTAAAAAGTTTTGACCAAATGTTTGAAGTAAACTGTCATGAAGAGCTTTTAGGTTTGTTTATATGATGCAAATCTGACATCAAATATTGACTTTTGTTAACAAAAATGGAAAAACCTTTTATGACTATTTGAAATAATGGCATAACAAAATTCAACCAGATTTTGGCAGAAATAGTATGCAAATTGTTGGACATGGGAGTATCCTGAATCACTTGGACCTCTTGTTTTTCTTTTTTTTTTTTCAGCTGGATTGTTGATAGGTTAGATCTGGAATTGAAAGCTGATGGAAGGAAATGGACATTTTACCAAACACCAGCAAAAGTCAATAGCACTATAGTGGAAACTCCAAAACTAGAAAACAGTTGAACAGGATGAAAGACTATTAAATTACACAAATTCAACAAGAAGGTTATCTTGCTTGGTTTAGATGGATAATGCTCTATATCAAATGATAAATACCATGAGATGTTGGCATTGGAGACACTGAAACATATTCATCTTAAAGCAGATAATGATTCATGCCATGTATACAGAGTTTGATTTTTTTCGGCTGGATAAATCCATTGTCTTGGAGCATATGGGAAGCTCACATCTGTGATGATAAGTAATATAGAATTGTCTCAGAATATCATATAAATTGTGATAGAAGAAAAGAAAACAGCACAATATTTATGGCATTCCATACTGGTTGAGTGTAAGCATATTTTTTTAAGCCTATATAAACGTAATGTTGATCATGTGATTAATTAATCTAATAGTTGCTTTAATGTGTCAGAAAATGGAAGTGATTATATGCATGTCATACAGATTTTAACTGATTGAATTAGGAATGTAGCATTTGTAGTTGATGTCATGGGTTTTTATGGTGATACTGTATATTATTAATATTATCATCATCCAAGTATAGTAATAAACATGAAACAACAATAAGAACTTAATGCAGTAATTTGGTTTGAAAAGTTATTGACACAAAGTCAGGTACATTAAATAGAGTGGTCTTCATTATAAAGTCCATCAATTTTCTGCTGTCTTTTTAGCTGTACTGGTCTAAAAACAAGAGCTTATGGGATGGTCATTTTAGCTGTACTGTTCTGGGACTGGATGAGCTAATAGAATGGTGTTTTTAGCAGTACTGGTTTAAGAACAGAAGAACATTTTGGTTTGTCTTTAATCTATTGTCCATTGTTTGTCAGTCAGTTAGCACAAGTTTGTTATAACTACTCATCCTAAACTATGTGGAGGTTTGAAAATCTTGTTATTCCTACCCTTTCTGAATGGATGCCATTTGATACAGATGTCATCTATCCACTATTTAATACAGATTGATCATTCACCATCCAGTAAAGATCGATCATCATCTACCATTCAATACAGATCTGTCACCATCTGCCATTTGATACAGATCTATCATCATCCACTATTCAATACAGATCCATCACCATCTGTCATTTGTTACAGATCTGTCTTTATCTACCATTTAATACAGATCTGTCATCTAGCATTCGATCCAGATCTGTCTAAAACCTAAAAGACACTTGCCTTTTCTGTTTATCATCATCTTCCATTCAATACAAATCTGTCTAAACCTTAAAGTCACTTGCTTTTTCTGATTTTTTTAAAAAAAAAAATTTTTATTATCCCCGTAATAGGTTGACCATTGGATCACAATATGTGGTTTTCACAAAAAGACTTCTTTGATGTCTAGTTGGTCCTAAATGAAAATGGTGCCAACATGATGTTCAGTATGGCCATATATTGAAAATCTACTCCTTCAGGGTGGAAACTCATAATGACATGGAGTTTTCTCTGGAAGACTTTTTATGAGGTTTTGTTGGTCCCAAATAAAAATGGTGCTGATTTCATTTCTAATACAGTCACCAGAAGCCATTTTATAAATCTTGTTTTTACAACTTTTCCAGAATGGATGGGTATATAAGTATTGGGTTTTCACTGAAAGGCTTTTTTGGATGTCTGGTTGTTTCTGAATAACAAGAGTGTCAATCTGATGTCCAATAGTGCCACACATAGGGGCCATCTTAAAATCTGATGTCCAATAGTGCCACACATAGGGGCCATCTTAAATTCTGATGTCCAATAAAGCCACACATAGGGGCCATCTTAAAATTCTTCTTATCACTGATTCTGCTGAATCAAAGGTAATATTGGCTTGCGGTTGAAAGAAGACATTTTATGATGTCTAGTTGATGCCTAAGGAAAAAGGTTCTGCTTTCACATTCATAATGGCCACCATTGTAGTCCTCTTAAATATTTTGTTATCGCTACTCTTCTTGAATGGATAATTGTTTAAGTAGCCCTGGCCTTCTCATGCTGAAACTCTAGACTTAACTCAGAACTCTAGAAAATCACAGACCAATCAAATGTTTCTTGATCTCTGGACCTGATGTCTGATTGGCTAATAATGACCAATCTAATATTTTGTCATCACCAGGCCTGATGTCTGATCAGCTACCTACATCACTAACCTCATTTACGAAGTGTTAAGTAGATACTAGTAGAATTCTCTGCCATAAACTTCATAAACCTATTTGACAAGTTACAAAAATTATGTGGTTTTATTGTTTTGTAAGGTTTTTGTTCACAAAACAATTCAGAATTATGTGAGGTCTAGAAATGTTTTATATGCTATTAAGTTTTTGTTTCTGAGCTCTTGTTAAGTTCGGACTAATATCAATCAAATGAAGCAATTAGTTCATTTAAAGGTGCAATTTTTACCATAATAGACTGCTGTATTTATTGCAGTAGTTATAGTTTTGTTAAAAAAACAGTTCTTAGACTACTGTATTTATTGTGGTAATTATGGTTTTGGTCAAGATACAGATTTTACCATAATAGACTACTGCATTTATTGTTGTAATTATGGTTTTGGTCAAGATACAGATTTTACCATAATAGACCACTGTATTTATTGTGGTAATTATGGTTTTGGTCAAGATACAGTTTTTAACATAATAGATCACTGCATTTATTGTGGTAATTATTGGTTTTGTCAAGATGCTGTTTTTACCATAATATACCACTGTATTTATTGTGGTAATTATGGTTTTGGTCAAGATTGTTTTTAACATAATAGACCACTGCATTTATTGTGGTAATTATGGTTTTGGTCAAGATACAGTTTTTACCATAATAGACCACTGCATTTATTGTGGTAATTATGGTTTTGGTCAAGATACAGTGTTTACCATAATATACCACTGCATTTATTGTGGTAATTATGGTTTTGGTCAAGATACAGTTTTTACCATAATATACCACTGCATTTATTGTGGTAATTATGGTTTTGGTCAAGATACAGTTTTTACCATAATATACCACTGCATTTATTGTGGTAATTATACTTCTGGTAACAATGTGCCTTTTATCATAGCCAATCACTCTATTTATTGCAGTAATTATTTTTTTTAAAAATGTTTGTAGAACAGGACTGAGTAATTTTTTTTAACCACTAGTCAAGGACAAATGGTTTCAGAAATTTCACTAGTACCACTTTTCTCCTCACTAGTCCCACCTTACTTTTCACTGGTCCCAAAATGGTGATAACTTGTCAAGATTTGATGAGACATATGTACTTAATCCATAGAAGAAAAAAAAACAAAAAACAAATGAAATAATATACAACATAATTATTTCTTAAATGAATTTAATTTTTCAAAAACATTGGTTGTTATACATTTAGCTTCTTCAGGCTCATGCATATATATTTTAGCTGATGGATTTAAAATATGTCCATTTATATGTATTCCACCTACACCAGCACTAAGGAGAATGGACTCCTTCCTACAGAACTATTTGTAGGGAGGAGGTTGTCATTGCAAGAATCAGAATCGGTCATACATACATTACCCACTCACACATACTAAAAGGTGTAGATCCACCAGAGTGCGTTCCTTGCAATGTACCATTTACAGTTAAACACTTTATGACCACGTGTTCCGACCTGCAACCTACGCGTGATAAATACTATAATGTACATGACATGCAGGAACTTTTTGATACTATTCAAATCACTAGTATTTTAGATTTCCTAAAGGAAGTAAATCTTTATTTTAAACTGTAACTTGTTATGACCTTACCCAAACTAAGTTTTAACTAATGCAAATACCAACTATTATTTACAACTTTTCATCAAGATACATCATTTACATTTCCCGTTGATCAGGAACCGACATTTTTAACTGTTGACAACATTTATCATTTTATATTTAACTACTATGGGTTTTTTTATTACTATATCGCTGGTCGATATTGAACCTTTATTTTTACATATATGACCTACTGTATGGCGCTAAATAGCCTAAAAGTGCTGGTGCGCCATTAAAATTAAATCAATCAATCAATCAACCAGCACTAAGCCAGCAGTTGGTAGCTGTGTTCTGGTTAAAGTCCTCAAGCATTGGTCCATTTGCAAAAATGTTCATTACCATTTGTAACCTCTTTTGCTTTAAGGAATTCCTTTAAGAAGTCTTGATTAAGTTCATTGAACTAAATCCTTGTTCACACTCGGCAGTGGATGGGCTTATTACAAACATGATTTCTAATAGTTTGCATAATTGACTGATTCTAGGTGGAGTATATACTAAGAGTGTTCCAAGAATTTCAACAGGTGGATCTGGTGACTGCTTGTATGCCCTCATCTTTACTTTGAACTCCAGATACTGTTATAAATGGCATGATGGTCTTCCTGTTTGAAAATTGCTTCAAAATGATTAAGAAGAACCAGCAAATATTCCTTCCCATATCTCGTCAGAGCTGCCCTCTCTTGAGGAAAGTGCCTGTAGTAAAATACTCTAAAGCGTCTCAAAGGTTCTTCATTGAAGTTTCCAAAACTGAAACAAAAAATGAATTCATGTTTAAAAACTAGGAATAAAGTTCAGGAATAATCAATATATTTTCCATTTTTAAAGACAGTTTTGAATCCTTTCTTGTCACCGTTTGTCAATGTAGCTTATCATGTCATCAATGTCAGTCATACACGGTGGATTGGGCATTTCCCCTTTCAAATCCATGGTCTTGTATGTTGGTGTATTCAAAACTGGAGATGAATACCAACAAAATAATAGAACTTAATATTATACAGAATATAAAACATAAAAAGCATTCAAAATATTTGAAAACTGTCAGTGAAAAAGTTTTAATTGGTTCAGTAAACTAAACTTCTTATGAAAACGATGGAAAATATGAGTATTAAGCTAACATACTCAATGTCTTCATTATTGGTCTATGTTCATGCTTTTGAGCTTCCAGTCTAAGAATGTGAGATTCTTCTTCATAGTAGACCTTAGTCACCTGCAGGTTGTCCTTCTGAAACACCCTCGACAAGGATGATATAGGAAGAAAACTCGGATGTAGCCCTTTGCTCTGGTAGATTCATCGGATGACCCATTTGAAGCAACATGTTCCAGATGACTTCGAATGACAGTCAGGCTGGTCTTAAGGGCATTTAATGCTCTTGTCTTGCTCGCTAACCATCTCATCCTTGATATGAAAGCAAAGAAAGACCATATGAAAACAACAAAACAGACAAATAATTACAATTTTATTTTTATCCTTTGTCAATTAACCCATCATTAATCTTTTATTTCTCTTCTTCCTCCTCCTCCTCATAAGAAGCATTATCAAGAATTATTAAATCACAGATAAATCTATAAGAATACAATAATACATTAAGTTTCAAACTTATTCAAGACAAAATATTTCCTATAATAACACAAATTATCCATATTTTTGAAACAAAATGTAAAATTTAATTGTATATACAATATATGCATAAAGGTACAAACCTGCTTTATACCACTCGAGTGAGCCAAGGTCATGTCAAGTATGTCTGAAATTGCCTTCACTTCTCTTCATCTTATGGGGCTGATGTAATAAAACTGGAAAATCCCTTTAGTCTTCTCATACTGTTTCAGATATGAACTAGCTTTGATGACTTCCAGAGCAACACAATACATAGTAAATATCCATGGAGCAGAGTCAACTAAATATTTCATAGTTCCACTTTTTAATTCCAGCATCACATTGGCACCATCAATAATTGCACATACAATGGTTGGTTCCCTGCTAGTAACATCACTAAGATCGGTCAAAGTAAGAGTCACTTTCTCCAAACCCATTTCAATGCCTTCTTTTATTCTCAAGGCATCAACTGATTTCAACTTGTCATTGCTGACAAATGTGTACATGCCAAGTTTTCTTGAAACAAATCAGAGATTTGTGTTCAAAATCAGGAAGATTTTGTCCAAATCAGTGAGATTAGCATAAGGACTATTTTTCTCATAAGTTTAAGCACAAAGTACACATAATACCACAACTAAGTTACTTAACTTTATTAATTTTGTTATATTGTATAAAATTATTAATCTGACAAAAAAATAATTGATAATCTTCACAAGAATCACTGTGGTTAAAAAAATAATGACACACTGGAACCTCAAACACTCAAATAAACTTAATTTTTTTCAACATGTATTGGTTGTCTCTCAGTCTTGTAGAGAAGCTTCTTTAGCAGCTTTAAACACAAATCATGTGATGGTCTGAGCTCAAAACAGTCACACTTTGCATTTATCTTACACAGTAATAATGATGACAGTTTTTCCACATAAATTCCACAGTGGTTTGTCTAAATCTTCCTCAACATGCTGAAACGTCGCTCAGAGTCTGTATTACTGCGTGTCAAGCTGAGTGCTGCCATAGAGAGCTTCACGAGATTTGGGAATCGGGGTTTCTTCAAGGATTTGAAACTCTGCTCGTGTCTACCAAGAAGACGAAGACGTCCATTGGTGTTTCTCCGGGTGAAACTGGGCAGGTCTGAGGCCAGAGAGAGCAAAAGTCCCTGAACTCCTCTTCAAGTTGACACTGTTTGTCACTTGCTGTAACCAGTCTGTTACTCAGCTGAAATCTCCAATCTTCTCTCAAGATTCTGGTAACCAAGGGTCTTCAGGATCTGGTCATTAAATGGAAAATTAGCTAGCATTTTTGTTGTAACATCCTCACAGAAGGACCTCACTCTCCTAAAGAAGGTGCTCAGCTGGGTTGGAGAATGCCTGGGTTGTTGTGAATGAAATGTCTAACATAAGAGTTGTATTGCTGGTTTTCTGGTGACATAAAGTTGACCTCCATAATGCTAGGTGATACAGTGATAACACTCGTCTTTACAAACTTTCCCATGAATTCTGTAGAATTAGTTACGAGGTATCCCACCATAGCATCAGTAACCTGAAACATAGTGTTAAATACATTCAGTGGTTCCATGATATATTGAAGAAAGTAGTATGTAAGTTTCATATCTGAGTTGTTAAGGTTCTCCTCAGATCTGTTCACTCTACTCCCTTCTCAGCATCTTCATGGCTCTAGAAATATGATTGAAGAGCTGGCCACTGTTAAAGGAAGCATGCAATTCATTTCTGGAGTGACAGCCACCTTGTGCTACAACGCTTGACCAGTTTGTAATCCTCAGTGTTGGTGAACTCTAGCAATTCTTTATACACCACTCTATGCTTGGAACTGTAAATGAAGTGATAGTAGGTGTCAACCAGAAGTTCTTCAACTGGGACAGCCAATTTCTTCAAACCATACTGAGTACAGGTACTGGTCAAATGGCAGATACACACAAAGTTGATTATATTTGGTTGCTGTTCACGAACTCAGGAGAGGACATAATTTTTCTTTCCAAACATTACATTTGCATTCTCACTGCTAAACCCTACTTGTTTCTTTCATGGAATCTGTCTGTTTGTTAAGACTTCTTGAAGACAGTTGATAAGGTTTTCACCAGTTCCAGTATTGTAAATGGGCATAGCCAGGAATTTGATTGTCACTCTGTGAACGTCAGTGTCAAACACCCTTACAAGAATTGCTACACGCTTTCCGTCACCACTGTCATTAGACTCATCCATCATAACTGAGAAAGGTTTTTTTGCACAGTAAAGTAACTTGATTGTCATACATTGGACCCAGTGCATTGTTAACAATGTTTGTTACTTTAGTTCTTTTGCAGTGAAATTTCTGAGCAATTTGTGAGTCAGGAATCATAACTTTACACAACTCACTAAAATTATCAATAACCAATAATGGTAAATTATCATCTACCACAAAGTAAGCAAACAGAAACTCTGCTTTAGTGACACTATCTACTGATGTTGGTGCAAACATTTGCATTACTTTAGACACATGTGATGATTTTTCAAATGTAGTTTGCTGCATACTTTTCAAGTGCCATGTAAATTTATTTTTTCCCCCCACTAGAAATATTCAAATGTGTTTTGCAAGCTATGCAGTACGCAAAGCTTTCTCCCTTTTCACTACACTGCACACATTTAAATTTGCCTATCCAAGCACTGTTGAATTTGCAAACACACTGCTTTTTTTTGAAAGCATAATATCTATTGAATGCATTAGTGGACATTTTGAAATGGGAACTAAAGTTTTTAAATAACACCAGAATTAGTTGTATGAATCAGCATCAATTTTTATGTATTTGGTGACTTGCCTCCGGCGGAACACACAACATCTGTACAAAAGCAAAGGACAATGATATTCCAATTGTGATGTGCCTCCTTCCACTGCCATATTGCTCCATGTGAATAAAACTAATTCAGAATATAATTTTCAATGGGAACAAGTTATATCAAAGGTTCAATTTTCAAATTCTTGTTTTAACTGGAAATAACTATGCTTATTTCCGGGAGATATTGTCAGCAAATTGGTAGATCAAAAAATGAGGTCAAAAGTCATTAAGAATCCTGGACTATCTGGGATACTTGGCATATACACAAATGAGATTTTCAGTTTTCCAAGGATCTTACTTGCTCTGATTTGGTAGCATCAGTACTTCCATCAGCAAGAATGGAAAGGAATTTACTGAATTTCAATCTTTCCCAAACTTCTTTCAAGACTTGACTGATTGATAGAACAAAGTCTCTTGCCCAAAACTGTTCTTACAATTCACATCAAGTTCAACTCTGTTCTTCTCCTGGAGTGTACACATAATTTCCATATCAGAAAATGGTTTTCAATAATGGTGTAGGCTGTGTTAAAGAGAGCTCTCATTTTATTTATTGTCTCGTTTAGTTTTAAAGGAACTTTCCTAGTGGAGAGTCAGCAACTCCAACGTCACTGATTTTCGGCACATGCTGGTTATTGACATCCATATATTGCGCTACAAGGGCCTTGTGGGGTCCAGACATGTCATGAGACTTGACTGGTTCAATCCTGAAACTGTCACTACCATTGACTAATACACTGGGTGAATTTCCTACATGTGCCAGTTTTGGATATTGTTTGCTGTAACTGCAAAATATCTTTCCTTCCGAGTCAGTATATTCAAGCCATGGATAACAATCAACCCAATGCGGCTGAAAATGTCTCTGTCCCTTAGTAGTGTCATATTTGACATTTTTTATCTTGGAGAAATAGCTATCACACACTCGGTACCCATCTTACGTTTCATCCCACCATTTTGAAACAAATTTACCTTCTCCAAATTACCTTTCTTACAAAAATAGTTTAGCAAACTCAGTTTATCCACAGAGTAACTATCATCTTGCTTGATAACTACTTCTAAAGTGATCATAAAAAATGTTCTTTTTTAAATACAAACTGAAACCGCTCATTAATTAGCGTAATTGTTTTGCTTCAAACACAATATTGCACATGGAAGTTAATCATCTGTATAATCAATTATAAATTAAAAAATCATTACTGTCATTTAATCAGTTCAGAAAGGAAACTGGCACTGATGTCTGTAAAATACCTATCATTAATTACACTCATTGCTACAAAACCACTTACAGCTCTGCTAATTGATCATAATAGCTTTCTTTTGTTTGATGTATATTGATTTGCCAATATGCAATCAAGGGATGTAAATGTATACATGAAGGGGGAGTTAGAATCAAGTACAGTATTCAGTACGCCTGAAGAGCTTGATTGGTCAAATAAAGGTAGATAAAGTGATTACAGCATGAAAATAAGGACTAGCCCGACCTTTTTAAAAGCACTTGTCCCATACTAGTGACATTTGAAAATTTTACTTGCCCAACTTCAAAAATGACTAGTCCAGAACTTATGGCTATGAGATTTGCTCATTATGTGATTTATTTGTTGTAAATTTTTTGTTAACATATCGATTTTATTTATTTCACATGACTGCAGTGTTACCTAGGTTAATAAATCCATGTTATACCTTTTCAGTACTCATTCATGGAGTAACAAATCAAGGCATCACAAATGTCAACATGTAAATTAAAATGGTAAATACCAAAGACATTCAAATGCAGTTTTGGGTAACTCTATTATGTTTAGTTTAATGGAAGAGGGTCATTTGTCTTTTCAATGTGTAATAAATACATAGAAGATATTTGCTTGAAACAAGTAAATAAGAGATAATTTATATCGAGTTGGTGAAAAACTTTAAATGTTCATGAGTGGCAAAGTCACAAATGAAGATATACAAGTTTTTCACTCATGAAATATATCCATTATTCATTTGTAGCAACCATACTTTGTTGATATGTTATGGTCAGACATATTGGCTAGTGAGATGTACTGTGTGTGTGATCTGTATAACAAATTGAAGTAACAGATTTCCTGGTGTCAGAATAATGAAACTGGGTGGAAAACATCATGCTCCATGTCTGTGGCATGATACATCAGTGTTAGACATCACGATAAACTGCCACACTGCAGACCTTGTAGCAGTAGGACTGAAAATATTTGAAAGCTGTTAAAAATCCAAATCACACACACACACACACAGAGGTTATTTTGTTATCAATGCAGCAGTGAAAATATTTCTGTAATTTATGACCTAGCATGAAAGATAGCCTTATATTTGTGTTCATTTCAAATGAAACCACAACAGCATAGTGGTTAGTTGTCATACTTGCTAAATGGGTGGGGGATCAGATCCTGCCATTGGATCCACCTTGCTAGCAACTGTGATGTGTCCTTGGGAAAAGACAATTTATTCTTGAATTCCCTGGCAGAATATAGAGTATACCATTTCCTCATTTTAGTATGTCCTAATAACTTGTTCACCACTTAAAGATGTAATTGCAAGTATTGATTTATTTTATTCCGATGGAAAATACCAAAATTATATATATAAGCAAAATTGGTAAATGGAACTTTGATAGGTCACTTGTTTTATTATCAAAAACATCAGTTTGTATTGGATAGTTTGAACCATTATTAAATTTGCAACTTTTAGTCAGCTAAATATTATTGGAAGAAAAACTGAATAATAATAATTGAGGTATTTATTGATCACTAAAAATATTAGTAATGCCTATTAGTATTAAAACTTTAAGAAAAAAATACCAATTCAACAGAAATCTTGTCAGTATTAACTTTGAATTCCATTTCAGTTTTATTACAGAAATGTGACATAAGTTGTTGTATTTGTATGTAAAAAAAAATAAATAGATGTTTAAACCTGGGCCACGTCATGCTAAAGATGAAAAATGGTACCAGCAGCTGTTTCACTTGGCATTCAGCAATAAGAGGTTAGTGTTAGGACTGGTGTCAGAATAATGTGACTGGGTGGGATATCATGTTATATATCTGTGACAAGATGTCTTAGCATTAGACATTACTATAAACTGTCACACTGCAGATATTATAGCAGTATGACTGAAAAATTGTTAAAGCTACTTTATAATCCAACACACACACACACACACACACACACACACACACACACACACACACACATTAATCAGTGGTCAAAGCAATGCTCATGAGGGTTTCTGCAATAATCTATAAGGCTGACAGATTCTCTCTCACTGTCATGTGTGTACACATTTTAGTCCAATAATGAAACAAAATCTTATTATGCAAGAAACATCTGTAAAGTGTCAAACATTATCCAGTTCAGTTAAAATTGAGGTCAAGGTTAACAAGGTACCAGTGGAAAGGTCAAATCAGTGCATGAAAGCTTAGTTGCAACAATACACCTTGTTACATAGAAGTGAGTCAAAACATTGTAGTGGGCTTAAAATTCCCATGCTGGCTTATATAAGTTTTCTCAACAATGAGCATAAGTTTTAGAATTATTTGCAATGAAATTGCAGTCTAAATATTTGACAGATTTTGATCAATATAGAAAGTCAAGTTTCTCAAATAATAGGACTGTCTTTTATGATAAAAGAATCTTATTTTGTTCTGAATCAACAGTTACTGTAATACTAGAATGTATGCATATTGGCATGAAAAAGCAGTGATATAATATCCAATATTTTCACTGGTACATGTGATATGTCTGGAAACCTTTTGGAGTAACAGTTTTAAAAGAATTTTCAAGAATCAGTTATTTTGGCAAAAATAAAGATTTATACCGAAAAGCTGCCAAGTTCAGCAAACTAAAGCAATTTATTGACATTAATCTCAATGCAATTATAAAACAAGTAAACACACAATGTCCATCCATAATTTTTTAAATAATTCACTCCCTTGTTTATATAGTTGTCTGTGTATTTGCACCCTGTTATACACACAAGTTATCAAGGGAGTGCACAGTTATACGAGTTTTCAAGGGAGTGCATGTTTTTGTACATTATTTATCAAGGAAGTGCACCAAGTTGTAAGCGAGTTATCAAGGGAGTGCACCCTGTTATACATGATTTATTAAGGAATAGGTGCAATTGTAGCGATGAGTCATAAAATACCAAATGAAGATAAGCACATTAAATTTACCAAACTTATTAATAATTTAATAATTTAAAATTTTCAGGCAGAAAATAAAATTTATTCACCAAGTTTCATATTATATGAGCAATCCAATAACATTCCCTATTTGCATACATAGTACCCACTTAAACACAGATGTAAGAAGCAATGTAACCTGTTGTAATAAAGACAGATTTTTAATCCCCTTCTATGGCTAACATTATAAGGTGCTTTTTATGAATTAGCAAGCTTTTAAACTGATGAACAGTGCAACATTGATATACAGAATAAGTAAGATTGAAAATTGAAATAAAAATATAAAACCTTGAGGTGAACTTTTTATTATCCTACCAGAAGGCCTAGTATATCATGTCATGAATTGGTCTTGATGTTACTAAATTTGTTTCTTCACAATCACTTGAATTCAAAGCCACCTACAGTTACCAAATGTATGGATTGCTTACAAAGTGGACAAGGGAGAACCTTGTTTATTTTAGGGTCAAAAAGTGAAGATAAAGTTAAGTGTTAAATAAAGAAGAGAAATGGTTGCTGCACAGTGACATTAGTGCAACATCATATATCTCGTCTACACTAAGTGGAGAGCTTGGACATAAAACAGAAAAAAAATCCTATAGATTTTGGCATTATTCACCTAGATGGATAATAGATAAGGCCGACTGGGACCCCTTTCAAGAAATCCTGAGGAAAGTGTAGCTACAAGATCTACAAAACGATACTAACAAATGCTACACTAAAATCATCCAAGCATTAAATACAGCAGCAAAAGAATGTATTCCAAAATCAAGCTGAAAAACAAACAAAAAGTACCATACCATGGTAACCGCTCCTGTGACCTACTGGTTAGAGCATTTACCTCGGATGTGGGAGGTCGTGGGTTCGATCCCTGGTCAAGTCATACCAAAGACTCACAAAAATGGTACTAACAGCTGCCTTCGCTTGGTGCTCAGCATTATGAGGTTAGTGATAGGGCTGGTCAGCTTGGTGTCAGGATAACGTGACTAAATGGGGCATCATGCTACATGTTTGTGGCATGAGGCCTCAGCGTTAGACATCACTATAAACGGTCACACTGCAGACAATCGTAGCGATAAGACTGGAGAATTGTTAAAGCTATGTTAAAAATCAGAATCACAACACATTACCATACCATGGTATACAGATAACTGTCGAATTGCAATCAAAGAGAAAACGACAGCCTTTAATCACTCCAAGCCCACGAAGTTAGCCTCTGATTTCATCAACTTCAAGAAGAAAGAAGCCAATGCAAGGACTGTAATAAAGGAAGCGAAAAACAACTCATAGAAGGTCTACTGCTCCAACTCTATTCACAAAACCAATTCAAAACAAATATGGGCCAAAATCAAAACCATGAGAAGAAAAGTCACAGCAACAACACCAAATCTAGCAGGAGCAGAAACAAACAGGGATAAAGCAGAACAACTAGAACAACACTTCACGCTCCAGCAGCATCAATAACCACACCCAAATATTCATGACCCAATGACAAGCATTAGAAGAGGGAATTCCCACACCAGTTCTAAGATTAAACTTCGAAACAAATCTACAATGACTCACCAGTAAATGATAGCTTCAAACTGCAAGAATGGAGAAAAGCCCTTACTAACAAACAATCCACATTACCAGGAGAGGACAACCTAGTCTTCGACATCTATAACCACCTTTTGCAAAACATGCAAGAAATCATACTTGACTTGATCAACCTGATATGGAAAACAGGCAACATATCAACAAAATGGAAACAAACAATTGTCACATAGCTATTCCCAAACCTGTAAAAGACCCCAAAAAATGTGACTTTTTACTGACCTGTTTCACTAATAAAAAAAAATATGCAAAACTATGGAGACAACGCTATTTTCAAATGGACGGACAACTGTGGATTTAAAATCTCAAGCACCAAAACAGTAGGAATGCTCTTGTAACACCAACGGAAACCTACATACCCTAAACTTTACCATCAAGGAGCACATGTGTCATATTTCCTGGGCATGCTACTAGATGAATTCCTAAGCTGGAAATCCCACATAGCGGCACTAATTAAATCATGCCAACGAGATATTAGTCTCCAAAAAATATATTAAAGGTTCAACCTGGGGAGCTGACCAGCACACTCTACTTATGCTATACTTGTTGCTTGAAGGATTTTCACCCAAGTTTATTTTTCCTAGCAGATGTTCTGAGTCCAAGAAATCTCCCGAAGTTATTCAAGTTTTGCAGACAATAATACCTTCTTACAAGATGGAATTGTTTCTTGAGTCAGCTACCTTTTGCTTGTCCGGGGGAAAAATGGTAGGGGAAAGGGTTCTATATTTATTTGAAAGATTGTGTTTTGGTTTTCTGTTCGCTAGTTGGTCGGTGTTGGTTCGACTTTCGTTGGTTGCAGTATTACCCTTCCTTTCCTCAGTGTTCTCCTTTTACCATCTCTAGCTTTCTTCCTCATCCATTGTCTATCCATTTATTTATTTATTTCACTACAGTTAAGTACGTGAGTAACTCACTACATAGATAAGTAAGTAATTTTGTACACTATAAATTTTCACAATCGAGGAAAAAATGATTTCAACATATGATGATGAACGACCTCAAGATGATGAACAACCTCAAAGTGACTCAATGATTATGACAGATAGTAACGCATTGACTTGCCTCTACAATTGCATACGTGCCATGGTATCGAAAATCATTGTATATCCCAGAGTCGCAAAGATTTGACTCTCATTACGATTAGGTAATATTTGATCCAAATTCACCGAGGGACATCCTACAAAATCGCATACGTGCCATGGTATCGAAAATCATTTTATATCCCAGAGTCGCTAGAGTTGACTCTCATTACGATTAGGTAATATTTGATCCAAATTCACCGAGGGACATCCTACAAAATCGCACTACAGTTAAGTACGTGAGTAACTCACTACATAGATAAGTAAGTAATTTAGTACTCTATAAATTTAAACAATCGAGGAAAAAATGATTTGAACCTATGCATTATTATTATTATTATTATTATTATTATTATTATTATTATTATTATTATTATTATTATTCATAATAATTTTATAGAATGTGATCGCATTTGAGATGCGATCAAAATGGAAAATGATCCCAAAAATTAACTTTCTTATGTAGATAATTTAATCAAAGCCAATTGAAATTGTTTAACTTACAAAGATCAACAAGATGATTTGCAACCTCAAACTAACATGACAGATAGTAATGGAGGGAATTGCCTCTTCAATATCATTCGTGCCATGCTATCAAATATCACTTCATATTCTGAAGTCCCTGGAATTGAATCTTATTACTATTCGGTTATATTTGATCAAATTCTAAGTTACTTTACAAAATTGAAGCAAAAAGGAACGAATTGATTATCTGCATTATTATTAGTATTAGAGAATGTGGTCTCATTTGAGATGAGAACAAAGTGGAAGATAATCACAACATTTACACATCTTTTCTCGAGAATACCAAACAAATGGAAAATAAAGTGTTTTAACATACAAAGATCAACAAGATCATGAGCAACCTCAAAGTGACCTAAGTGATTATGACAGATAGTAATGCAATGAATTGCCTCTACCATGGCATACGTGCCACGGTATCCAAACATCTCTGCTTATCCTAGACTCGATAGAGTTGAATCTCATTAAGATTCGGTAATATTTGATCCAAATTCACAGAATGGTAATTATCGTAAGTGACAGATTTCAAAATCATACTATATATTAATATTTAAATTCATTGCATTTATAAACTCACACATAAGCTAAATCTGTAATGTGGTTTACATTTACTTCGAGTTAGGCTTGTAAATGGGTTGCTTTGTTGGTGACTGCCTGTCACAGTTTGACTAGCGCTGGAGATCAAATGCGTAACTTAGTCTGCAAATGTGCATCCGACTTGGCTTACGTATTTACATGTGTCTGCTTCAGAGGTAAATATCTAAAAATCTGCATGGTTGAGGGGTGATGAAAAGTATGTTAATTTGTTATAGTACTAGTGAACTTTCAAGATCAATAAGGTACATACTGACTCTGTGAGCCTGCTTCTCACAGGAACAGGTTGAAAATAGCTCTTTTCTGTCAAAAATGAATGTAAAAAAGAGGGGTTGGTGGTAGTATAGGTTCAGTATCAAAACCACCAGTTGCATAAGGAATTAACCTTAATACCTTAGTCAGAATCTTACAAGCATCCTTTCAACAAAAATCATTAGTTAGTTTTTATTTGTATCTTTATTGTAAAATTATGATCATTTTTCTGCAATAGGTCATTGTCGGATGAAAATTTGGCAAAACAACTGTCCGGTGAGACCTTAATGACCCATGTCATTTTTTCAGTCTTGTCAAATTTGATTAACTATGCCATAAATCATTTCCTTATTACCTCCATATCTTGAATCTGACAGAGTAAGGTATTTCAAAACAAACACTTCCTATAGGTTTGCCTATAAGTACATGCTAGTAGAGAAGGGAGCTAACTTAGCACTGTCAGAGTTAACAGCTGATCCAATTTTCTAATGAACAACAAAAACCTAATAGGTTTGATACAATGTGGTTTAATGAAGTAATTCACTTACTTATTCATTTTCAATATTTATAATACATGTTTTCTACATTTCTTATAATTTAAATGCTAATTGCCTTAATATTATGATTTTACATTCCTATATGTTCATGATGTAACATTTCGACACATACATTTCATTTATTTACAGACATATTCAGTTATAATGGCCTAAAAATACACTACCCATTTAACACCTGCTGAAAAGCAGCAATTTCATGACATTTTAAGTAAGAAAACTGCAAAAGTGGACACATGTACAATTTGGCTGGGAGCTAAAACATCAGCTAGATATGCGATGATCTGTACACATTTCAGAGGGAAGAGAATAAAACTTCTAGCACATTGTTTACTGTTTTTCTTACACCATCCTAATGTGACAATGTCAAAAAATATACACATGTTGCATATATGTCACAATAAATCATGCAGATAAATTTTGCATTTATCTTTGGAAACTGCATCAATTAGTAATAAGCGACAAATTTGTCGCAACATGGTTTAGTGTACAGAACATTATGCCTGTCCAACGTGCTTATTGTAAGGTAGTAATTACAAATTATTTGCAGTTTTTCCATTTTACAGTTTGGTTTCATTTCTTCTAGGCCTCAAGGTGTTTGCTAGCACACTTGGTGAAGAGGCATTGAAAGCCAGGCTGACAGCAAAGGTTTCATCAGGTGTCAGCCACATCAGATGTTGTGGGGCTTTCACAGGAACAGGTGAATCAGAATCAACTTCATTGGAATTTTGGTAACTTTCAAGAACTGCATGACCCTTTTTAAACTGTGTTTATCTTCTCTCCTGATTTCTTTTGCATGATTTTCTTTTTACTTTATGGTTAAGTGTAGGCATGTTACAATCACTTGGAAAATAAACTTGTCCGCAGCATCTTCAGCAACAATATAAGCTGACCAGTATGAAAATGACCCAAAGGTGACCTTAGAGGTGTGAAACTACATTTTCCATACATAATGTCTATTCAGCAGATGTGCTGAGTCTGGGTATAGAATTTCACTGTTGAAGTTTCCTAAATGAATTGGTTCTGTTTACAAACTTTGGTCAGTCACTTTTGGGTTAGCTGAGGAGTTTCCTCCCTTATATATTCACTTCTGATTTCTCTTTTTTAACACAGATATGACCTTCTTTATTAAATCAGGGAGGGAATACTGGTCAGTTCATATATGATGTGCATCATTATTATTCTTTCAAGTACTTAGCATGTACATTCTGCAGCTATTTTACAAGAGATTCAGCTTGGCTTCCTTTGCAGCTTTTATTCACTACAATTTCAGATTTCATGAAGAGTTGCATTATTTGTGCTGTCAGATGTCTTTGATATCACTTGGCACTAATAATACAGGTTGTATTGGTTATGAAAAATAATGAAACTGACATGTTATAAGGAAATGGTATGTTTTAGTGGGGAAAGTAATAGATGAAGTTTGAAGCTGTTGTCATAGTGGTTTCTCTGTTTGATGGCTTTTGCTCATCGATTAAAGCATTAAGCAAAAGGAAACAAGCAAGCTTGAATTTTACACATGTAAAGGTTACATTTTATTTAAAATTGCCTAATGTTTTGAAAATAAGAAGATTTTCCCTTAATCAGACTGCTATTTAAATTATTAAGGTCTCACTGGATAGTTTCGTATTTTGACACCCCCCTAATTTTTAAGGTAGAAGGCATGACCCTGATTATCACAACCCTAGCATTTATAAACTCACACATAAGCTAAATCTGTAATGTGGTTTACATTTACTTTGAGATAGGCTTGTAAATGGGTTGCCTTGTTGGTGACTGCCTGTCACAGTTAGACTAGCACTGGAGATCAAATGCGTAACTTAGTCTGCAAATGTGCATCCGACTTGGCTTACGTATTTACATGTGTCTGCTTCAGAGGTAAATATCTAAAAATCTACATGGTTGAGGGGTAATGAAAAGTATGTTAATTTGTTATAGTACTAGTGAACTTTCAAAATCAATAATGTACATACTGACTCTGTGAGCCTGCTTCTCACAGGAACAGGTTGAAAATAGCTCTTTTCTGTCAAAAATGAATGTAAAAAAGAGGGGTTGGTGGTAGTATAGGTTCAGTATCAAAACCACCAGTTGCATAAGGAATTAACCTTAATACCTTAGTCAGAATCTTACAAGCATCCTTTCAACAAAAATCATTAGTTAGTTTTTATTTGTATCTTTATTGTAAAATTATGATCATTTTTCTGCAATAGGTCATTGTCGGATGAAAATTTGGCAAAACAACTGTCCGGTGAGACCTTGATTTAATGGGTGATTGGAAAAATCTTTTCAGGAAAACACATATTTTTGCCATTTTCTTTGGGCAGTATTTTCAATGTGTAAGTATCATTTGTTCCCTAAGATGCAGAACAATATTCTGTTGTATTTGAACATATGAAAACACTGCCATTTAGAAAATTTTAAATTGTGTTTTGCGATAAGCTCTATTGAAGATATACTGCACGTACGCTGATGCTTTTTGTAATGCTCGTAGAAAGTAAATTGAAAAGCAAATTAAAGTCATGATTTAATTGCTTAAAGCGTAAAAATGAGCTACTTGAATTGTTGTACTTCCTGTTGTCACAATAATTCTGCATTCGAATTTATATTTCTCCCTCATTATCAATGTGTATTTGCTTTATTTAAATATATGCATCCCTTTCTAACTGGTACACATTTATTTGACAAAAGATGTACAATGCAAATTCCAATATGACCAAATCAGTTTGGTATAGTTTCTGAGCAACTCTGAAGGTACTTAATACCATCTATCATGAGTTGTCTGTCCATGTTTAATTAGATGTCATTATATAGATATTTTACCATGGCAATAAAATTGACTCGTGTCGAAAAGGTCTGTTTTGCTCTTCACTATTAAATTTCTTTTTTAGCTCTGCTATACCATTTACCTTTACAAATTCGTTCGCTTGCAAAACATTTTTTATGTAATCTTAAGTTGTATTGCTTGATGATTCCATGATCAGTTGATAGCATGCTTGATAGGTAGCTCTGCTAACTTCTTCCTTGTTACTGTCTCTTGAGAATACATTCTGAACTTGGATTATTAGCATGTATTTTTTATTTTGTTATTTATAAACTAATACAAATTATAGCAGAGTATTGAGTTGCTTATACACAAATTGTAACCGTGCTTGTACTACCATGTTTTCAATTTTAAATCATGCAGTTACTGTAATCATAATAACGTTCCAGGATTTAATTTCTTATTATGTCCATGTGAGTATTCCAGATTTACTGCGGAAGAGATCACCCATTACTTTTCATCTCCATCTCAGTAATTCAATCGACATTTTACAAGATGAGAAGAGCGTAATTTCACTCAGAAGATTTATAATAAAAAAAATAGTGATCAATATTTAAGTCTATCTGGAGAAGTTATAGTTCACTGTCCTTTTTGTAGCTTAATTCCTTCCATGATGGAAAACTAGATACTTCAATATTAATTTCGCTATTTATACAAAGAAGGTCACTTTGCAAGTCCACTTTTTATATCTTTTTTTAAAAGTCGCTTGTAGTCGTGCCTATGCATTTACAGATCTCTTGTATGAACGAAAAATAAATATGGGAAGATATATAATCTGTGTCAGAATGTGTGATTCTTTTAAGCTATGGTTATAAACTTAATTACGCTATAAAATCTCATTACGAATTTATAAAAGTCCTAAAAATAATTGTCGTTAAATTTAAACCAAGGAATTGGAGGGAATGACTCCGCAAAAGTTTCTTATGTCGCTAGTAGTTTGGCTTTCACGTTTTCAGATTGCTTATCATTAGAATGTGAATATCTCTACACATTTAATAGAGTCGAATTCGAGAGTTTAATAATGAAATGGCAATAGTTTGGTTTTCATGTTTTCAAACTGGTTTTCATTAGTTGTTAAAATTTGAGTTTTGAATAATGAAATGGCAATAGTTTGGCTTTCACGTTTTCAAATTGGTTATCATTAGATTGTAAAGATCTCCAAACATTTAATAGAGTTGAATTTGAGTTTTGAATAATGAAATGGCAATAGTTTGGCTTTCACGTTTTCTAACTGGTTATCATTAGATTGTGAAAATATCTATATATTTAATAGAGTTGAATTTGAGTTTTGAATAATGAAATTGGGATTGGCATATTTCTTGACAAGTTCTCTATATTGTACCATCGTGGCATTCCAGTATTTATGCATGGTATCGTCTTTCCACGCGAATGCCATCAGCAGCTTGCAAGGTTCATTGCCACTGAAACAAGCTACAGATTTTATTTCATGTTCAAATTTGATTCGAAGTGAAAAGAATTTAGATCCTTGAATTAACTCAACAAGAATCCCAAATAAATACACATCGTCGACCCAAAAATATGGCGTCCGTTTTGCAGCCTCGAACAAACGTGGAATGAATTTTCCCGGAATGAGGACAAACGGTCCGAGACAATAAGATACAGGATATGCTTGAAGATCTGGAAAATAATCAGAACTCACTGCCCATTTTGAATTTTTGTGGAAAATTTTACCATTTTTTTCTAGTGGACACATAATTTGATGTGGGTGCCTCCTATAAATGGGAAGTAATTCTTCTACAACTCGAAAGATATTTACGTACACGTCATCATCGATTTTTAGTATAAATTTTGCATTTCGACAATTTTCCGTAATCCACCTGAATCCCAAAACTCCTTTATGTGTAAGGTTATGATAGTCGTCAATAAAATCGCCTTGGACGAGGTCTTGATATTGTTTGCTTTCATTGACAAGTAACACCTGTATACTCTCATTTTTTGGCCTTCCGAGTAGGAACAGAATTCTCATGTTTATGTCCTTAAACAATTCTTTGTTTGCCCATGTTTCACGGAGCACTTGCCGACGATGAAAGTGAGAAACAGCGGTATGTACCATAATCAAGATGGTCAGTTCCCCTTTTACATGGCAGAGATTTTTATTATTTAGCATATAGCTTGAATTGGTCGTCAAAGGATAGAAGGAAAAATTTGTGTACCGCACCATCTTGCCATTTCTAAGTCGTAACATATGAGGCCCATCTGCTGGTTTATAAAACTTAAGCGGTATCCAGGAAAGATTGACTTGCTTTTCTTGCTTGTACTCTGCATTATTTTCTAGGTTGTCACAATTGGAGGAGTTTCCATGGTCACGGCATTGATATACGTCTCCTTCCAACGGTTTATTAAATATTTCATCACTATTATCATGTTCATTATTACTGGTATTACTCACTAAATACGACTCGTGGTGTCTTACCCCAGTTTTTGTAGGAGCATGTTTGGTCTCGTTTGCATGCTCTGCCATTCCGCTTCCTCTTAACAGTCGCTGGTGAACTTCACCTTTGCTGCCAACGATGATATAATCTGTCATCGACGTTGAGATCTGTTGGATCATTGTCCTGCTCATGAAGTATATGTAAATGTTGAAGAGTGACGTTAAACTGGATGCTATACAGAGCATAAATAATATTTTACTTAAACGTCCGAAGTTTCCCCTTATCAACTTCTTGCGGTACATCTGAAATCATACAAAATAACGCATAATTAGTTTAATAATCAGCCCATCAACCTATCTACCTACACGACAAACAGAAAGACCAATTTCGATCATTCCATGAATAAGCAGGCACTCTGACCATTTAGTGAAACGAGCCGAACGGTTGTCCATTTCCACACTTTATTACATATTTCACCCATGACATCCCACCCCCATTTATACAATAAAAGACGCCTTCCCTAAAGGCGATGTTGTTGGTATCGATCTAAACAACATAAATGTTAGGGTAGTATGGTCAATACATGTCGGGATTTGACGAACAACTTCTGGCTAAGGGCAAATAAAAATGGCGACGAAAAAGTGGAACACTGTCCGTATAAAAAATGTGGTAGCCATCAAAGAGCGACAATCTAACCCTTTCTATCTGACGAGAGAGAGAGAGAGAGAGAGAGAGAGAGAGAGAGAGAGAGAGAGAGAGAGAGAGAGAGAGAGAGAGAGAGCGTAAAATAAAAATATTGGGACCATGGTCATTAAAAATGACCAAGATTGGTTATTATTTAAATATTCAGTTAATAATTGTTGTATTTTTTTCAGATATAATTTAAGAGATATTTGATTTTCGTCATACAAGGAATAGCATTCTTGAAATGAAAGATTATTGCAACATTTTCTTATACAATCTACACGTCGTTCATTATATGAATGAAGCCTGGGCACAGCTTAGTAATACAAGCTAATTTGCTATTATGGAAGCACGCGCGAACATGAAGTGATTTTTATTCAATAGTGAACGAAAGTAAGTGGATGAAATATCATATTATCAAAGAAACACAACAAAATATTTATATAAGGGATAATTACAAATATATCATTAAAAAGTGAAGATGAAATTATGGAACCTAAGAACCAACATATTCAGTCCAAATGGTCTTTTAAGAATTCCTTTTTCGATATTTCTGTCTATGGTGTTCCATGTGAATAACCTTATTCGATATTGCTGTAATGATGACGGGTACATTTGAAAAATGCAGTTTGTGTCAGGATTACTGCACCGGTATCGTGGCTTAACAGTCGTGGATAAAACCTTAAATGAGGGATATAAATTTATTTTAGAGTCGCTTGTATTGCTTTAAAATTTCCACTGTTTGCGTGAAGAGTAGTTCACTGATGCAATGTATTAATGATCAGGTTTACGTTCTCTCTCTCTCTCTCTCTCTCTCTCTCTCTCTCTCTCTCTCTCTCTCTCTCTCTCTCTCTCTCTATCTCTCTCTCTCTCTCTCTCTCTCTCTCTCTCTCTCTCTCTCTCTCTCTCTCTCTCTCTCTCTCTCTCTCTCTCTCTCTCTCTCTCTCTCCACATTGGTTTGTTTGAAGGACTCGTTTATTTTCTTTTTTCACTATTACATTCACCCCTGGCGTAGCAACTGACAATTCAATAATATCAGATACTCTTTTGCACACAGGCCAAAACCGTCACGTTAAGAATGGTGCTGTATAAGACCAGACGAATGGCCGTATTTCAATCACCCACTCGAGAATTTAATTCCAAAACAATGCGTGTACGGTAGGTGCGGCCGCTAATTCATGTATTCGTTCTTATCACCAGTTCAATCACATATGTATATAACAGAGATTACGTGGAAACTGTTAAACTTTTTCCCTACAGATGCCATACCAAGAAGCTCAACCACTGTCATGAAGACTGGCTGAGGTAGCTGATAAGATGGCAAGTTAGGGTCTTAAACGCTGAAGTTCTTGCACGAGCAAGCATTTCAAGCATTCACACCCTGTTGATGAAATCAAAGGTGCGATGGGCAGGCCACGTCACCAGGATGTCAGAAGAGCGGCTATCAAAGATCTTTTGTGGCTAACTGAAGATGAGAAAGCGATTTCAGAGTATTCAGAACAAACGCTTCAAAGATTCCTGTAATTCACCATTATAACACATGAGTATTGATCCCAACGGTTGAGAAGATCTTGCACAGGATCTATTTTGTCTCATCCATACTGGAGCTACAGACTTTGAGACGAGAAGAGATGTAGAGGATGTGAAGTAGCGCGAGCAAGGTAAACATCAGAGCTGCAACAGCTATTCATCAAGCGACATCTTTTGCAAATTGCGCAGACAGTTGGTGATATCATGGTCGAACTGGAAGGATGAACAACATGATACTGGTAATAGGGCATATATTATATAACATTAAAGAATGTACAGTTGTTGAATGTTGGCACAGGAACTTTTTTTATAGTGTAAGAAGACGAATGATAAATATAAGACGCTATATACTGTGCTCTTATATCCACTTATATTTCTGAGTTCGTAACACCACGCGTTGATTCTAATGGGCTATTGCACATTTAATAAACTCAATTCAATTTGCAATACTTCAAATCCCACTAGAGGTTTTAGCCGACCTATTTCTTGACCTTGGTTCCGATTTTGTAAACACTAAGTGAAAATGATTGGTTATTACCAAGGTCATGTTCAGCCAACTTGTTAGCTATGTTGTAAACAGTTTTATTTTTAAATTCATTTCCAGTATGGGAAAATGATTCTTAGATAGGGCTATTCTAGCCAACGTGCAAATTGACTTTTGATATTGATTCCGACGGTAAGATACTTGTACACAATTTTTTATGTTCGCGTGATAACTTGTAATAAGCATAACTAGAAATTATGACAAATATTCTGTTGCATTTAACATTTTTAAAATGAATAATAATTTTTGAAAGATAAAAAGATACATTTAGTTGGGTCTTGTGAGCTACGTTTATACTCGGGCAACATGAGTATGTGAAAAAAGTTTTCCACTTGCTGCCCGTGGGCCATTGGTTAATTCCAGTGTTTTTCGGGTTCTTCCTCTCCCAGATTAAATAGTAGATATGTAAACCTCGCCATGGTCTGAATCATGGCATTTATCACACACAAACAAGAATGAAAGTTTACTATCTCCAGAATGGTGTTTGTTGTGAGTTGCATACCAATAAATTCGTTCCAGTCGTTTGCACTCACACTGTCAAAACGTAGTTAGTTGTAGTTACGTTTAATTTGTATGTATAAACAATAAAAGCAGCATGCAACTACCGTATTCCCTTAAAAAACCAAACCAATAACTGTGACCAGCATCAGCACAGATTTTTATTTACAAATCTCTGGTACGTTTGATAGCGCTATTCATTCTTCTACTTTTGATATTATCGTTTAGTCAAGTTGTTTGGTTGAATCGGTTAGAACAACAACATAGGAAGATCAAGGAAAATTTAAATATTTTCTGTTATTGATACGATGTGCTTTTGTTAAACTAAATTGAATTCAAACTACAAATACATTAATAGCCACATCACAATTGACCTCCACTTTTTTTTCTCTGCCGTCTTTAAAGCAAAGATTCTACTGTGGGTTGATTGATTGATTGATTTAATTTTAACGGCGCACCAGCACTTTTAGGCTATTTAGCGCCATACAGTAGGTCATATGTGTAAAAAGAAAGGTTCAATATCGACCAGCGATATAGTAAAAAAATCCATAGTAGTTAAATATAAAATGATAAATGTTGGTAACAGTTAAAAATGTTGGTTCCCGATCAACGGGAAATGTAAATGATGTATCTTGATGAAAAAATGTAAATAATAGTTCGTATTTGCATTAGTTAAAAATTAGTTTGGGTAAGGTCATAAAAGTTACAGTTTAAAATAAAGATTTACTTCCTTTAGGAAATCTAAAATACTAGTGATTTGAATAGTATCAAAAAGTTCCTGCATGTCGTGTACATTATAGTATTTATCACGCGTAGGTTGCAGGTCAGAACACGTGGTCATAAAGTGTTTAACTGTAAATGGTACATTGCAAGGAACGCACTCTGGTGGATCTTCACCTTTTAGTATGTGTGAGTGGGTAATGTATGTATGACCGATTCTGATTCTTGCAATGACAACCTCCTCCCTACGAATAGTTCTGTAGGAAGGAGTCCATTCTCCCAAGATTTGTTTGATGGCATGAAGTTTGTTATTGATTGCATCATCCCATGATACCTGCCACTTTTGACGTAGATACTTTTTGATACAAGGTTTAAAATCAGAATATGGTAATTTAAAATCCGATGGTTCTAAAGATAGGGCCATCTTAGCAGCCCGGTCTGCTTCTTCGTTACCTCTAATACCAATATGGCTAGGTAGCCAACAGTATACTATATTGCATGGGGCACTAAGCTCAGAGTTTTTGATCAGAACATTCACTAATAGTGGATTATCTAGTTTGATATTGTGTAGCGCCTGAAGCACTGATAATGAGTCACACAAGATAATACTATTTAGAATGTGTTTAGATTCGATAAATGTCAGAGCAAGGTCTATTGCTCTGATTTCCGCTGAAAATATGGATGCATCATTTGGCAAACGATCTTTGGTTATGTGTTTGCCACTGACGAAGGCTGCAGCAGCCTTATCAGCAACCATTGATCCATCAGTATAAAATCTAGCATAATGTGTAAAGTCATTGAGAAGATCATGATAAGAGTTCAAGAATAGGATAGGGTTTGTCTCAGATTTTTTCCGATCGTGTAACGTAAAAATCACTTGGGGTTGCTTAATGAGCCAAGGTGGTGTTTTCGAGACAAATGTTTTCTGGATTGAAGATAGATTACATTTGATTTGGTCAAAAATGGATGATATTCTAATACCTGATGAAGGTATAGCATTTGGGTTATTTACGTATAAAGCTTTGTAATTTGGATGAAAAACGGCCGAAAAAGCAGGGTTCAGAGGGTTGGATCGTAACTTAAGAGCATAATGTGCAGAAAGCATGTCTCTGCGATGCGATAAAGGTGGTTCATTCGCTTCCGCGAGAAGGCTTTCACACGGAGATGTCTTAAATGCTCCTAGAGCAAGTCTTATTCCCTGATGATGAATTGGGTCAAGCATTTTCAAATAAGACTTCCTAGCTGAACCATAAACAATGCATCCATAGTCTAAGATGGAACGGATAAATGGTCTATACAAATTAAGGAGGACTTTTTTATCAGCACCCCAATCAGTGTGAGCAATTACTGTAATCAAATTTAAGGCTTTTAAGCATTTAGCTTTCAAATTCTTAATGTGTGGTATGAATGTCAGCTTTTTGTCAAATAGAATACCCAAGAATTTTGTTTCCTCAACAACTGGAATAAGTGTTCCATCCAGCGTGAGTTTAGGGTTATCATGATGTCTTCGCAACTGACAAAAATGCATGCATACTGTTTTTGATTTTGAAAAATTTGAAACCGTTATTACTGGCCCAACTTTGAATCTTATTGATATTTTGCTGGAGTTGCCTCTCAATTGTATGCATGTATTTTGATCGATTTGATACAAATACATTAATAGCCACATCACAATTTTACCTCCACTTTTTTTTCTCTGCTCTTTAAAGCAAAGATTGTACTGTGGGCTTTAAATGGTGTAGTTAAACATCACTTTAACAAACTCTGATGCCGTTGATCTCAGAGAGCCATACGAGTTGAAATTTTACCATCATTTTATTCTTTCGCACGTTTATTGGGTATTATGCACACTTTGTGTAAATAAACAAACTTTTGCTTTGGTTTCCCTTCCAGGAAACTCAGAACCTTTTGGTAATTTTGGACCTCTCACCCCAACACTTGAACTGACCCAGTCCTGAGTATTCTAATTGAATAAGACCCAGTTATTTTATATCGATATCTACCTGCACATTATTTAACTACTGAACTAGATCTATTCATTAAAAATACGGCGAATATTATCGCCTAGCCAGTTTTCCTGCATGTATTTTGTTCCACATTGCAACTTGGTTTGTGCCTGTTGGTGGACTCCTGCCACTATCTTGGAACTTAGTATCAAACTAAGGTATATGAATTACATTAGAAAAATATTTAGGAAGATTTCCATTTCATAATTATTCTCTTGGGATTAGAAAAACAACACAAACGCCGATAATTCCGTGCAACTAGTTTCGCATATAATATATGCTTCTTCAGGCACAAAATGTTTTGAAATAAACGGATGACGTCCTTACAGGCTAAAATAACAATTACGTCATTACGTAACTTCATAAGAGATTACGTCATTAGGTAACTGGGATTAAAAAAATAACACAAACGCCGATAATTCCGTGCAACTAGTTTCGCATATAATATATGCTTCTTCAGGCACAAAATGTTTTGAAATAAACGGATGACGTCTTTACAGGCTAAAATAACAATTACGTCATTACGTAACTTCATAAAAATTACGTCATTAGGTAACGTCATAAAAACAATGCATAATCACAACAACTATATATATGACAGGATCTAAAAGATCTAACCCTAATCACTGTCTACTCGATTTTTCTTTCATGCCAATAGATATTGTGCATGGAGACATGAACAGACTTATAAAAGAGACTTATTGGATACATAAATTAGATACTTTGTATCCTAATGGCCTTAATACCGATGTATTATATAAAATTGTATAATTTTCTTTTCAATTGTGAAATTGTATATCTTTTATAACACTATAATTGTATGTATGACTGTTTGTCTCTATTATATTTTATTATTTTACTGTCATTAGGTAACGTCATAAAAACAATGCATAATCACAACAACTATATATATATATATATATATATATATATATATATATATATATATATATATATATATATATATATATATATATATATGACAGGATCTAAAAGATACACGAGTCTCTAATGAAACCTGAATCAGTAAAATAATAAAATATAATAAAGACAAACAGTCATACATACTCTATTTTGTCTCTATTAGTTTGTCTCTATTATATTTTATTATTTTAATAATTATTCTCTGACAGTTTGGATATGTGTATATCCTTGGTATTATTATGTGCAAGCAGTTCATGAGCATGTATTTCATATTATCAAGAACTGGCATGTGTATACCGTCATTTGCCATTCGTATTGGTTATGGAGCGTTACCAACTAGATGTGTAATATTTTCTTCAACCGAATAATGTATAGGAATTCAGGCTTGGATCCATCGGAAATATGACACATTATTCCATTGGACTGTGAAAAAAAGGTCAGTCAAGCTTGCAATGACCACCTGGGGATCTCTTCAGGACTTTAAAATTGTTAATTTAAACGCAAATAAAGCATTCGTTCCATAAAAAGACATTTAAATACGTTGGTTACCTGTATTTATACCTGTTGAACATAAATTGGAACACTTTAATACATGCTGGTTTATAAATATATAATTTGTGTCTCGTACACGATTTTTATGTGGGATGTCCTTGTCCGTTCTTCTGACCGAAGATGGTCACGTCCTCTAATGTTTTACATTTATATTACTGTAGACGGGAATTTGTGTTCCATGGGCACATTCTTAAGTAATTATGATATTTTTCTTTTTCTGCCAAATAAAAAAATATTGAAACGTACAGAACCCTATACAATCTCAATCTTGTTTACAGCAAAGCTACCACAACAAACAAAACACCATGTCCTCAGCGTTTTTAATATCTTATAACCAAGGTTGCTATCTTTAGAATGAGAGTGAGTGTGGGTGAGTATTACTATGACGTCATATATTAGTTCCTGCATGTATTAAAGTAAATTAAATACTAATTTTTCTCTGAAAGGTTATATATGGAGCCAAGATGCAACTCTTACTAAATTTGAAAATATAACGCATGTTCCGTTGGACCTTTAGAAAAAAGCGGATCAAGGGTGCAATGGCAACCTGGATATGTCTTCGTGTTCCCAATGGTATTTTATTTAATTGCAAATAAAGCATTCATTTAATAGTGACATTTAACGACATTTTTTGTATATATTATTACCAATTTATATTAATGAACATAAAATATGACACTTTAATACAAACGTTTCTGAAACCGATCCGGTGGCCTTGTGGTTAGAGCGTCCGCCTTGGGTACGGGAGGTCCTGGGTTCGATCCCGGTCGAGTCATACCAAAGACTTACAAAAATGGTACTAACAGCTGCCTCGCTTGACCCTCAGCATAAAGAGGTTAGTGTTAGGACAGGTCAGCCTGGTGTGACTGGGTGGGACATCATGCTACATGTCTGCGGCATGATGCCCCAGTGCTAGACATCACTATAAACTGCCACACTGCAGACATCGTAGCAATCACTGAAAAATTGTTAAAAACTACGTTAAAAATTATAATTACCACACACCAAACGTCTCTGTGTTGGTTTATAAATATTTAGTTTTTGGTCGCATTCGCGGTTGTTATTTGCTTTGTTATACTTCTATGTTTTTCTGAACTGTCATAGGCACTTTCTCTAATGTTTTGCTTTTACATTGTAGACTAATTTGTATTCAATTGGCACATACTTGAGTAATTAAATATGTCATTGTTCTTCTTTTATAACGTAAAGCAATAACAATAACTATTTTCAAAAAAAAAAGTTTAAGATTTATTCTTAAAATTGCCTTTGTCTAAATCAACGCCATTTATAGAGAATTTTAACAATTTGAAATTAGGCTTGTCAATTCCTGCCAAATTAAACCATTACTAAAACGTGTGCAAGCAATAGTTGACAATAAAACTTATGTTTTCGTGATAGGAAGAGATCATGGACCCTAAAAATTAAATTCTATTATTTTCCATTGTTGTATCTGATTTCGGCGATTCAATTTTTTGCTAACTTTGGAACTTTTAATAGATTAAATGAGAAATTTGTTTCCATGATTATCAAATATGTTCAAAAATGAAAGATACTATTGTACTTCTGTAGATTACGGTCCAAACAGCACGTAATACCAAGGCACAGCAGTTTTATTCTCCAGTGTCATTTAACGCTTCAATTCTATTTTCGCTAAAGCTACCGTGACAAGTAAACGGCCAGGAGTGTTTTATGTGCATTTTTGACAAGAGAAAATAAAATAAAACGATTCATAAGGGCGATAACCTTTTTTAAAATGATTTTAAAATTATTAAATAAATTAATGCACTTTTACGATTTATAAGTACGGCCACTTGACTCTCTCAGGGATTTAATAATATATTTACTCTGACTACCTATAGGTCGTTTAAAATGTAAAATATTGAAATAAACTAATGCACTTGTACGAGATATAAGTACGGCTATTTGACACTCTCAAGGATTTAATAATAGATTTACTCTGACTACCTATAGGTCGTTTAAAATGCAAAATATTTACACACTGTATTCACTATCATATAACCCTATCATTTAAAGCACACGAAGCCATCTTTAAAACCTAATTGATTTTAAAGTTGTTATTCATGAGAAGCGTTGATATATTTGATATCTTTATCAAACCCATCATTTGGGAGCGCATTCCATATATAGAACAAATCGTAGTTTTCAGACGGAAGTGTGCCAGTAATACAAAGTACACACGTACTGGACACGTATATGTCTCCTGATGGGTGGACCTCAACCTTAGTGTATATTTTGCCAGAGTCTACTGACTGGGGAACGCATTCTGCCAAGTGGTACCACGTCCACCCTTTGAAATAGAACGTTTTCTTTTTCTTGTGTGTGTGTAAACTCAGTTTAAAAAATACCCTATGATTATGTACCACCAGAGTTTTGAGCGAAGAGGTTTATTTAAAAAAAATCGGCCTGTACTTCATTATATTATTTGTCTTGCTTGCCATTTTCTAAACACTAAATAAGAGCTTGCTCGAGAACTTGATCTCTAGAATTTGTTGGATTTTCACCCTGATCACGTCTCTCCAGAATTTTTTAACTTGTTTTCTCCGCTCTCTCGATTCGCTCACTTGGCACTAGTTTCTCGACTTTGTATTCCTCTTTATTGCTTCTTGAAGTAAAGGAATATTAAATTCGTGAACTTGTTTTCTCCGCTCTCTCGATAGTAGTATTAGAAAACCAGGTTTTCAACTCACTTTGTTTTTTACCCTCCAAACAAGTATAAATTATCCCCCACCCCACCCCCTTTTCTTCCAAAATAAACCAGGTTTTCAACTCACCCTAGAGGAAAACCAGGTTTTCAACTCACTTTGTTTTTTTACCCTCCAAACAAGTATAAATTATAGTCCTAAATTATCCCCCACCCCACCCCCTTTTTTTTCCAAAATAAAACAGGGTTTTGACTCACCCTCCCCCACCTCTTTTTTTCCCCCTACTACTACCTGTAAACAGGTATTTTGTAACCGAACAAAACAACAGGTGTTGGAATGTGATAAGCTCTTTACACAGAGATGACTAATTTGTTAGAACAGCGCATGTGTGGAATACAATTATTCTAAAGACGGCAAACGGGTTTTTACCATAAGATAACAGGATGAAAATTAAACTGTGCATTAGAATGTTTCAGTTAACAAGGTGGAAATTAAACTAGCATTAGAATGAAAATGATATTATTTTAGTTATATTATATCTTAAGTTTAGATAAAATTTTATGTTACTCATATTTTTTATGATATTTTTTTTCATACTTGCTAACCCTCATTGGTAGAATGTCTGTTAACATATTGTCAATAATACGAAATTCACGTAATAAATCATCCATATTATATTTAACTCCTCGTAGGTAAGACCGGATGTGATCAAGTAGTTTCTTATAAGTTTTAATTGATGTTAAACAACCGTGCTTCTTTATCAAAAGTCTTGGTTCTACTTTTTTACACGCCGCTGTAAGTGAAACACCAATACCAGATATAATTAACAAAAAGGGATTTAACGATATCCCACTTGAAATTATACCAGAACTGGTCATTAACAATGGTAGATATGATATTACTCGAAGGATCTTGTTGTAGTATTTATAACATTTTTTAACGCACCAATGTTTTTTGTGATAATATTTGTAGTATTGTATTAGTGCGTCCACATCTTGTTTTGGAATATCTTTTGAAATATGATTGAAATCAACTATACTTCTTTTCATTATAATATTAGTTCACATAGTCCTATGTTTGGTTAATTCATAATAAGAGCTGGTTGTTCAGCTATAAATTCCAAACACCAGAGAAAAATTATTAATTTTAAAGTTTTATCAACTGGTTCAAGTACAAATTCTTCTTCAGAATTTTGGTTTATTATTACAGATAATACTCCAGATGAGTCATCATTTAGATGACGAGATAGATATTTGGTAGATATTCTAAACTTTGCACTGCTAAGCACTGACAATCTATACATACCAGTAACTTCTGCAGTGTATTTGATAGAATTATTTTGCCTCGTCCATGTACTAGACCCAGATGCAACAGTATACACAATATTTTTAATCTGTTTGTGAGGTATTTTAATCATATTTGTTTTCTCAACAATATTAGGAATTCCACTAATAATATCATTGAGTTTTGTGTTAATATTAGCGAGTGTAATGTCAACATTTGATGGATTTCCAAAAAATTCATCTCTAATTTTGTTTATGCTTCTGCGAAAACTTGAAAATGTGTTCACGTGACTGGTAAAATTATTTTTGAGTGCTGTGATTTCATTAGTAATTAAAGCGTCCCAATCATTGACATATTTTTTAGTGACAGCATCCCCATCCTCAGTTGGGTTTCCAAGATCTGTAATCTTATTTTGTTTCATAACAATATTCCCACTAAATACATCACCATCTTTTTTAACAAAATCATTAACTGACCTACCAGAATCTTGTATATTACCTAGATTGTTAAAAGTAACGATATTATTAGCAATCGCAGCAGTATTTCGTACAACTACATCTGACAGTTTTACATTACTCGTCTTTAATCGTCCTTCTTTGTCTTGGAAAATGACAACTTCATCTGGATCTACGCTGGTAAGATTTAGTAAATTATTGATTTCATTTTTGAGCCGATCAAGAGTTGCATATTTGGATAAGTCACCTTTAAAACGTTTTGTGGATAAATCTTCTAATAGTGTTCCAAATTTTGTATAGTAGCTCATTATTTACTATCCTAGATAAAATTATCAACACTAGTTTAATATTATACAAAATGGCAAAATCGTCGATACTAAACTTTGATACAGAGAGACTAGTGAAGCATAAACATAACAATGAACTTCCTGATTGTCATTATCTTATTGTTGGGCGAACTGGATCGGGGAAAACAAATTTGCTTATGAACTTGCTTCTTGGTGATAATTTTAACTACGATAGAGTTTATATTTACACAATCAATCCACAGCAAGATAAATATGAGTTATTAAGTGAGTATAATGAAAAACTTCGTGATGATCTTAAAGCTGGCGAAGATTTTTTTATAATTAGGCAGCCAGAAGATCTTATTCCAGTTAATCAACTTGATGCAGATGAACATAAGATAGTAGTTTTTGACGATATTCCGCTAAATAACATGGAGATGAATAAAATAAGATCATATTTTTCACTATCCCGTAACAAACAGTGTAATTCTGTTTATCTCGCTCAAGGATTTTATAATGTTGATAGGTTTATTAGGCGAAATACGGGTTGTTTTATTTTATTTCCAGGACTGGATAATGTTGATGTTAGAAATATTGCAAGCGAGCAATGCGGTGGCGTGACAAAAGATAAGTTTATTGAACTTTACCGTAATGCTACAAAAGATAAATTTAACTTTTTCTTATTTGATAAACTTACAAATGATCCAACTAAAATGTTTCGCTGTTGTATTAACACTTACTTACAATAAAGCGTTTCAATTTTATAAAATTTATAATTATAATAATGGACAAACGAGCAAGATACAGACAACACATAGAAGATCTAAAAAAACTTGCTCAATCTCAGGCATCACTTAAGCAAAAAGTACAAGAAGCGCGACGTGGGCAAGTAACTGCTACAGAAACAACAGCTACAATTTTCAAGCCGGTTACTGAAGCATTATTAGGTAAACAACCTGAAACTAAACCACTGTCAGAAGAAGAACTTAAGCAACTACAGGAAAAAGGTTTGGTTGGAATTGTTAGAGAACAACAGGAAGCAGCTGCTGCAAAACTTGTTACTAGATCTGATGAAGAAAAGAGAAAACTGATTGAGGCACTTACAGCAAATATAGCTGATCCTGCGGCTAGACAAGCAGAAACAGATCGATTGATAAACAATCCGCTGGAACTTGAGCGAAGATTAGCAGAGTTAACAACGCAAGGAATAACAAATATTATAACAAATTTATCAGGAGACATAAAAGATATCAGAGAGGAGCAACAAAGAGTCGGTGATCTTACTGTAAAGTTTATGGAAGTTGGAGATCAAAGATTTTATTTTACAAAAAGAGCAAATGATGAGATAAAAGGTAGTGAATATGATGATTTTTTAAACAAAGAAAATATAAGGGGTATTGATGATATAAGCAAGTGGACTGATGCAGAATATCAAGCATTAATCGATAAATTTGATGTAATATTTAATGACGGAGCTGCTGCTAAAGATGAATTAAACACGGTTACAGAGATTAATAATATGATTCCACTTTATGAAAGAATGAGAAAGGGTGTCATTGCTCTCACGTTTAAAAAAACAGCAGAAAATAGCAGAGCAAAACCTTTTGGTAAAGGGTGGAGTTTTAAAAGAAAATTTGATAAACTCGATAAATCTCGTGTAGAAAAATATAGAAAAGAAAAAACAGGAACTGGTGTAAAAGTATTTACTTCAACTACTGAAATGATAGGTAGATTAATGTTATTAATATCATCAAAGGAAGCTGGGAATGTTAGTGTTGAACTTGATAATGAAATCATTGATATACTTGATCATCTAAGATCGAGTGAATTATTAACATCTGACGAATATGAAACTTTACACCGCGACTTAATCGCGGCGACTTAATTTTGTAAAATGATATAATATTAAAGGAATGCAAACAACATTATTACTAAACTCTAGCGAGTCTACAGAAGATAGCGCAAATTTTTCAGTAAATTATATTCCACCTATAGAACTAGATCCTGCAAAACAATATGAAATTGGATTAATTTCTTGTACTTGCTGGAATGCTATACCTAACGTGAAAAATGATGTTAACGATGAAATGTATTTTACTATGATTACAACACCTTCAATATCTACAACAAAAAAAATAAAAATTCCGCAAGGAGCTTATAATATTGAAGATCTAAACAAGACGATCAAAGAGCTCATAACAAAAGCTAACGGTGTGGCTGATAATTTTGAATTAGCAGCAAATTATAACACATTGCGAACTAGGATAACTTTGAAAAATATAGCAATCAATCTTGAACCAAGAGAAAGAAGTATTGCACAACTGTTAGGATTTACTGAAAAAACTTACACTGCACTTGATCAGCCTATTACATATGACAGTGAACTGCCATCAAATATAACAGAAGTAAATACAATATTAGTAAATTGCTCTACTGCTTCTGGCTCTTATACATCAAAAGGTAGCAAAGGTCAAACGATTTACAGTTTCTCACCCGAAGTCCCGCCAGGTTCTCTCATGCAAATAACTCCACGACATATTATATATTATCCTTTAAACGTTGAAGATCAAATAACAAGTATAAGGATGCAGTTGACAGATCAATCAGGAAAACAGTTACATGTTAGTAATGAAGTTGTAACTTATTATTTACATCTACGCGAGCAAAAGTAAAAATTATGCAACATCAAATATAATGAAACAAAGAAAAAAAGTTTATCGAAGAAAAATAGTAGGAGGATTTTTTGGAAATATATTCACTAAAGTTATTAAAAATATTCCAGGACTAGCGCGTAAAGTTGCACCAATTGCTATTGACGCGGGTAAAGCTTTTGCAACTGGGGCTGCATCTGCCGCTGGGACTGCGGTGGGACAAAAAATAGCTAATAAAATAAAAGGAGATCCACCGACTGCATCTGAAATAAAACAAGCTATCTCAGAAATCGCTCCAACAAAAGAAACTCAAAAAGCTATGATAACAACAACAAAAAAATTATTATCACCAAAGGGCGAGCAGATCATACAAAAATTAATATCTAAAGTAACAGTGCCGCAATAAAATTTTATATAATCTAATAAAATAAAATGTCTACTAAAAATTATCTCGAGTTAACAGAAACTTATGACATCGACAACGATGTGACAGAATTCGAGTTTGTTGAGTACCTTGATGAAAATTCTAACGAACCAAATAAAACTGGTATTAGAACCTTTAACACCAGAGACGAAGATGTATTTCTACTGCCACATAAGGCTATGTTAGAAGTTCGTGGTCAGATTATGACAGTAGCTAATCCACCTGCTGCAATTGCAGTTGGAGCAGAAGTAGCTCTTATAAATAACGGTTGGAGTTTATTCAAAAGTGCTAGATATCAACTGGCCAATCAAACTGTAGAAGATATTTCGAGTCACCTACAAGTTGCAAGTACAATTTTAAATATTATTTCGTTTTCCGACGATTACTCGAGATCAACTGCAACTAATATGATGTGGTTTAAAGATACTGGACGGGGTATAGCTGAATCAACAGAATTTTTAAAGAGAGGCGCTATAGTACATGGAGCTAATGCTGATGAAAATACTGTAATTGTGAGAAATTTTCTCATTGCTAATGCTGCTGCACTAGATATTGTCGCACCTGCTGCAGATGCTAATGCAAACGCTACAAGAGTTTCTCTTACAGCAGCTTTTAATAATCTAAATATAACACCACCAGCTGCAGCTGCAGACGGTACTGCGATGTTAAATTTACTTCTTAACACACTTGATGTGAGAAATCCACGCTATAACGAAGGTTTTGCTAGGCGAAGAAAACTTGCAGCAGGATCACGTCAAATTACAATGATGCTTCCGCTAAGCATGATTTTCGGCTTTTGTCGCGATTATGATAAAGTATTTCGCGGAGTAAAACATACTCTTATTTTAGATCGAGCAGACCAAAACGATTGCTTGTTTAGATCTGGAGGGGCTGATGTACAGTTTATCATAAACAAACTTTCTTTGTGGATGCCATGTATAACACCATCAATCACTAAAATGTCAGAACTAAATAACACGCTTGATAAGCATACAAACAGAATTTACTTTAAGCAGCATAAGGTATATCAGACAGCGGTTCCAAATACTACTGACTACACGTGGAGGGTCACAACAACATCAAGCGAACAACTGCCGAGAAATATCTTTGTCGTATTTCAACAACAAGCTCGACGAGGTAACCAACAACAAAATAATGCAGTATTTGATCACTCTGATGTCAGACGAATATACGCTAGATTAAATTCAAAGCAATATCCAGAACGAGCTATCGAGTGTAATTTTGCTGATGATGTTAATAAAAATATTTCTCGACCGTACATGTACCTGCTTGACGCAATACAAAAATATCAAGATGTTGAAGATGGAACTCAAATATCAGTAGAAGAATTTCGTACGCTTTATCCTATATTTCATTTTGATGTTAGTAAACATAACGAGCGAGCTGTAGACAGCACAGCGGATATTGAAATTACCTGGACACTTGGGGCGGTTCCAGTAGCGCCGTTATACGTATACGCATTAGTGATTAGTGATAGATTTATCACGGTAGATTCTATTGGAGGTAAAATGACAGTTCAAGTTTAATCTACAGTTGTTATATAAAATGGCAAAGTATATTGTAAAAGAAGTGTATTTGACTGATGGCCAAGTTAAAAAATTAGTAGCTGCTACTGCAAAGCGAGAACAGGTATCATTAAAAATCAATCCTAATATTTCTGATGGTGTTTTAACAAAATTAATGCTAACAAAAAATCAAGTAAAAAAGTATGATCGTAAAAAAACTTTTGTTTTAAATTTGAGTGCTGCACAAATGACAGCGATGGCAAAAGAAGGTGGTTTTCTTGGTCCGGCATTATCAGTATTAACTAGTACAATAATACCTAAACTTTTGCCGGTGTTGGGAACATTAGGACTAGCAGCAGCGTCTGGAGCAATATCTGGCGCAACGAAGAAAGCAGTCGAAGGTAATGGTATCATTCGTGGAAGTGGAATAAAAAAATTGTAAATTTTATGTAAATAATATATTATAATGCCACAAAAGAAAAAGAAATCACCAACAACAAAAAAAAAGAAAGTAATAAAAACAAAATCACCAACACCAAAGTGCAAATGCATATGCAATCAAACAAAACAAGGAGGAATTATTCCGTTCGCTCCACTTTTGGCGGGACTAGCGGGAAGTCTGCTGCCAAATCTTTTAGGAATCGGACGTGGTCTAACATTACCAGGAACTCGTCGACCCCGTTGAGTAATTTTGATATCATTGATAAGTTAAAAGCGGTTCCTGGATTTCACGGAGTTTATTCTAAAGATGAGCTCTCAGCAATAAAATCACCATCTGCTGTAAGTTCATGTGTTATTAATATACAAGATTTTAATGACGGATCTGGTACGCATTGGGTAGCAGTTTATAATAATAATTATTTTGACTCGTTTGGACTTCCTCCAAGCGATGTAATAAAAAAGTATATGAAAAAAAAATTTACAAAAGTATATTATTCGTCAAATCAACTCCAACCTGTTGGAACGTCTGCTTGCGGATATTATTGTATTATGTTTATCCGACAGATGAGCAGAAATCTTAATTTTTTAAAATTTATTTTACAGTTTGATAAGCAACCTTCTCACGCTAATGATGAGATCGCAATTAATTTTATCTAAACTTATAAGTATAATAATGTCAACATACTGTCTCAAGTGTAAAACTAAAACAGAAGGTATTAATGAAACAACAGAAAAAACAAAAAACAACAGGATAATATTAAAAAGTATTTGTACAATCTGTGGAAAAAGAAAAAATACATTTTTAAAGAAAACGTCCCCAGCGATAGTATCTCCAGCGACGTCGCTAGGATCTGGTTATCCTAATATTATTTTAGTCGACGACTAAAAATATAGAATGATATGCAACTGTGATTCTGACAGAGATTTGTGTATTGAGCAAAATAAAATTGTCGCATACTGTCAATGTTGTAACAACAGAGAAATAATAGGGTCAGGTATAGATATACATAAACTAATTGGAAAATTACCAAAACCAAAAGGCGGTTGGACATTGCCAGGGCATCGGTATACTGGTCCATGGAATCCGCTAGATCAACAACTAGATGAAAACGACAATCCATTGCCAGGACAAGAGCCTTACAATCAAGTGGATGCAATAGCGATGCGTCATGATATCTGTTATCGTGATCATGAAAACTCAAAATTAGATTGTGATAAAGTAATGTTAGACGAATTACGTGATATGGAGCCAACAAATCTACGAGAACGTTTTGATAGAAAATTTGTTCAGGGAATAATTGGAGCAAAATATAAACTTGGACTCGGAGAGTCTCGTCAATCACCTCACGATTGGGGAAATAAAGTATACGATGATCTTGCAGTCGAACTACACAAACCTAAAAAAAAAAGTTCCAACGACGTAAAGTTGTCGCTAATGGTGTAGATGATATCTGGGCAATAGATTTGGTGGATGTATCTAATCTAGCTCAGTTTAACGTTGGCGCTGATGGCGCTCCAAAAAGGTATTTGTTTAATGTTATAGATGTTTTTAGCAAATATGCTTTCAGTGTACCTGTTTCGGATAAGACAGGAACTTCAATGACTGATGCGCTAAAGCAGATAATAACGAGTACAGAAAGAAAACCAAACAAAATCTGGACTGATCATGGATCTGAGTTTTTTAACAAAAAGTTTGAACAGTTTCTAGAACAAAATAATATAAAAAGGTATGTTACAGGAAATGAGGGTAAAAGCGTTGTTGTTGAGAGATTTAATCGCACGCTAAACGAGAAAATACACAAACATATGACAGCTAAAAACACCAACAGGTACATCGATGACCTTTCTCAAATCGTAAGCGAATATAATAACACGAAACATCGAACCATCAAAATGACACCTAAAAAAGCTGTTAAAAATCCAATATTAGCAAATGAAAACATGTACCGCAGACATAAATTTAAGGTTGGTGATAAAGTTAGAATTTCTTTGACAAAAAAGGTATTTGCAAAAGGATTTACTCCGAACTGGAGCGAAGAAGTTTTTGTGGTTGATAAGGTACTTTTGACAGTACCTGTAACGTACGTTTTAAAAGATCTGGCAGGGGAACCGATTGTAGGTAGTTTTTATGAACAAGAACTACAGAAAACTGAGCAGGATGTTTTTGTTATCGAGAAAGTGATTAGAAAAAAAGGGGATAAAAGTTTAGTCAAATGGCGTGGGTATAGTGATAAATTTAACAGTTGGATCCCAACCAAGCAGATTATGATATAATGCTATTATAAATTAACTCATACTTTTGTTTGACAGATTTACATTTTACTGGTTTACATAATGATATTAGATACTGCTTACGATCGTTAGAGATCGTCATTAGATTAAAAATCTTGACAAATATGAAATCAAATTTAATATTTTTCTGTCGGCCTGGAATCTTGATATTTAAAAAAGGTTTGATTAACTGCCAGAACAGTTGTTGTTCGGCAACGGTAAAATTAAATTTAATTAGCTGCTTAGCAATGTGATACTTGACATTATACCGTTTAGTTGTTGATCTGCTGTAATTAGATCTGTCAGCAACAGTGACTATTTCACCATCATCATCAGATTCATTGTTATATAAAATATCATCTTCGCTATAACCAACAGATTTGTCTATAAAATCTTTGGAAAATGTAATACTATATATGACATCATCACTGACGACCTTATCACTGACGACCTTATCACTAGTATCTTCTTCGTAGAGTTCAGCGAGTCGTTTCATCAAGTCCATTATTATAATATATTTTTATCTAATTTATTATTATAAGATGACTGATGAGATAAAATATCACCAAAAAGTTAATATAGTAAATTATAACGAACTAGCTGAAGCGGTAAGAAAATGTTTGTTGGGTTATAGTGTTGATGTTATTGTAATGCAAGGTGATTCTCATAAAATATTACTAACAGAAGCAGAAAAAAATAAAATTAATGAAAGTGCAGTAACGACGCTAAAATTTAATCACGATGATATCATAGCATTTGCTCATCATTGCTTGACTAAAACTGAATTACAAAATATTATTGATCATCATATCTAAAACCAATCCTAGCATCGTATTCTCTTGAAAAAGTTGATTTTGTTGCTCCATCAGCTATAATTTTTACGACTGCGGGATTTATCTTATAATATTTCGCCGCAGCTGAAATCGATTTGAATTCAATCTCCTCATCCGTTTCGAGGTTTTTTGAAATAACAGGTTTTATTGGGCATCTAAAATTAATACCATTACTATTTTTTCCTTTTCTCACATTTTCCTGTTGCGTTACTATCTCCAGATTTTCCAATCGATTATCAGTTTGTATATTATTGATGTGATTAATAACAAGACCATTGGGTATAGATCCATTGAACACCTCATAAACAAACCTATGACCAAGATAACGAACTTGATTTGTTGATGTTCCTCTAACAGTTACCCTAATATATCCCATATTGCTAATATTACTAAGAACTTTTTTAGTTTTTCTATTTCTAATAATACCACGATCGTTAGCCTCGTATAAATCAAATACTGGGTGCGGCTGAAACTCATCTTGTAAGGATAAATTTTCAATATTATCATCAGTGACTTTACCATTATAATGATATACACGCTGTCCCTCTGGAATATCATCGCAGAACAACGTGTAAATAAAATCTTTTCTAAATATTGCAATCCTCTCGGCATTATCTCCCTTTACACTAATATTATAACCCGCTGACGTTAATTTGCCAACAGGTATTCTAGTTTTAATGTTAATAACCGAACCAATTACATTTCCAGCGTATAAGTTATACTTTGGGTGAATTTGATAAATCTCTTGCTCACGTGCGCTTGTCAGATTTACTGTCATTATATTATAGGTAATATTTTTTATCTCTAATTGATTTTTAGCGCATGCGCAGTGTGAGATAAAGTTATATTTTGGGTGAACTTGATATGTTTCTTGCTCACATGTGTTTGTTAGATTTGCTGTCATTATATTATAGGTGATATTTTTTATCTCTAATTGATTTTTAGCGCATGCGCAGTGTGAGGTAAAGTTATGTTTTGGGTGAACTTGATATGCTTCTTGCTCACATGTGTTTGTTAGATTTGCTGTCATTATATTATAGGAGATATTTTTTATCTCTAATTGATTTTTAGCGCATGCGCAGTGTGAAAAAATTATCAATTAGATATTACATTATAGTATAATAATGTTAAAATTGCGTGATATAGCTAAGAGAAGCTTTATGGGAGAACCTAATAAAATAGCGACTGCTTTTGCAGGTTTTGATAATAGTTATCAGTTTGATAATCAAATTGTTTTAGTAAATTTTAATGCAACTAATCTTTACCACCTATTACAGACAATTGTAAAACGTGAGCTCGAAAAACACAAAAGTATCAGATTATTTGTGCAATATCATGTTATATTTTCAAAGTTAGTTATAATGGAAGAATTAACTAACAAGGAAATTGCAGAACCTTATATGAACGCAAAATCAAGACGTGTTTTGCTTGGGACTGATCTGTTATCACTATCTGATGAAATACACCAAGAAATTGGAAAAAAAATAGAGGAATTTAGTCAATTAGGTTCGGGTTGGAAGTTTGAAATGATCAAAGGAATATTGTTTCACACGATGAAATATAATGTATTACGAGGTAGTTCATACGTCGACCTGCCACCAAAAATAAAAAGTAAAAGATGTTGTATAAACATCAAAAACGTAGATAACAAATGTTTCCAATGGGCTGTTCTTTCCGCACTATTTCCAGCAGAAAAAAACGCTACTCGTGTTGAAAGGTATATCAGTCATGTGTCTAGATTAAATTTTAAAGATATTAACTTTCCAGTGGCAGAAAATCAAATACCAAAATTTGAAAAGCAGAATAATGTTTCAATTAACGTTTTCGGATTAGATGAAAAGGAGGACGTATATCCGAGATATATTTCAGAAAAAGCTTCACAATCAACTATAAATTTACTGTACTACAAAAATCATTATGTTTGGATTAAAAACTTTAACGGACTAGTTGGTAGACAGTACAATAAGGATAAGAACAAAAAGTTCTTTTGTTACCGCTGCTTGCATGGCTGTACAAGCAATGAAACATTACAAAAGCATTTGCAGTACTGTAGTGATGTGCAAAGAATAACAATGCCATCTAAAAAAGATAGTGTGTTACAGTTTGTCCATCATAATCACAAACTAAAAATTCCTTTCGTCATATACGCTGATTTCGAATGCCTACTTCAACCTGTACTTGGCGTAGAAAATGATCCTAACCAATCGAGTACAAGAAAAATTCAAAATCATGTTCCATGTGGAGTAGCGTACAAGGTAGTTTGTTGCGCTGATTCGAGATTATCTAAACCAATCCAACTCTATCGAGGTAAAAATCCAGCTGTTTGGCTTCTCAAGCAGTTGATTAATGAAGTTGATAATATTACTTATCGTTTGAAAAGAGTAACTCCAATGTTAAAATTAACACCTCAACAAGAATCTGATCACGAGCAAGCGAAAATTTGTTATATTTGTGAAAAAGCTTTTGATGATAACAAAAAAGTACGTGACCATTGCCATTTGACCGGACAGTATCGTGGAGCGGCTCATGACCAGTGTAATTTAAAATTTCACGCTCCAGATTTTATTCCAGTTATTCTTCACAATTTTCGAGGATATGATAGTCACATCATCGTAGAAGCTTTTGGTGATCCTGAGATAAAAGCTCATCTAAAACTCAATAATGTCATCAAATGCATTCCAAATAATTTTGAAAAGTATATGTCAGTTACGCTAGGTAAATTACGTTTTATTGACAGCCTGCAGTTTATGGCAGCCTCGTTAGATGAGCTAGTAAAAGGTTGTAGTAAATTTAATAACCTAAGAGACTGTTTTGGAGATAAATTTAATCTACTAGCTAAAAAAGGAGTTTTTCCATACGAATACCTCGACGATTGGAGTAAATTTGATGAAATATCTTTACCTGACAAAGACAAATTTTACTCACAACTTAAAAACGAAAATATAACTGATGACGAGTACAGGTATGCACAAGATATCTGGAAAGAGTTTGATTGTGAGACTTTTGGTGATTATCATGATTTATACCTGAAAACTGACGTGTTATTATTAGCAGATGTTTTTGAAAGTTTTCGTGAAGTGAGTTATAATAATTATGGACTAGATCCTTGCTGGTATTATTCTGCCCCTGGGTTGTCATGGGATGCTTTGCTAAAGTTTAGTAAGGTAAGGTTAGAATTACTGACTGATGTTGATATGTTCAATTTTATTGAAAAAGGTATCCGAGGTGGTATTAGCGTGATAACAAAAAAATATGCTGAAGCAAACAACAAATACCTGAAACAGTATAACCCTGACCTTCCTTCGAAGTATATAATTTATCTAGATTGTAATAATCTTTACGGTGGTTCGATGGCAGAACCAATGCCTTTTAGCGGATTTCATTGGATCACGGTTGATCGATTTCTATCAGAGACAGAAAAAAAGATACCTGACGATGTTTCCTATTTCGTTGAAGTTGATCTTGATTATCCAAATTCGCTACACAAATTACATAACGATTACCCTTTCTGTGCGGAATCGATGGTTATAGATTATAGTTTGTTATCAAAAGAACAACAAGCGTTAGCATCACCAAGGCAACATTCCATGGTCAAGAAACTAGTACCAAATTTACTTGATAAGAAAAATTATGTTTTGCATTACAAAGTTTTAAAACAAGCAGTCGATGCTGGTCTTGTGTTGAGAAAAGTTCATCGTGTACTAAAATTTAATCAGTCGCCGTGGATGAGAGGTTATATTAACTCCAACACTTCAAGAAGAGCTGCAGCGAAAACAGAGTTTGAGAAAAACTTCTTTAAACTGATGAACAATTCCGTTTTTGGTAAGACGATGGAGAATATTAGGAAACGTGTAAATATTGAAATAGTTAATGATGTCAATCGCAGAAACAAACTTGTGTCAGACGATGATTTTGTGAGCATGAAAATATTTAATGAAAATCTTGTTGCGATACAAAGAAGAAAAACAAATCTAAAACTAAACAAGCCGATCTATGTTGGAGCTGCAGTGTTAGATTTATCAAAGTGGATGATGTACGATTTTCATTACACTTTTGTTAAAAATCAGTGGCCGGCTAGTAGATTATTGTTTACTGATACTGATTCACTCGTATATGAAATCGAATGTGAGGACATCTATCAGGATATGTATAATAATCGACATCTGTTTGATCTTTCCGATTATCCACGTGACAGTAAATTTCATGACGACACAAATAAAAAGGTTATTGGTAAGTTTAAAGATGAAATGAACTCGAGCGCTATCAAATACTTTATCGGATTACGTAGTAAAATGTATGCCGTATTGTTAGATAATAATAAAATAACGAAAAAAGCCAAAGGTCTGCCTCGTAATTTTGTTAAAAAGTTTATGAAATTTGATGACTACAAGTACGCGCTTGATGGTGGTGTTAGTTTTATGAGAGCTATGGCAATTCGAACTAATCATCATAAACTCGAAACAGATGTCATTATCAAACGTGGATTGTACAATTTTGATGACAAACGCTATTGTAAAAATGGGGTAGATACATTTGCCCTTGGGTATTGTTATGATGATAGATCTATACTCGACATTATCTTTTCCAACTGAAATTTTATCTAAACTTATAAAATAATGTTTGAAAATTTGACAATGACAAATAGCTACAATAGTAACATCAAATATCTAATGATGGATGGTAAACAATTGACAGTTGAATTTAATAATGAAACATCAGGTATATGTTTTAATGGAACATGTGACAAGTTAAAACTTTCGCTCATCAGATCTGATGACAGCATGTATTTCAATTATCTCGAACAATTGTATCAAAAGTTGCTAACGGAATTTAAAAACTTTCACAGCCCCATTAGCCAACAAAACTATACTAAACTCACAATTGATCTCGATCGGTCAAAGGTATATTTTATCAACAAAAAATATCCTCTGAACAAACCAGAAATGAAAGATCTGTTTGAGTCCCGTCGCTGTGTGAGTGGTAAAGTAAAATTTAGTATCTATAGTCGTGATAGTGAAATATTTTTAATATCAACAGTTGAAACATTAATCATTGGTAACGAGATATAAAATAATATCATTTTCATTCTAATGCTAGTTTAATTTCCACCTTGTTAACTGAAACGTTCTAACACACAGTTTAATTTTCATCCTGTTATCTTGTGGTAAAACTCGTTTGCCGTCTTTAGAATAATTGTATTCCACACATGCGCTGTTCTAACAAATTAGTCACCTCTGTATCAGAGCTTATCGCATTCCAACACCTGTTGTTTTGTTCGGTTACAAAATACCTGTTTACAGGTAGTAGTAGGGGGAAAAAAAGAGGTGGGGGAGGGTGAGTCAAAACCCTGTTTTATTTTGGAAAAAAAAGGGGGTGGGGTAGGGGATAATTTAGGACTATAATTTATACTTGTTTGGAGGGTAAAAAAACAAAGTGAGTTGAAAACCTGGTTTTCCTCTAGGGTGAGTTGAAAACCTGGTTTATTTTGGAAGAAAAGGGGGTGGGGTGGGGGATAATTTATACTTGTTTGGAGGGTAAAAAACAAAGTGAGTTGAAAACCTGGTTTTCTAATACTACTTCGATTCGCTCACTTGGCACTATTTTCTCGACTTTGTATTCCTCTTTATTGCTTCTTGAAGTAAAGGAATATTAAATTTGTGAACTTGTTTTCTCCGCTCTCTCGATTCGCTCACTTGGCACTATTTTCTCGACTTTGTATTCCTCTTTATTGCTTCTTGAAGTAAAGGAATATTAAATTTTTGAACTTGTTTTCTCCGCTCTCTCGATTCGCTCACTTGGCACTATTTTCTCGACTTTGTATTCCTCTTTATTGCTTCTTGAAGTAAAGGAATATTAAATTCGTGCATTGTCAAAGTTAGAAAACATGGTGAAAATAATATTAGAATATTTGAAAACTAAATCAATATATAATTTAACACACCCTTTAAAATTATGTATAAACAAATAGATTACCCAAATGAATAAGCTAAAATTATGAAAATTGAGATTTTGTTTTCTTCTTCATTCTCTTATTTGTTTCAAATCTTTTCGTAGCTTTTAGACTTTGTTCACAAGAACTTATTTTCTTTGCTTAGTGAGCACAAAAATTCCGGACATGGACTTATATCTAAAACTATAGGCCTACTGACGTGTGTATTGCAGGAGAAGTTCTTTGCATGTTCATTGCTTTCAGACATGTTGTTAAGTACCTGGTTTAGAATGTACACACTCTATATGCCCACTGTTGATAGAATATAAGAACATCAAACTATATCTGAAACGAGTTTTATAACTGCAGTATCCCATTAACTAAAATGGTTCACTTTTTGAAAGTGGTGGTTTTCTCTTTCTCTTTTAACTCTTTTCCGTTTTACATGTTTAAATTCGTGCGAACGTCTTCCAAACTGCCTCTGAAGTTCTACTTTGCTTTGGATATTTAAATTTTTGGTGATCAAATCAGGTTATACATCTTCAATTTAAGAATGTGTTCCATTTCTCTTACTTCCTTCCATTGAATTAGAAAACAAACCAAATTTATTTATTTATACCAAAATCGAATATTTATTAATGTTAGCTGCAACAAAGTAATAACTATTTCTAAACAAGCTTTAACTCATCTTAAGAAAATACTTGAAACACATCTTTCTATCATCATGCTCCGATTTATGGAAATATATATTTTAAACTCCATTTAATCTGCAGTCATAAAAGAAAATGGTAATCTAGGTTCAACTGATAAAAAGTAGGTCAAACTGTCTCATTTCTTAATGCAACAGATTAAATGGTTAATTGGAAAAAATTTACTTGCCAGAGATTTTACCTGGCCTAGCAATAGCTTATACGTTTTGCGAATCTTATTTTCACCACCATATTACTTGTTATAATGGATATTCCATCACCACCATATCACTTGGTATAATGGAAATTCCATCACCACCATATTACTTGGTATACTGTATATTCCATCACCACCATAACACTTGGTATAATAGAAATTCCATCACCACCATAACACTTGGTATAATGGAAATTCCATCACCACCATATCACTTGGTATACTGGATATTCCATTACCACCATAACACTTGCTATAATGGAAATTCCATCACCACCATAATACTTGGTATAATGGAAATTCCATCACCACCATATCACTTGGTATACTGGATATTCCATCACCACAATATCACATGCTATAATAGACATTCCATCACCACCATTTCACATGGTATAATGGATATCCATTACCACCATATCACTTGGTATACTGGATATTCCATCACCACCATATCACTTGGTATAATGGATATTCCATCACCACCATATTACTTGGTATAATGGATATTCCATCGCCACCATATAACTTGGTATACTGGATATCCATTGCCAACCTATCACTTGGTATAATGGATATTCTATTGCCACCATATCATTTGGTATAATGGATATTCCGTCACCACCATATCACTTGGCATAATGGATATTCCATCACCACCATAACACTTTGTATACTGGATATCCATGACCAACATATCACTTGGTATACTGGATATTCCATTACCACCATATCACTTTGTATAATGGATATTCCATTACCACCATATCTTTTTGTATAATGGATATTTCTTCACCACCATATCACTAGGTATACTGTATATTCCATTACCACCATATCACTTGATATAATGGATATTCCATCACCACCATATCACTTGTTATACTGGATATTCCATCACCACCATATCACTTGGCATAATTGATATTCCATCACCACATCACTTGGTATAATGGATATTCCATCACCTCCATATCATTTAGTATAATGGATATTCCATCACCACCATAACACTTTGTATACTGGATATCCATTACCAACATATCACTTGGTATACTGGATATTCCATTACCACTATATCACTTGGTATAATGGATATTCCATTACCAACATATCACTTGGTGTAATGTATATTCCATTACCGCCATATCTCTTTGTATAATAGATATTTCATCACCACCAAATCACTTGGTATACTGGATATTCCTTTACCACCATATCACTTGATATAATGGATATTCCATCACCACCATATCACTTGATATAAAGGATATTCCATCACCATATCACTTGGCATAATGGATATTCCATTACCACCATATCACATAGTAAAATGGATATCCATTACCAACATATCACTTGATATAATGGATATTTCATCACCACCATATCATTTGGTATACTGGATATTCCATCACACACCATATCACTTGGTATACTGGATATTCCATCACCACCATAATACTCGATGTACTGGATATTCCATCACCACCAAATCACTTGGTATACTGGATATACCATCACCACAATACCACTTGTTCTACTGGATATTCCATCACCACTATATCACTTGATATAATGGATATTCCATCAGCACCATATCACTTGGTATAATTAGTATTCATTCACTACCAAATCACATGGTATAATGGATATTCAATCACCACAATATAATTTGGTAATCAGAGTATTTGGAGTAATCAGCGTATTTTGATAAGAGTATTTGTTTTCGGTAATTAGAGTATTTGTTTTGGGTAATCAGAGCAGTTGTAATCAGATTATTTATTTTGGTTAATCAGAATAGTTGTAATCAGAGTATTTGTTTTGGGTAATCAGAGTATTTGTTTTGGGTAATCAGAGTAGTTATAATCAGAGTATTTGTTTTGGGTAATCAGAGTATTTATTTTGGTTAATCAGAATAGTTGTAATCAGAGTATTTGTTTTGGGTAATCAGAGTATTTATTTTGGTTAATCAGAATAGTTGTCATCAGAGTATTTGTTTTGGGTAATCAGAATAGTTGTAATCAGAGTATTTGTTTTGGGTAATCAGAGTATTTATTTTGGTTAATCATAATAGTTGTCATCAGAGTATTTGTTTTGGGTAATCAGAATAGTTGTAATCAGAGTATTTGTTTTGGGTAATCAGAGTATTTATTTTGGTTAATCAGAATAGTTGTAATCAGAGTATTTGTTTTGGGTAATCAGAGTATTTATTTTGGTTAATCAGAATAGTTGTCATCAGAGTATTTATTTTGGTTAATCAGAATAGTTGTAATCAGAGTATTTGTTTTGGGTAATCAGAGTAGTTATAATCAGAGTATTTGTTTTGGGTAATCAGAGTATTTATTATGGTTAAACAGAATAGTTGTCATCAGAGTATTTGTTTTGGGTAATCAGAGTAGTTGTAATCAGAGTATTTGTTTTGGGTAATCAGAGTATTTGTTTTGGGTAATCAGAGTAGTTGTAATCAGAGTATTTGTTTTGGGTAATCAGAGTAGTTATAATCAGAGTATCTGTTTTGGGTAATCAGCGTATTTTGATTAGAGTATTTGTTTTGGGTAATCAGAGTATTTGTTTAGGGTAATCAGAGTAGTTGTAATCAGAGTATTTGTTTTGGGTAATCAGAGTAGTTATAGTCAGAGTATTTGTTTTGGGTAATCAGAGTATTTATTTTGGTTAATCAGATTAGTTGTAATCAGAGTATTTGTTTTGGGTAATCAGAGTATTTATTTTGGTTAATCAGAATAGTTGTAATCAGAGTATTTGTTTTGGGTAAGCAGAGTATTTATTTTGGTTAATCAGAATAGTTGTAATCAGAGTATTTGTTTTGGGTAATCAGAGTATTTATTTTGGATAATCAGAATAGTTGTCATCAGAGTATTTATTTTGGTTAATCAGAATAGTTGTAATCAGTGTATTTGTTTTGGGTAATCAGAGTATTTATTTTGGTTAATCAGAATAGTTGTCATCAGAGTGTTTGTTTTGGGTAATCAGAATAGTTGTCATCAGAGTATTTGTTTTGGGTAATCAGAGTAGTTGTAATCAGAGTATTTGTTTTGGGTAATCAGAGTATTTGTTTTGGGTAATCAGAGTAGTTGTAATCAGAGTATTTGTTTTGGGTAATAAGAGTATTTATAATCAGAGTATTTGTTTTGGGTAATCAGAGTATTTGTTTTGGGTAATCAGAGTATTTGTTTTGGGTAGTCAGAGTAGTTGTAATCAGATTATTTGTTTTGGGTAATCAGAGTAGTTGTAATCAGAGTATTTGTTTTGGGTAATCAGAGTATTTGTTTTGGGTAATGAGAGTATTTGTTTTGGGTAGTCAGAGTAGTTGTAATCAGATTATTTGTTTTGGGTAATCAGAGTATTTGTTTTGGGTAATCAGAGCAATTGTAATCAGAGCATTTGCTTTGGGTAATCAGAGTAGTTGTAATCAGAGTATTTATCTTGGGTAATTAGAGTAGTTGTAATCAGAGTATTTATTTTGGGTAATCAGAGTAGTTGTAATCAGACTATTTGTTTTGGGTAATCAGACTATTTGTTTTGGGTAATCAGAGTATTTGTTTTTGGTAATCAGAGTATTTGTTTTGGGTAACCAGAGTATTTGTTTTGGATAATCAGAGTATTTGTTTAGGGTAATCAGAGTAGTTATAATCAGAGTATTTGTTTTGGGTAATCAGAGTATTTGTTTTGGGTAATCAGAGTAGTTGTAATCAGAGTATTTGTTTTGAGTAATCAGAGTAGTTGTAATCAGAGTATTTGTTTCGGGTAATCAGAGTAGTTGTAATCAGATTATTTGTTTTGGGTAATCAGAGCATTTGTTTTGGGTAATCAGAGCAATTGTAATCAGAGCATTTGCTTTGGGTAATCAGAGTAGTTGTAATCAGAGTATTTATTTTGGGTAATCAGAGTAGTTGTAATCAGAGTATTTATTTTGGGTAATCAGAGTAGTTGTAATCAGACTATTTGTTTTGGGTAATCAGAGTATTTGTTTTGGGTAATCAGAGTATTTGTTTTGGGTAATCAGAGTAGTTGTAATCAGAGTATTTGTTTTGGGTAATCAGAGTAGTTGTAATCAGAGTATTTGTTTTGGTAATCAGAGTATTTGTTTTGGGTAATCAGAGTATTTGTTTTGGGTAATCAGAGTATTTATTTTGGGTAATCAGAATAGTTGTCATCAGAGTATTTGTTTTGGGTAATCAGAGTAGTTGTAATCAGAGTATTTGTTTTGGGTAATCAGAGTATTTGTTTTGGGTAATCAGAGTAGTTGTAATCAGAGTATTTGTTTTGGGTAATCAGAGTAGTTATAATTTGAGTATTTGTTTCGGGTAATCAGAGTAGTTGTAATCAGAGTATTTGTTTTGGGTTATCAGAGTAGTTATAATCAGAGTATTTGTTTTGGGTAATCAGAGTATTTGTTTTGGATAATCAGAGTAGTTGTAATCAGAGTATTTGTTTTGGGTAATCAGAGTAGTTGTAATCAGAGTATTTGTTTTGGGTAATCAGAGTAGTTGTAATCAGAGTATTTGTTTTGGGTAATCAGAGAAGTTGTAATCAGAGTATTTGTTTTGGCTAATCAGAGTAGTTATAATCAGAATATTTGTTTTGGGTAATCAGAGTATTTGTTTTGGGTAATCAGATTATTTGTTTTGGGTAATCAGAGTATTTGTTTTGGGTAATCAGAGTAGTTGTAATCAGAGTATTTGTTTTGGGTAATCAGAGTAGTTGTAATCAGAGTATTTGTTTTGGGTAATCAGAGTAGTTGTAATCAGAGTATTTGTTTTGGGTAATCAGAGTATTTGTTTTGGTTAATCAGAGTATTTGTTTTGGGTAATCAGAGTAGTTGTAATCCGAGTATTTGTTTTGGGTAATCAGAGTATTTGTTTTGGGTAATCAGAGCAATTGTAATCAAAGAATTTGTTTTGGGTAATCAGAGTATTTGTTTTGGGTAATCAGAGCAGTTGTAATCAGAGTATTTGTTTTGAGTAAACAGAGTTTCTGTTTTGGGATGATAAGAGTATTTGTTCGTGTAATTAAAATATTTTCAGTCGGAGTATTTGTTTTTGTCAATAACCTTAACTCTCAGGTTAGAACTTGAGACGTGTTCGCTTTTGCTCTCCATTATTTGGTATTGAAGTGCATTTAATTCATATTTTGAATAATGTATGACTATTTAAACAAAATTTTGCTTTTATTATTCAAATTAATAAGTGGTTTTTGCGAGAGTCCTGCGCTCGTTACTTTTCAAGACATTTCTTAATTTTCTTAGCGTTCATTTATCTTTAGAATTATACTGGACGTTAAAACTTGTTCGTTTAAATTATCTGCTATTTTGATATTTTAAGTTCATGTTTTTATTCACGTAATTCGAAAACAGAATCTATTGTTAGACTTCCTGCCACTTCATTTTCATTTTCAATATAATCATTTTAATTACTGAAAGGACTTTGTTCTCTCTTTCTCTCTAACAGTTATGTTGGAATGGGAATTGTCTGTCAAATGAAAAAAATATGGTGGTCAAGGTATTTTTCATGTCCTGTTAAATCGCGGGTGGTGGTACTTACCAGTTTACCACCCTTTCTGTCATTTGCAAAGAGACTACAAGATACATATATTGGGGGGATGTAGTAGGCGAGGAGAAAAGGAAGCACACGTTGGTAAAGTTGAACAGCCCGACAGCCACATGACAAATCCACGTATAGGTACAGTTAAGTAACACAAATATTTTGAATGAGAAAAGTCTCATCGGACTGATTTCTTGATATTGATGGAAGAGTCGGTTTTTGCGCCGATGTTGATTGAAAAATTAAAAAGGGCGACAACTTGCGTTATTCCACTTGTATTTATAAGTTACCAAACACCATCTTCGATACAGAAATGTGCTGTAATAGCGCCAAAAGGCCCCTTCAAGAAACTGAATCTTATGGGTTGCAAGAAATACCGGCAAGTTTCTATAAGTAGTCGATATGGGTATTGGTGTGTTGTGGGCATATTTGACTTCACTAATTGCAGTGTTTTTCGAACACGTGAGATCATATCCCAAAGAACCAACATACCAGTAGAGGTTTCGGTAATGATTTATCGGACTACGGGTAACGTAAATTACACCTCACCCTCTCTAAAAAGCAGTGTATAATCAACTGCAGATATCACCATCATATATAAGTATATTATCATGTTTAATTCAAATTCAATCATATTCATGGGCCCACTTCAATGAGTTGCGATGGGATCGTCGCCGCTTTCTCCATCAAAACTTTATATGCATAGATACCATCCTCACAGAAACCAAATCTTCAAAATCAAGCACGATATATGGTTAACTCAATTCATATTGTTTTCATTGATGCAACTCAAGCATACACGGTACCACCTACAAATGTCCCAGTTTGCAAGCATGTATACTCTGCCCATTTAAAGTCAAATAAATCTTGCGTTAAGATTTTATCCCAGACGACGTAAAACTCAATTAAAATATGTAATTTCCATGTGCTAACCGGTGGATGGTTGAGTATGTTGTTTTAATGTGGCCAGAACGATTATCGTATTTTTGCCTATTATAGTTCAGTCTTTATTTCAAAAATGGAAAAGGGGTGCCCAAAGGTCTATGCTAGGTCTAAAATTGGTACCATTAAAATACTACTACTACTACTACTACTACTACTACTACTACTACTACTACTACTACTACTACTAATAATAATAATAATAATAATAATAATGATGATGATGATGATGATGATGATGATGATGATGATGATGATGATAATAATAATAATAATAATAATAATAATAATAATAATAATAATAATAATAATAATAATAATAATAATAATAATAATAATTAGCAGGGGTAGCAAATATCCATACTTGTACCTTATTGATTCAAACATAATATTGACTTTTTAGTATATGCTATGAACCAATCGTTGTAGAGAAAGACCGAAGTTCTGTGATCAACAATTTCCTTGTCCGCTGAAATAACCATATCAACTGTTTTGGTCATTGCAGCAAACCGCGCTATAGTCTGACTCGGCATCGACTGATACAAAGTATACATATGATGATGCAAACGTGAACATGTAGGACGCAAGGTACTAATTCATTTCCCATAGTAAGCCTATGCAAACACCATTAGATTAAAAATTTTATAACTTGAAATTTCTGAGTGCTCATGCAAACCTGTATTTATCAGTATAGATGAAACCTGGATGTCAGCTTCTGTTTAGAAGAAATGATATGAGCCGCGGCATATTCTGGACCTGCATATGTTTAAAACATGTGCTTTCAATTCTGCACAAAGAGTCTGGAGCTTATTTTAGCAATGAGTGTTCTAATCTCAAGAATGTTAAAGAACTGAAATTCCATCAATAAAAATGTCTATTTTTTCACTTACAACTAGGAAAGCTCTTAAAAGATTATTTTTCCTGAAACATAACTTGCATTATTAACGTACATTATTAACCAATCCCGACCAGCCAAACCCATATATACTCTATTGCATGTTCACTCATTTCCAGGTTGTTTCTCTTTTTTTTTTTCCCATAGAATTAGTACCGTGTGTCATGTATGTTAGAAGAGATTGAAATCATGACTCAAACGCCTGTGAGCAGTATAGACCTTTCCTGTCACGAACATTCCTTATTGGAAATTCTTCCTAACCTCCTTCCAGCTATGGGCGCCTGCAGGACATTTTGCAGAGGGGGTCAGGATTTTTTGCAGGGTGGAGGTGGCGTCAGTCAGTCACGGCCTGGAGAGTTAGTTTAGTAAGCAATCTGAAACTAAAGCTAATATTTACTAAGCGTATTGAGCAGAATCTTGTGACATATTTTCAGCTTCATGTGCACGATTAAACTTATATATATATATATATATATATATATATATATATATATATATATATATATATATATATATATATATATATATATATGACCTATTCTCCAGGCGCCCATGATTCCAACCATTCCCCTCCCCTTTATATTTTTTTTTAGATCTGTGTCGACAGTTTTCTTCGCTATGCATTACTGTTGAAATAAATGCAAATGTGTTTTCACAGAAGATTTTATCATTCTTCTTTACATTTTCAATGTATTATCATGGAACAGTAGCTATTGGTGCAGAGCTAATCGAAATCAGTGAGACGGAACCCAGCCAGTTAAATTAATCTCATTATCCTCTCAACTAATAAACGCACTGTATTGAGTAAGATTGGGATTCGGTATATCTAGTTTAAAATTAATAGTAACGATCTTTGATCTTATTATTTTAGTCTTTTTATTTGTCTTAGTTGGATTCTAGCGTGACTGAGATAAATCTCTGCCGGAACAAGGTCCAGTAACATGCTTAATTGTTTTCTGTTACCAAGAGACGTCGTTTCGGTCAATCTTTGTTGTTATTGTTGGGCTTAACGCCATTTTTCAGCACAAGATAGGCTATTCATGGCGGCCAGTATTAATGGTGGAGGAAAAAACCGGGATATCACCGGAAAGAACCACTGACCCACGAGAAGCTACTGGCAAGCTTTCTCACATATCTACATTAGCCGAATCCTAGACTTGAACACACGCAGACAGAGGTGAGATGGCAGTGATCCGTAACGGACAGCGCTTTAGACCACTCGGCCACTCGGGGCCCCTTCGGTCAATCTTTGTCGAATCTAAGTTACGAAGAGTATTCTCGCTATGTCTAAATTACTTTCTGCAATCTTTCAAGCCAATATTCTGTTGTGAGTTTTAAAGGATGCCAATAAACATCATTTTAACATGCTGGTTAAAAATACTGATTCAGAATATTTTTATCTTTTGGCGCATTACGCGACTTATTGGTAAATGATATTTACTTACCTCAGACGAAGTTAAGGCACACTACGGTAAACTTTATTTATATATATATATATATATATAAATATATATATATATATATATATATATATATATATATATATATATATATATATATATATATATATATATATATATATATATATATATATATATATATATATGGGATGGGACGAAAGGTGCTCTCTCTGCGGTCCAGTGGTACTATATTTTAAATGTCATACCCATGAATACAATCATTATAAACTTAGAAACTACTGAAGCAAACAATATGACGAAGTTTTCGTTGGATCGTGTGTGTGTGTGTGTGTGTGTGTGAGAGAGAGAGAGAGAGAGAGAGAGAGAGAGAGAGAGAGAGAGAGAGAGAGAGAGAGAGAGAGAGAGAGAGAGAGAGAGAGAGAGAGAGAGAGAGAGAGAGAGAGAGAGACTTTGGCATTGATTTTAACGCAGCTTTAACAATCCGAGTCATCAGGAACAGCCTTAAAAAACGCAGGCCCAATTTGGATCATTTGGGCTGAGACCCTGGATTTACGCGCGAAGCCCCAAACTTTTAAAAGGTTTTATATGACATTGAAAGTAAAAGTTTCTTCCATCACTTTACAATTACTTGCTCAAAATAGATTTTTTTTAAATACTAACGCGCGGGGATGCTATGAGCAACCGATCCAATCGGTCTAAATCCGGTTTTGCGTGTCATATCCCTACGATGTCTGCAGTGTGGCAGTTTATTGTGATGCACTGAAGCATAATGCTTCAGACATGTGACTTGATGTTCCAGCAAGTCACATTATCCTGACATCAGGCCGACCACTTCTAACACTGACCTCTTAAAGCTGAGCGCCAAGCGAGGCAGCTGCTTGTATCATTTTTCTAAGTCTTTGGTATGACTCATCCGGGTTTCGAACCCGCGACCGCCCATATCCGAGACACACGCTCTAACCACTAAGGTCACCGCAGCGGTCAAGAGAGAAAAGCGAATGAAGCATGCTAAGGTTACCATAATTCATGTTCGCAAAGGTTTTCAGTTTAAGTGCAAATTAAATATGCAGCTCAAAGCGACCTTTCACTAGGCTGATTGATTATGTTATATATATATATATATATATATATATATATATATATATATATATATATATATATATATATATATATATATATATATATATATATATAGATAGAGAGAGAGAGAGAGAGAGAGAGAGAGAGAGAGAGAGAGAGAGAGAGAGAGAGAGATTCTAGTCTGGTCTGGTGTCTCATTCCCTATTTTATGTGGGATTAGTATATGAACCTGTCAGTTCTCTTGACCGATTGTGGGCACATCCTCCTATGTTTTGCGTTTACTTCACTTTGGACGGGAAATATGTCTTCGACTGATAGGTAGCAATTCAAATATTGCGACACTTTTTGTCGTTTAATATGTACAGATACTACAAAATATGACTCGCAAAGGAAATAAAAAGATTTATGTGTGAAACTCTACTGGTCAAAACAAACGAAAGGTTTTGAGAATATTTTAAAAAATTGTATTAGATTTGTCTGTTTCTGCTAAAAAAAAAAAAAAAACATTATTTAAAAAACGTTGGTTCAGTAGTTGGTATTTTAAGACACAATGAGATCATAGACCAAAATGATTCAATTCGAAAAATATCGACTGTCACGACAAAATTCTCAATTTTATGTATGAATATTTTAGCGCCTATCTAATCCAGGAAATTGGTTCTGTTTAAAAGATTAGATAAAATCTGAACAGATAATAATCTTGTTATTCAGAACGTACAAAACTTTCATATCTGCTACCGTCCTTTGGTTCCTTTGCTTACTGAGGAATGCAATTAATTTGTGAACTTTGTTTCCATAATTATCAAGAAAGATAATTCTGAACTTATGCGAATCATGAAATAGTATCATACGTCATCATTATCCTCTCTCACCCTTTGACGCTTCAATTGTTTCAAACCGAAGACACTACAACAAACAAATACTGACCTATTTATATACTGTGGCTGTTTCTTTGAAATGTTCTTTTTTAATTCCCTGAATCGTGGTCTAATGCAACGACAATACATCTTCATGTTCCCTAACCCTTTAATACCAAGTAAAAACCGTGTCTTAAAGTTATTTGATGTGAATAATAATAATAATAATAATAATAATAATAATAATAATAATAATAATAATAATAATAATAATAATAATAACAATAATAATAATAATAATAATAATAATAATAATAATAATAATAATAATAATAATAACAATAATAATAATAATAATAATAATAATAATAATAATAATAATAATAATAATAATAATAATAATAATGTAACAAGAAATAAAGAAAGGTTATAAGGTTTGTGAAAATGGTTTAAAACTATGAAAGTCTTACCCTTTTATTTTCCTCTACTTTCAACAAAGTGCCAAAGCATCTGGACGCTATCAGGGTAAGGCTACGTGTCCCTGTCATGTATTTCTTCATAGATTTACATTTACCGCCTATAGGTCATTAAATATGTAAAATTATTAACATCTTTTCTTCACTAGCATGGGATCCCGGCAGCTGAAATCTTACAAACCTATCCTTAAAATTTGGCCAATCTTAAAGGTGTTTTTCTTGGACTATATTGACACGTTTGACCAGTTCAATTGAAATGTAAGTAATTATCAATAGCTATCGTTATTGGAGAGTCACACCTGAAGCAGCGAATAAAATACTAAGAACAGATGGTATTGGGTCGATAGGATATAGGAGTCACATACCACACACATGTATACCAAACGAAGCGTGAACACAGACCAGAATGAATGCACTGCCAGGGTCCACCCACCGTGTAACACATTCTTGTCGGTTGGATCCACTTCCACCTTCTGTGACGCAATGTATTTTTTGCTGTGTTTACATGAATTCAATTAAGAAAATTTGTGATTACGTACTACCAGTGAAAATCTTGAAATGTTTGAGGTTATGCGGATTATGTAAAAACACTAAACTGTAGTATATGGATTATATAAAATTTACCTTTATTTTTAATTTTATATACCTTCTAAAACATGATAACATCAGTACCTTTCAGCTTTTTATCTTGCAGTACCATGTATTTAAATGCATTTGGCAAGGACCATCTTCCTAAAGATTTGTAGCCGTTAGTTTTCTTTATATATTTAATTCGGATGCAACTTCAATATTTTTTCAATATGTTCAGTATAGTGCTGACGTGCCGTTAAACTCCATACTTATATACAGACATACACATATTGGTAAATAGTGTGTAGCCGGATTTTAATCTAATGGTTTCATCAGTCTTGTAAAATACTACTACTACTACTACTACTACTATTACTACTACTACTACTACTACTACTACTACTACTAATAATAATAATAATAATAATGATAATAATCGATGTCAATAAATAAATAACAGAACAATATTTAATAATTGTTTACAAATACTGTCGAAAAAAAAAACACGAAGAGCACATTAATGCCTTAGAAGGTACCTATATGGTGTTATGATCTACTATTTTATAGATTTTTTCTTTCACGTGATGCCATTTTAACCAACTTAAACGCCTGTTACAGTGGTTTAATTAAAACGTGGTTTTTTTTGTAATAGTACGGCTGAGTTTAACTCAACAAGGTTTTCTTTCTTTAACCCCATGCAGCCTCTTGATCATGAAATACATACTCTCATGCGTGTCAAAAGAGGGCGGAGCTGGGCGGGGGGCAGTAGACGACGTGCCGGACTTGCAGTCAAAGATGTATGGCTTTGAGTCTTACCATCAGATAACCCTTTGTCAGCTAGTATGGTCTTTGTTACAGCAAAGTAGATCTCGAGATGCTGTGCACAAAAGGATGTGCATAAAATGAAAGAATTTTCACATCGGCAAAATCACTAAGAAGAGATTAAAAGACTTGCAGGGGAGCAAATTGAATAGAAGAGATCACACATTATTTGGAGCAAGAAAAACGGGTGTAAAACGTGACATGACATCATTATTAAAAAGTATAGATAGAATACTGCTGTGTGTAGAGTTAGATGATAGAAATACAAGCTATTGTCTTGAATACTGTGAGGGGGATGCATTCATCCATAATGAAAGTAGTTCTCGGTTAGGTACAATAAAATGTAGTTCTATGTTGCGGATTACCACTTAGTCTTTTGCATTCGCTGAGGCTCAGGAGCAATATTCAACAACATTACGTCATCTATCGACAATGTATCATGAGCTGCTACAATGAACTTACATGATAAAATCATTATTTAAAAAAAAAGACATTAAGTCGATACAGCATTGAAACCTCTGAGCCAGAACTTGTAGTATTGACTCTCACCACATAAATGCAGTAATTTATCGGATGAATATGCCGCTAAGTTAGTGAAAGTAAATCGAATAATTCTACTGCTCAGTTATTTACATCACTTCCGGATTTGACAGTCAAATCATTTAATAATGCAATAATTGCTGTGCAGTTGTCAAGCATTACCAAAAACCAAACTGCATACAGGTCAGCTAATAACTTTCTTAGAGAACAATACAGAGCAAGACGTTTTAGGTAGCTTAAGATGTAGATTTTAGAGCAATATTTTTCTAGAAGTTAGAAGAATAAAAATAATTAGATCAAAAGCACGGGATTTCGGAGCAGAAAGCCGTCATACAAACATTGCAATTCCTGATGGTAATGTTCATTAGCGGTTTCCATATCAGACAAATTTAGCAAGCAGGCAAGACATGTAGGACACTTTCAGCTTACAAATGGATGTTACATCCCACTTTAGCCCGTATGATAGGCAGTGTAGGGACCACAAGATGCGGATTGTTTCGCCTGCACAATGACTACTCACCTATCAAATTACAGTACTCACTATTGGGGAATCTGATGTCCTTTTGGGCTCAATGATTTTAGTTCTCTTCAAATAATTATGACACGTACAGCGTTACGTTTTCATCTGAATGATAGTGATTTAACACTTACATTGTTTAAAGCACCTTTTTTCCATTAGTTCCTTATACTTACGATGCATATTTAAACAATGGGTTTGTTTTAGTATCGACCCAAAGCACTAAAGCGTGTCAGAATGTCGCTCTGATGACGTTTGTACCTTTCAGCTGTACAGGTATGCGATATTTATTTACATTTCTTTATCTTTCTCTTATTTGTATTCTATCGATAGAATATAGTAATCGTAACGGTAATCCCATAATTCGGGACTTTTTGGAAATAGTTTTTCAAAGCTAACAACCAATATTTGACCTGATGTCTATTTTCAAATTAGAGTTAAGATAAGTTGGTATAAATTATAAATAAACCTCGTGCAACAGCAGCGGCCATCTTGTATTTACGTCGAACTGTTAGATAGCAATCACCAATGCTTGATTCAGACAGTAACGATTACTCTCGATCAGTTTTCTTGGAATCTATATAAAAATTGTTCACGTAGAGAAAGACCCCATGAACTTGATTATCATGTAATGTTATGCAGCTATTACTATGGTAGAACGAATTTATTTTCGTTTCTTGTGTACGAATACATAGCAACGCATACATAACATGGATGCTTATATTTGCATCAATATGCACACAAGATTGTAGACCTCTCGTTGTATAGTTTGGAAGTATTTCAGCTGACTCGGGAGTGTTGTTACATAGGAAAAGATGATTTTGTAATGAACAATTGATGGCCGGCCATATCTGACAAGCTCAATGCCGAGTGGACTGGGTCATTGCTTACAGAATATGCCATAGTCGTCGTCTACGTAGGAGAGAAACCCCGGAGGTTGACCAGAGGGAATATTGTATTTTGGTTTATTCTCTTTATTTACGTCCTATTAAAATTAAACAAGGCATTTACATGTCTTTTATGGGCAGGGTAACTTTACTATTGTTCTGTGGATAAGGTAACTTTATGTGGACAAGATAACGTTTTATTTGGTCAGGATAATATCACTCTCGTTATGTGAACAGGATAACTTCACACCTTGTAAATGGCCATTTCATTCTATATTTAGATAAGCAATCTGTCACATAAGAAAAGTGTATCATGCAATCGCATTTTGATAATTTTTTAATTTTTCCATGAAATCTTATTACACATGAGGCATAATTTAATTATATAAGAAAGTCGAAAAAGTATAATCTGAATAAAATTGTGCCAACATTTTATGTTTGAAGTTTCTCGAATTTGTTAATAAAAACAATTGCATATACGCCTACATCCTTTCCGACGAAGTTAAAAATAAACCACAGGAAGCTATACTGATTAGGGGAGTAAACTCTTCGCATATTTTGTCAATGCGTCTGCTACAAAATGTGATTCTGTGACTATTATAGTTATTCACAATCCTTTTGGAAATGGTGCATTTCCTCATTTTTCTTTTTGAGTTTCTGTTTCAAGCATGCTTATTAACTTATAAATATGACATGACTAGTGTCCCGATAAGAGAAAGAGCGGTCACACGAAAGTGGCGACACGTACGCTAAGCGAAACCAACGAAACAACAAAAGGTAGTTCAAACACATAAAATTATTTACAGTTGATCTTAGTCATAATTATGCCTTGCCTTCTATTGCTACTGACAATGCAGCTGTTTTTATCCTCCATCTCTCTCTTTCACTCACTCTTGGTTTTCAAAGTTTTACTGAAATAGGTTCAGAGACATCGCCGCATGTCACGGGCGAAAGTGGCTTTTGATTCGAGAGAAATCTGGATCCGTTGGAGTAAAATATACATATTATCTGGTGCGCAATCAATGTGTGTGTGTGTGTGTGTGTGTGTGTGTGTGTGTGTGTGTGTGTGTGTGTGTGTGTAGGGGATTTGCCGCAAGATTGTTTTTATCGTTCATCACTCAGAGTGCCTGATTTAGACAAACCGAAGCCCTAAGCTATGGGAAGCTATAGAGACCATATTTGGTATAAAATAAATTTGAGGGGCCCCTCCTGACTGAGTTAAGACTTTAGGCTTAAGCAGTAGCTTGTTTAGCTTATGAATAAATCCGGTACTGATCACTCTGTTTCTCTTTTTCTCGATTAATTTTCACAGATCACAGATCCAGAAGCATAAACCTTTAGACATTTTTATTTTCAAAAATGGTTTAAGAACCTAAATTGATATTACCCCTACTCCCAAAAAAAAACAAAAGCAAAATAAAGCATCGAATAAAGCACATTATGAATGTGTCAAGGACTAATGGTCTCCACAGGGTACTGCACAAATATTTATGTACAGATTCTAAATTCGATAGAATTTAAAACGTCTGTTTGGAACAGATGTTTCATGTGGAGTGTCACTAAGTCAAATTTTGTCCACGATAACTCATGTGGAACTAAATTATTTTAATTTAAAGTATCACACGCACTATGTTCTCATTAACTAAATACAATAATTTAGATGATATAACACATTAATCTTCTATATTCTCGTGATCTTTATGAAGTATTTTAAACAATAAATTAGTGCATTGGTAAATTTTCATGGCCGAGTCCATACTGAGTGGACTTGAAATTATTTTATTTTATTTCTGTTGATCAATGTATCCTCCTTATCTATAGAATGATACATATTCATAAAACACTGTATAAAGCTTCTGGTCATACAATGATACACATTCTATGAACAGTTAAAATTTTTACATTTGCAATGTATGACTAATTTTGCTATTTAATTTTGCTGTTTTGTTTTTGTTGTTACTCTTTTTTTTTTCTTGTTTTATTTTTATTTTGGTCCATGTTTTATGATTTTGTTAGTTTTGAAAATGCAGAATATATGAAAGTAAACAAGATGGTTTTGCTGAAAAAAAACCATAACGTTTTCTAATTTCTAATTCTTGACAAATGGAGAGAGAGAGAGAGAGAGAGAGAGAGAGAGAGAGAGAGAGAGAGAGAGAGAGAGAGAGAGAGAGAGAGAGAGAGAGAGAGAGAGAGAGAGAGAGAGAGACTTCTATTACAGTTTATGGAACCAAAGATATACAGTTTTAGTCAATATGTTTAGCAAAATGAAGCATTATACAAGAATTATTTTTCCTAACCGTGGACTCTGAATAGCGATAAAAGGATATTCTGTTACTTTATTTTTCAAAACTATATTGCGAAATTACATTATCATATTCTAAAGTCTCTGACTACGTTCATTCACAAATCTATAACATCTCATTTCTCTCCATCCGTCAAATTCTCTATTCACCCCATGTAGAAGTACACACAAACACACACACACGCGTATGTATGTATGTATGTATGTATGTATGTATGTATGTATGTATGTATGTATGTAAATATATATATATATATATATATATATATATATATATATATATATATATATATATATATATATATATATATATATATATATATATATAAGAATACAAATCATATGACGAATAACAAACCTTTCAAGCACACTAGATCCGCCAAGGGATCGAAAGCGCTCAGGCTAGTTAGTTACTAGTTTCGCGCTTTTCGTCGTCAGTTTATTGCATATATATATATATATATATATATATATATATATATATATATATATATATATATATATATATATATATATATATATATATATATATATATATATAATTGCTTTGAAAGTTTAAATATATTATTGATTTCCTGTATATTGCACTGGTAATTCCTGGTACAGTTGGTTTATCATTAGCAAATCGGCGAGTTAATATCTGTCATTCCTTTTGTGCCAGGAGATGATATACCCGGTATTAAACTTGTCTCTGTTCTAAGCTAAAACTGCACTTAAATTAAGCTGTGAAGATGAAAGTCACTCATCAGGCCACACCCGCACGATTCTTCTCAGCAAGTCTAACTTCTGTTGGCATGCATAGTCAAGGATATAATCTTTTTAGGTGTGAAAATATATGAATGTCAACCGATGTGAAAGTTTTTTTTTTCTAACTTTCTACATTTCGCCCTAAAGTATAGTTCCTTATGAATTTAGCAGCAGCCATTAGAAGGAAGTTTTATTCGAAACTCTACAGTTACGCATTATTAATCAGCATTCGCATTGCTAGAAAATGTTTACAGAATGCAGGGGAAAATGCAAAATAAATCACCACACTAAGTTTATCCACTGAACTACATGAATACATTTTATAGTGCAGATGCAGTCTTGTAATAGCTGCCTGAGCCCTAAACACAACACCAAATATGTGTATGATGAGAAAGAAAGTAAGAAAGAAGCAAGAAAGGAAGGAAGGAAGGAAGAAAGAAACGGGCATACAAACAGACATGGAGATAGTAACACTTTATTAATTAAATATGAAGAGCTAGATTAATCGGCATCTCTAATGGCTCGCTCAGTTAAGGTGTGACATATGCTTATGTACGAAATAATAAATAAATATAATAACATAACACAAATATATAAATACATAAATGTCCACATGTTTTGACCTGAAGTAGCGTAATAAAGGTAATTAAGTAATAAGAAAGGTATTTTCTTAAAAACAATATGTATAAACAATATGTATAAACATATCTAAGAAGGGCTTCTGTTATATATAAATAAGGCAAACGAACTTTTATACAAGTTATGAGCACAACTTGATAGCGATATACTGGTTTGAGTGACAATGATATACCATTGCTATGAATCGTGTTTAATAGGGCGCGATTTAAAGCAGTGTATTTGTTTTTGCGTCGCACATATCTTTACATCCTGGATATACTGTATTTGTATGGGAAAATATGAACGAATTTTTTTTTTTCTGAGTAAAACTGCACGACTTTTGGGAGTCATTATTAGTAAAAATAAACGAGTTCTATTTTCGGATACAAATGCAGTAACATTTTTAATAGCTACTTATTTATTTATCTACCTAAGGCTTAATAATGTGAAGGAATGCAATACAAAAAGAAAGCAATTGAATTAATACTGTATTTCAAAATAACTACACAATCGTAGATTCGTCAATACACAGTAACAATACGAATGTGCACACAACTCTGCCACACTACCTTTGAGCTTCGTCGCGCCATTTACATTAGTTTAAAAAATGTTCGTTTTGGTCTACTTAAACTTGAAATTTAGAGTCATATCTGAATGAATGCAAACTGAAAAAAAAACGTTGAGTTAATAGTTCCAAGCAGAAAAGGAAACAGCATGTTAATTATTTCTTTTCTTCATTATCATTTCGCAATAATGGAAATACTATAGAAATAAAATATTTTAGATGAACGTATTAGAATAGCTCAATTTATCTCACGATACGCCTTAATATACGTCATGAAGTAACAGCATTTTATGTTAAGTGCTATAACCTACATTTTGAAAAGTACTAACATCAAACAAACGAGTTTTATTTGGTATGATACAAGCAACAGATAGAGGTTAATATACCAGAAACCAGTTTGTAATTTTGACTCTGAAATAGCGAAACACAAGCAAAATATACGTCTGATGGGAAGACTTATCACATACTAGGAGACGTTAATGAGTCCAGGAGACGAATGCCAGGTTCCATTCTGGTTGTATTAAATTTTGAGCGATACTTTTTTCAACAATATGAAGGGCGGTATCTTATAGATTGAGTGCTAATCGGACACCGAGTTTTTCTTTAACAACACAATTTGTATGCTTACCCCAAACAATCTGTGAGTTACAAGTTCTAATGTTATAAAAACAAACTCCATGAGTCTACGTTTTGAAGACTTTATTTTGCTTTAATTTTCTGAGCACAAAATTATAATTCATATGATGATATGCTGCTAACATAAATCAATCAATCAATCAATCAATCAATCAATCAATCAATCAATCAATCAAAGATGAAACCAATTTGTTTTGTTTAAAATACATCGTCTAATGCAGTATGGGCGATAGTGCATCGAAAATTGAATAGAACTCATATATGTAGACTAACAATTTGTCACAGAAGTTGTATGCTATAAAGTGCCGTCTCGAGCGATACTCATACAGTTTTGCTCAACGAAATATAATTCACCAACCGTCGGCAGGAAGAGTTACCATAGTGACCAAAAATAATTTATTTCTTTGTTTAAATTTTATTTTATTTTAATTTTAGAAGGGCGTATACAGCTTGTTACAAACATGTCGGAAGTATTTGAGGACCTAACGGAGCGCAAACAAATACAGAAACAAAATCTTGCAGACAGAAAATCAATATAAAATTTGTGATTGAAGAGAGAGAGAGAGAGAGAGAGAGAGAGAGAGAGAGAGAGAGAGAGAGAGAGAGAGAGAGAGAGAGAGAGAGAGAGAGAGAGAGATGTTTGAATTGTATCAGAAACAAATTGCCTATGATTTTAACTCTCTGTAATGATTAAAAATAGAGTATCAGAAAATTTCTGATTGAAGAAAATTTACTACCTCTTAAAGAGAGAGAGAGAGAGAGAGAGAGAGAGAGAGAGAGAGAGAGAGAGAGAGAGAGAGAGAGAGAGAGAGAGAGGGGGGTGTTGGATTGTATCAGAAACAAATTGCCTATAATTTTAACTCTCAGTAATATTTGAAAATAAAGTCTCAGAAAATCAACAGAAAATTTGTGATTGAAAAAATTTACTACGTCTTAAAAAAATACCGAAACCAAATTCGATGAATAAATACATGAATACTAATTAGAACAAAACTATGAGAAATAGGACAGTAATTATTCTCAGATGATACATAAGTAGTTGTTATGATTACGTTTGAACTTTGACCCTGGACACTGTCATTCAAATTTGTAATTTGCATTTCTGGAAGGTTCTGCAGTCAATGTAAGTCCTAACCGTCTGTTAGATGATAATAAACATCACTTGACTGCGGGAAAGGAAATGTATTAAATACGGACATTGCTACACATTTAACATTTAATATTTATACCCAAACTAATATGGGCTATTCAAGTACTTTCTAACTCTAACAAACGTAAACCAGAAATAAACATGTGGTTTACGCATTTTGACTCTTGTCTTTTTTATGGAAATGATTTCATTCTTTACATTGTAGGTTCCCCTTTCATTCAAACATGTAATTAGTTCGTTTACTCTCAGGTCGTGCGTTTGCGTTTGCCAAATAAAAGCTTGCTCTTTTCTGTTCTTGTTATACATTAGTGCAAATTCATATTTATGGCCATCTCACCAACCTATTTGACGCCAGAAAACAGCTGCCACGTATTTGGCGCGTGCAGTGAGATGTTACATGTTGACTGAAACAACCAGGCTGTTTCACACCTATCAAAATGTACATCCGGTGTAAAAGACGGTCTCACAGCCGTTAATGAGTTTCAATTAAAATAATTTGTTGTCTGGTATGAATATGAGGTACCAATGTCAGGTATATGCTAATAGTACAACAATCAATGTATCCGGATTGAACTGAATTTAAATGGCCAATCATCTGCGCAATTTTGACTGTAAACAAACAAGTTTCCAGAGAAAGGTTTGAAATACTGCACGAATTTTACTGAGCAGGGGATCGCGTTTCAGTCCTTTGCTGTTCGTCTTCAGTATTATAGGGCAGTTTTGTTGGTACTGTGTTTGAAAACAAATAGCACCTACATTTGTCTGGGTTTTCATCTGAACCCTCTAAATATTGTTTTTTCAAAACACTCCCCAGAATAAAGTCAACGAGGGAATTGATATTGTAATAATTTAGTGAGGTACTCGGTTTTACCTACTATATTTTATGTACGCATTGGTCTGTTTCACTCTTTTAACATGAGCACTTTAGATATTTTTATAACATTAATAATCAAAATAATATTTTAAGTGGAAACAAAGATAAAATAAAAATTCCTTTATTCGTAAAAAAAATGTAACGCTATGTCCTGACAAAAAGATAAAATGAAAAAGAAAGTTTCGTATTTCGTAAAATTAGTATAATGCTATGTTCTGAAAACATCCTATATTGTATTTTAGGAAATTTGTGTGTTGGTTGGTTAGTTGAATTTTTACGGCGCACCAGCACAAAGAGGCCATTTAGCGCCATACAAATGATTATATCCTTCATTATGTTCAAATGGTAAAAATTTCTGTATCGGCCAGCGATACGAAACCAATAGCTAAAGGTAAAACGATAAAAATTGTAACGGTGATCAAAAATAAAGTGTCCCGATCAACGGGGATTGCAAATAATGTATGACAACGAAAACATATGAAAGGTAATTAAAATCTAGCGAAATTTGTCTTACTTTAGTTTCGCTATTATGGGTGGGCATATTGAAACGAATTTGCATGACATTTGTGCCCTGATATATATATATATATATATATATATATATATATATATATATATATATATATATATATATATATATATATATATATATATATATATATATATAAACACCCATAGGTGTGCCTAATTACGCTTGTTGATTAGTAAATTGATTTGTGTGTCTAAAACGTGGCGTTATGTTAATTAAAAACTGATTACCTATTCAATAATTAGGTAAATAAAATGGATCTCTCTATGTCTAATTCTAAGAGGAATATAGGTTGGGAAAGGCTCATACAGCATCTAGTACTTCAAAAATAACATGATCTAATTACATAGTCATGGTGATAACAAAGTTGGAATTAGTTCAGTTACGATTCGTCATCAGAATACCACTTTTTTCCTGAGAAAGGTGTAATAATCATAAAAAACGTCAATACCTATTAAAACCAGTTTGCACTTCTTTTTCATATATATGACGTTGGAAAGGATATTGCTGATGGGGGTGGCTTGAGTAGAATCTCAATTGTTGCTAACTTTATTTTGCTACTAGAAAAATCGTGTCAAGTCCGATTTTTACGTGTATATTACACCTGCTTACAGATTAGTGAGAACATTTGATATCTATCTATTTATCTATTTTGGGATAATATCAGCATTTGTTTGTCTGCAGGTGTTTTATGACAAAGTACGTGTAAGACAATCAGTGACATGGATAAATAAAAGAAATAGAAATAAAGACAAAAGTAGCTACAAAGAATGATGAAAAATCTTACCGTGTAATTGATCAAAGGCAAATAGAAACGCTTCTACCACAATGGATGAGAATTTGGTGACTTATTGATAAAATAAACTGAAATCTACTTTCTAAACACCCAGCAGCAGTTTAAAACATGGCTTCCAATACGGAATAAAGCTACATTCAATACCGTCAGAGGTGTAACACTGAGAAAAGCATACTGACAAGAATTAACAGGGAGAATTAACTCAGCTGTGTCAATTTCTCTGGATAAGCACCTGACTGATCATACTTATTTTGACTGGCTGATCAGGCGTTTCGTTCTATCTAAAATGCTTTTATTTATAACAGCCATTATATTTATCTTTAGACCTTTTCCATTAACGATTTTAAATCTACCGGTCAGGTGTGTCTCTCGTTTGGTGCATATCATTTTTTTTCTTTCATCTTTTGAACTTTTATGAAAAAAGGACCAACCTATTAACCCAAGTGGAAATTAATTCATTGCAAGCAAAACCTAAAACTCATGTTATTAGCTTAACAACCAAATTAAGTGAAAGACAGGTATGGCCGGTAAATACACGGTTGCAAAAAAATGATATTTCTGTGAGTGGTCTAGGTACACGTTCCTCGGTTCCCAAACTTTATAGCAAGGAAGGTAATCTGGGAAGCAGATGATAGGTAGTGGTAAGCACTACAATAATACCCCCCCCCAGCTTATCTCTTTCATTCATTATTTTAAAAATATTTAATCATAAAATCAAATAAATGTACTGAACATATTACATGATATAGAGATAGGTAAAAAGTAAGTTTGTAAAACTGAGTAAAGCTCAGCAAAGGAAAGGTAACCCATCGGCTCATATTAATATAAAATAACCCTTTTCAAAAGATATGCTGAATCCATTCAAACAAAATGTAAGTCATGATTTATATCATCAATTTTGTTAAAGAACGCTCTGAATAAAATAGATGCACATTAAACTATATAACTTTATTTACTGCTGGTAATGAGTCACATGTTGTTTTTTTTAATCCATGTTTATCTGTCTGAGTAGACTAGATTTCCTGACGCGTACAAGAAATGAAGTAAAAGTCGGGCATGGACGGTAAACACACTATTCTTAGTTTTAGGTGCCTGCTCTAGGTTATCGTTTCTCTGCTCAAAATCTGTGACCGGGAAGGCTGGGTACCTGTATTTAAACCAAACGCAACATTTCATTAATCTTTTCTTGCAATAATTTTACGTGGAGGATTATAGCAATAAGTATTAAGTGTTGATAAGGCGAAAATTGACTGTCATGCATCCGACTGTTAGAAAGTTTGTCAGATCAGCGTCAATTTTTAACTGAAAGCGTATTTGACGTGATTGATTGATTGATTGATTGATATTTTACGGCGCATCAGCACTATGTGGCTATTTAGCGCCAAACATTAGTTTATATCCTTCCTCATTCACAAATGGTAAAATAATTCTATCGACCAGCGATTGGAGACCAAAGAGTCAAAAAGTAAACCGATAAAGATGTGAACGATTGTAAATAATTAAAAGTTTCCCGATCAACGGGGTGTGCAAATGTATGATAACAAAAACGTATGATTGGCACTTAAAATCTATCGACTGCATAAATATAACACAAAACTAAACAAGGTGATAAAACAAAAGCTATAACTTACTATAAATGTTTGCTTCCTTAAGGAAGTCTATAATGTTGGTAATGCTAACTGTCTCAAAGAGCTCCCTCATGTCTTGCACAACGTAGTAATGATTACGCGTAGGTTCAAGATCGAAGCATTCCAGCATAAAGTGCTTAACGGTGAATGGTTCATTACAAGCTATGCACTCTGGTGGGTCTTCTCCTTTTAATATGTAGGAGTGTGTTAAATAAGTATGACCGAGTCGAATTCTTGCAATGACTACCTCCTCTCTACGGACGGATCTGTAGGAAGGGGTCCATTCACCTAAGGTTGGCTTGATGGCATGAAGTTTGTTATTCACGGCATCATTCCATGATGCCTGCCATTTCTGGCGTAAACAGTCTTTGATACAACGTTTAAAATCAGTATAGGGTGCTTTAAAATCAGTTGGTTCTAGTAATAGGGCCTTTTTAGCAGCACGATCTGCTTTATCATTACCTTTAATTCCTACATAGCGTATTTGACGTGTATAGGCCCTGTAACTGCAGGGAGAAACTGTCGTTTCTTCACTGAAGCAGATTTGTGATCAACTAGTAAGATATCGTAGACGTCGCTATTGACTTCTATTCGGGAACTTGATTGAGATGATCCTGGTTTGTTTGAATGAACTGATAATACGGTATTAGTATACGGGGATATGCAGCTTTAGTAGCCCAGTCAAAGCAATGTACAGTATGCATTCTATTTTTAGTTGAGAGTGGCGTATCTATGGGATCAAATCCATTGATCCTGAATCATGTTTGAAAATCACAAATCAAGTTTGTTAGTACAATCAATGAGAGTAATCGTTCGTGATTAATAATGACAACTATGACATTTGTGATCACTCGGTGATTTTCGAAGATGTAGGTAGTGTAATCTAGGATATAAGCTATATGTATTTACGGTACCGTTTATATCTTTGCTATATTATTAGTGATTATTTATTAATTATGTATTAAAAAGATATTTCTCAATCCAAGTAAATTTTATTTTATTTAAGAGAGATAACATAAATCTATGCTTTTGTTTCTGTTTTCCTGTCCAGTATCATTTCTCTTGACAGACGTATCAAGTATTTGATGTTTATCTCGGGTGGAGTCGTAGTATTATTGGTTGATTGATTGATTGATTAATTTAATTTTAACGGCGCACCAACACTTTTAGGCTATTTAACGCCATACAGTAGGTCATAGGTGTAAAAAGTAAGGTTCAATATCGGCCAGCGATATAGTAAAAAAACCATAGTAGCTAAATATAAAATGGCAAATGTTGGTAATAGTTAAAAAGATATTGGTTCCCGATCAACGGGAAATGTAAATGATGTATCTTGATGAAAAGATGTAAATAATAGTTGGTATTTTCATTAGTTAAAAATTAGTTTGGGTAAGGTCATACAAGTTACAGTTTAAAATAAAGATTTACTTCCTTTAGGAAATCTATAATACTAGTGATTTGAATAGTATCAAAAAGTTCCTGCATGTCGTGTACATTATAGTATTTATCACGCGTAGGTTGCAGGTCGGAACACGTGGTCATAAAGACTGATTGATTGATTGATTTAATTTTAACGGCGCACCAGCACTTTTAGGCTATTTAGTGCCATACAGTAGGTCATATTTGTAAAAAGAACGGTTCAATATCGACCAGCGATATAGTAAAAAATCCATAGTAGTTAAATATAAACTGGTCAATGTTGGTAACAGTTAAAGATATTGGTTCCCGATCAACGGGAAATGTAAATGATGTATCTTGATAAAAAGATGTAAACAATAGTTGGTATTTGCATTAGAAAAAATTAGTTTGGGTAAGATCATACAGTTACAGTTTAAAATAAAGATTTACTTCCTTTAGGAAATCTAAAATACTAGTGATTTGAATAGTATCAAAAAGTTCCTGCATGTCAAAGCAAGGTCTATTGCTCTGATTTCCGCTGAAAATATGGATGCATCATTTAGCAAACGCTCTTTGGTTATGTGTTTGCCACTGACGAAGGCTGCAGCAGCCTTATCAGCAACCTTTGATCCATCAGTATAAAATCTAGCATAATGTGTAAAGTCACTGAGAAGATCATGATAAGACTTCATGAATAGGATAGGGTTTGTCTCAGATTTTTTCCGATCGTGTAACGTAAAATTCACTTGGGGTTGCTTAATGAGCCAAGGTGGTGTTTTCGAGACAAATGTTTTCTGGATTGAAGACAGATTACATTTGATTTGGTCAAAGCAGGATGATATTCTGAAACCAAATGAAGGTATAGCATTTGGTTTATTTACGTATAAAATTTTGTAATTTGGATGAAAAACGGCCGAAAAAGCAGGGATCAGAGGGTTGGATCGTAACTTAAGAGCATAATGTGCAGAAAGCATTTCTCTGCGATGCGATAAAGGTGGTTCATTCGCTTCCACGAGAAGGCTTTCACACGGAGATATCTTAAATGCTCCTAGAGCCAGTCTTATTCTCTGATGATGAATTGGGTCAAGCATTTTCAAAAATGGCTTTCTAGCTGAACCATAAACAATACATCCATAGTCTAAGATGGAACGGATAAATGTTCTATACAAATTAAGGACTTTTTTTTTTTATCAGCACCCCAGTCAGTGGGAGCAAATACTTTAATCAAATTTAAGACTTTTAAGCATTTAGCTTTCAAATTCTTAATGTGTGGTATGAATGTCAGCTTTTTGTCAAATAGAATACCTAAGAATTTTGTTTCCTCAACAACTGGAATAAGTGTTCCATCCAGCGTGAGTTTAGGGTCATCATGATGTCTTCGCAACTGACAGAAATGCATGCATACTGTTTTTGATTTTGAAAATTTAAAACCGTTATTACTGGCCCAACTTTGAATCTTATTGATATTTTGCTGGAGTTGCCTCTCAATTGTATGCATGTGCTTCGATCGATAACAAATGATTGATTGATTGATTTAATTTTAACGGCGCACCAGCACTTTTAGGCTATTTAGCTTTGATCGATAACAAATTAAAAAATCGTCAACATATAATGAGCAATCAACACCGGGAGCTAAGCATTTGGTGATACTATTGATTTTGATGTTAAATAAAGTCACAGATAAAATACTGCTCTGGGGCACACCCATCTCTTGCTGGTGAGTATCGGAGAGGGTAGTGCCCACTCGAACTTTGAATTCCCTGTCAGAGAGAAAACTAGAAATAAATGAGGGCAGACGGCCTTTGAGTCCCAGATCGTGCAGGTCTTTTAGTATCCCGTACTTCCATGTTGTGTCATTAGCCTTTTCTAAATAAAAAAACCGCTACTAAATGTTCGTTCTTGATAAAGGTATCACGAATGAATGCTTCTAGTCTAACTAGATGATCATTAGTACTCCGTCCATATCGGAAGCCACTTTGGAAAGGAGATATTAAATTGTTAGCTTCCAAGTACCAGAAGTCGAGAATTGATCATTCGTTCCATTGTTTTGCACACACAGCTTGTCAGTGCAATTGGTTGTTAGCTGTTGGGGTCTTTGCTATCTTTACCGGGTTTGAGAACTGGTATTACAGTTGCTTCTTTCCAGTTTTTGGGTATATTACCAATAAGCCATAATTGATTGATTGATTGATTGATTGATATTTTACGGCGCATCAGCACTATGTGGCTATTTAGCGCCAAACAGTTTATATTCTTCCTCATTCACAAATGGTAAAATAATTCTATCGACCAGCGATTGGAGACAGAAGAGTCAAAAAGTAAACCGATAAAAATGTGAACGATTGTAAATAATTAAAAGTTTCCCGATCAACGGGGTGTGCAACTGTATGATAACAAAAACGTATGATTGGCAATTAAAATCTATCGACTGCATAAATATAACACAAAACTAAAGAAGGTGATAAAACAAAAGTTATAACTTACTATAAATGTTTGCTTCCTTAAGGAAGTCTATAATGTTGGTAATGTTAACTGTATCAAAGAGCTCGCTCATGTCTTGCACAACGTAGTAATGATTACGCGTAGGTTCAAGATCGAAGCATTCCAGCATAAAGTGCTTAACGGTTAATGGTTCATTACAAGCTTTGCACTCTGGTGGGTCTTCTCCTTTTAATATGTAGGAGTGTGTTAAATAAGTATGACCGAGTCGAATTCTTGCAATGACTACCTCCTCTCTACGGACGGATCTGTAGGAAGGGGTCCATTCACCTAAGGTTGGCTTGATGGCATGAAGTTTGTTATTCACGGCATCATTCCATGATGCCTGCCATTTCTGGCGTAAACAGTCTTTGATACAACGTTTAAAATCAGTATAGGGTGCTTTAAAATCAGTTGGTTCTAGTAATAGGGCCTTTTTAGCAGCACGATCTGCTTTATCATTACCTTTAATTCCTACATGGCTGGGTAACCAACAGTATACTATATTGTGGGAGGTACTCAGCTCAGTATGCTTAAGGAGAATATTTGCTAATAATGGATTCTCCAGTTTTCTGTTATGTAGTGACTGAAGTACTGATAGTGAGTCGGAGAATATTATGCTATTTGAAATACTCTTGCTTGCAATGTATTGCAAAGCAAGGTCTATTGCTCTAATTTCGGCTGAAAAAATGGATGTACCATTTGGTAAGCGAACTTTGGTTGTGTGGTTTCCACTTACGAAGGCTGCAGCAGCCTTTTCCTCATCTTTTGATCCATCGGTATATATTTTTGTATATTTTTCAAATTGTGAGAGAAGTTCATGGTAAGAGTTGTGGAAAAAGGAAGGGTTTGTCTCCGATTTTTTTCCATCATGTAACGTAAATATTACTCTTGGTTGCTGAAGTAACCATGGGGGTGTTTCGGAGATGTTGGTTTTCATAATATTTGAAAAATCAATTTGAGTACTTTCGAGAAATTGTGATATTCTAATGCCAAATGTAGGTATGACATTTGGTTTATTGTCATATAAGGATTTATATTTTGGTTCAAAAACTGCCGAAAAAGCTGGGCTGGATCTTAATTTGATAGCATATTGTGCGGAAAGCATTTCTCTGCGTTGTGATAAGGGTGGCTCATCCGCTTCGACAAGGAGGCTTTCACACGGGGATGTTTTAAATGCTCCCAGGGCAAGTCTTATTCCCTGATGATGGATTGGGTCAAGCATCTTAAAATACGATTTCCTTGCTGAACCATAAACAACGCAACCATAGTCTAATTTGGAGCGGATAAACGTTCTGTATAAATTGAGTATGACTCTCCTATCAGCACCCCAGTCAGTGTGCGCTATTACTTTAAGTAAATTAAGAGATTTCAAACATTTGGCTTTCAAATATTTCAGATGTGGAATAAAAGTCAGTTTTCTATCGAAGATAATGCCTAAAAATTTTGTTTCCTCAACAACTGGAATAGGTGTTCCTTCCAGCGTGAGATTAGGTCCATCATGATATCTTCGTAACTGACAGAAATGCATACAGACAGTTTTTGATTTCGAGAATTTGAAACCATTAGTATTGGCCCAATTTTGAATTTTGTTTATGTTTTGTTGCAGTTGTCTTTCAATTGTATGCATGTGTTTGGATCGGTAACATATTAAAAAGTCATCAACATATAATGAGCAATCCACACCTGGCATTAGACACTTGGTGATACTATTAATCTTTATATTGAAAAGCGTCACTGATAAAATACTGCCCTGGGGTACACCCGTCTCTTGATCGTGTATATCAGAGAGGGTGGAGCCCACTCGTACTTTGAATTCCGTCTGAGAGAAGGTTTGATATGAATGAGGGCAGTCGGCCTTTTAGACCCAGATCGTGTAGGTCATTTAGTATCGCGTACTTCCATGTTGTGTCATAGGCCTTTTCCAAATCAAAGAAAACCGCTACTAAATGTTCCCTCTTTACGAAAGTATCACGAATAAATGTTTCAAGTCTAACCAGATGGTCGGTGGTACTACGACCATGACGAAAGCCACTTTGGAAAGGAGAAATTAAATTGTTGCTTTCCAGATACCATACAAACCGAGAATTGATCATTCGTTCCATTGTTTTACATACACAGCTAGTTAGTGATATAGGTCTGTAGTTGGTAGGGTCTGTGCTATCTTTGCCTGGTTTGGGGATTGGTATTATTGCTTCTTTCCAAATTTTTGGTACATTGCCAGTAATCCATAAATCATTGAAGATTGCCAGAAGAACTCTCAAGGATGGATCTGGAAGGTGTTTTAAAAACTGGTAATGTATATCGTCAAGCCCAGCGGAAGTATCATTGGCCTTATTCAAGGATTCCATAAGTTCCGACAAAGAAAACGGTTGGTTATAACTCTCTAAGTTATTTGATGTGAATTTCAACCGTATTTTTTCTTTTTGAATTTTAAGTCTTCGGAGAGCTTCGGAATAATTAGACGATGAGGAATTTTTGGAGAAACAATCAGCAAGTACATTAGCTTTTTCATGCTTGCTTTTATAATTGATGTTATTTAGCTTCAGGTGTTGGAAGCAATTGTATTTTCCTTTACCATTTATTTTGCGGATCGTGTCCCAAACTTTGTTTATAGAGGAACGAGAGTTTAAAGTTGAAACATTTTTTCCATGATGTTCGTTTATTTTTTTTAATCGTGCGGCGAGTTTTAGCCCGCGTAATACGGTATTGAGCTAGATTTTCGGGCGTTGGACGATTATTGAATTTGTTCAGTGCTTCTCGGCGTTGTTTAATGGCTTCTTCACATTCTTTAGTGAGCCATGGTTTGGGCTTTTTTGAGAATTTGTCGAGGACTTAGGAATGGACTCTTCTGCAATCTCGATTACGATAGTTGTAAATTGTCGAATTGGATGGTCATCATTTAGTATGGTATTCCTGTTAAGTCTCATTGTACAAAGTGTTTCAAATTTGGCCCAGTCAGCTTTCTTTAAGTTCCACTTTGGAATTGTGTCATCAATTTTGGTATTAGTGTTCTTGAGATATATTGGAAAATGATCACTGCTATGAAGGTCATCAGCGACCTTCCAATTAAAATCCAACAGAAGTGAAGGAGTACATATTGTTAAGTCAATGCAAGTGTATGTACCCGTTCCTGGGTGCAGATAAGTCGGAGACTTGTTGTTAAATAGACACAAGTCGTATCTAGCAACAAAATCTTCAACTTTTTTCCCCTGTCACTTATGTATTTCGATCCCCATAAAATGTTATGGGCATTAAAATCACCAAGTAAAACAAATGGCGTGGGAAGTTGTTGAACAAGTATGTCTAATTCGTTTGGTGATAATTTAGTATTTGGTGGTATGTAGACAGAACAAAATGTAATCACCCGATGTAGAGTGACACTTACAGCAATGGCTTGTAGATTTGTATTTAAAGGGATGTTTCTATGTGGGGCTCTATTGTTCACAGCAATAGACACCCCTCCTGAGGCCCTGTCAACGTTTTGTAGGTATGTGTTAAACAGGGAGTAGTTTTTGAATGTGATATTGTCCGTATCTTTTAAAAAGGTTTCCTGAAGACATAACAAAGCTGGATCATATTTATTTAAAAGCAGAAGAATCTCATTGTAATTAGCTTTAAGTCCTCGACAGTTCCATTGTATTATTGTGTTTTTCATTATAAATTTAGAATGGAGGTTTTGGATTTAGGTTAGACTTTTCGAGGGGAACATCTATAGTGTTATTTATCTGGTGGAGGTACGGGTGTGATTCTTTTGTTAGGTTTTGAGCTACCCTGAGAACACGGAGCAGTATCTTCTGCATCCATGTTCTCAATGTCCCCAAACCTATTGAATAGTTTGATGGGGTCATCTGATCCCTTTTGTTGTCTATTTCCATGGGATTTGGATTTCTTTGGTGAATTAGTTTGCTGATTGTTGTTAAAGGTCGTTTGGGTAGATGCCGTGGTGTTTTATGCTTGGTAATGTGGGGTGTTATGTTTTAATGTAGAATCGGGTATATCTGTTTGAGTTTGTGCGTCTTTCGTTGCTTTCTGGCTGCTCTTTACTACAGTTGAGAAGGATGGGCCGGGGAATGATCTAGCTTGAACAAGCTTCCTGGCCTCTGGATAGGGAATATTATTAGTGTATTTAATCCTCTGGATTTCCTTCTCCTGTCTCCAAGTGTCGCATTCCTTGGAATTGGAGTGGTGTTCTTTTCCACAGTTGATACAATGTGGAGTTGCTTTGCATTCCGATTCCTGGTGAGAGTTGTCTCCGCATCGACCACATATTTGGTTTCTTGAACAGCGGATTTCATGGTGTCCATATTTTTGACACTTGTAGCATCGAAGTGGGTTGGGGATATATACGTCAACCTTCACTTGCAAAAAACCAACTTTGACCACTTTGGGTACTGTTGGTTTATTGAAGGTGAGTATAATGGTGTTGGTGTCCTGCAGATTGTTGTTACGTTAGATACGTCAGTGACACCTTCATTTTTCATTCCTTCAATGATATCTGTGTCGGTGACTTCAGCCAAGTCACGACAACGAAGAACACCTTTGGACGTATTCAATGTTGTGTGGGCGAACGACGACGCTGGAATATCGAAGAATGTTTTTATTTTTTTTGAGGTTTTCTGTTTGACCTCGTCGCTGACATTCAACAAGTAGACAACCCGATTTCAACTTTTTAACACTTTTTGACGATCCAATCAATCCGGTTATTGTCTTTTCTATAACGAAAGGAGAAAGTGTAGTAAGTGCTTTTGTGGCATCTTTTGATTGTATTACCATGAAGCGTGGAAATGAATCCACGCCACATGGTTCATCATCTGTGTCAGATCCTGGTTTGGTTCGTTTTGGAGTGTTTTTTGAATTCTCCATGATGGCAAATTTGAAAAATTCAGCACACGTGCTCCCCATCCACCAAGGGGACACTTTTCAAGTGCCAGGGATACACAAATACGATAGTCAGTTGGTAAAATTACCTTTAGGTGACCCTGAGGTCGCCAATTTCGAAGGTCAGTATAATTACCCCCCGATTGACCCGTTAAGCCACCGCCTTCTAGGAAGTCTTCTAAGATTCAAGAAAAAGATATAGCAATAGAATATAGGAGCAACGGTGGTATCAAGCGAGATACAAGAATAAAGTAAAATTAAAAGGAGGTGACAGAATTAATCAAGACTTCCTAGGGCTCGGCGTGACCAGCCGATTTGTCGAGACCGGGCCCATCTCAACCACCCGTCTTAAGAGAAGTAGAGGCCAAAGTAGTGTGTTGCAACTACCAGGATCCTTTCCTCCTCCGTTACGGGTCGCAACCCACGGCAAACAGGTTGCCTCTACTTAGTCGCCTTTTACGACACGTAGCGAGGCACGTCGGGCCAATTCTACAACCCCGAACCCGCAGGGGGGTGCTAATAATGGATTCTCCAGTTTTCTGTTATGTAGCGACTGAAGTACTGATAGTGAATCGGAGAAGATAATGCTGTTTAAAATATCTTTTATTGTTGGATCTGGAGCTACCTTGAGAACATGAAGCAGATTCATCCGCATCCATGTCCCATAGGTCTTCAAACCTGTGGTGTGTTTTTATAGGGTCATCAGACCCTTTTTTATGCCTACTTGTTTGAAGCCTTTTCTTGCTATTTGGTGATTTTGGTGGTGAGGTAATGTTGAATGTTGTTTGCTTCGATGTAGAGTTTTTCTGCGGTCTATAGTGAGGGATTTTCAATTCAGAATGGGATTCAGGCGGGTTTGTTTGAGCTTGAGAGTCTTTCGTTGCTTTTTGGCTACTCTTGACTACAGATGAAAAGGATGGGCCGGGGAATGATCTAGCTTGAACAAGCTTCCTAGCCTTTGGATAGAGAATATTATTAGTGTCTTTAATCCTCTGGATTTCCTTTTTCTGTCTCCAAGTGTCGCATTCCTTGGAACTAGCATGATGTTCTTTGCCGCAGTTTACGCAGTGCGTAGTGGTTTTGCACACTGATTCCCGGTAGGAGGAGTCGCCACACCGGCCACAGATTTGCCTTCTAGAGCATCTGTCTTCATGATGGCCGTATTTTTGGCATTTGTAACATCGGAGGGGATTTGGTATATATACCTCAATCTTAACTTGTAAAAAGCCAACCTTGACCACTTTAGGTAATATGGGGTTATTAAAGGTGAGTATAATAGTGTTGGTTTCCTGCAGATTGTTGTTTGTTTGATACGAATTCTACGGACTGCAGTGACACCTTCAGTTTTCATGCCCTCGACGATGTCCTTGTCGCAGACTCCAGCAAGGTCACGGCAACGAATGATGCCTTTTGATTGATTGATTGATTAAATTTTAACGGCGCACCAGCACTTTTAGGCTATTTAGCGCCATACAGTAGGTCATATTTGTAAAAAGGTTCAATATCGACCAGCGATATAGTAAAAAATCCATAGTAGATAAATATAAAATGGTAAATGTTGGTAACAGTTAAAGATATTGGTTCACGATCAACGGGAGATGTAAATGATGTATCTTGATGAAAAGATGTAAATAATAGTTGGTATTGGTATTAGTTAAAAATTAGTTTGGGTAAGGTCATAAAAAGTTACAGTTTAAAATAAAGATTTACTTCCTTTAGGAACTCTAAAATACTAGTGATTTGAATAGTATCAAAAAGTTCCTGCATGTCGTGTACATTATAGTATTTATCACGCGTAGGTTGCAGGTCGGAACACGTGGTCATAAAGTGTTCAACAGTAAATGGTACATTGCAAGGAACGCACTCTGGTGGATCTTCACCTTTTAGTATATGTGAGTGGGTAATGTATGTATGACCGATTCTGATTCTTGCAATGACAACCTCCTCCCTACGAATAGTTCTGTAGGAAGGTGTCCATTCTCCCAAGATTGGTTTGATGGCATGAAGTTTGTTATTGATTGCATCATCCCATGATACCTGCCACTTTTGACGTAGATACTTTTTGATACAAGGTTTAAAATCAGAATATGGTAATTTAAAATCCGATGGTTCTAAAGATAGGGCCATCTTAGCAGCCCGGTCTGCTTCTTCGTTACCTCTAATACCAATATGGCTAGGTAGCCAACAGTATACTATATTGCATGAGGCCACGGCAACGAATGATGCCTTTTGATGTATTAAGTGTAGAGTGGGCGGAGCAGGTTACTGGAATATCGTGAAAGGTCTTAATTTTCAGTATATTTTCAGTTTGAGCTTTGCGCTCACACTCTACAAGTAGGTCACCTGATCTTAGCTTCTTCACACTTTTCGGCTTGCCAACTAATCCAAGTATAGTCTTTTCGACTATAAATGGTGACAATGTGGCAAGTTGTTTAGCTTCCTCTTTTGAGTGGATGACCATGAAGCGAGGAAAAGATTCAACGCTACATGGTTCATCATCTGACTCTGATGACACAGTTTTGGTTCGTTTTGGAGGTTTTTTTTTTAATTCTCCATGATGGCAGTTTGAAACATTCAGCACCCGTGCTCCCCACTCACCAAGGAGCCCAAGAAGGGGACACTTTTCAAGTGCCAGGGATACACAAATACGATACTCAGTTGGTAAAATTACCTTTGGTTGACCCTGAAATCGCCAATTTCGAAGGTCAGTAAAATTACCCCCTGATTGACCCGATAAGCCACCGCCTTCTAGGAAGTCTTCTAAGATTTAAGAAAGGGAAAGATATAGGGATAGAATATAGGGGCAACAGTGGTATCAAACGAGATACAAGAATAAAGTAGAAGGAGGTGAGAGAGTTAATTAAGACTTCCTAGGGCTCGGCGTGACCAGCCGAATTGCCGAGACCGGGCCCATCGCAACCACCCGTCTTAAGAGAAGTAGAGGCCAAAGTAGTGTGTTGCAACTACCAGGATCCTTTCCTCCTCCGTTACGGGTCGCAACCCACGGCAAACAGGTTGCCTCTACTTAGTCGCCTTTTACGACACGTAGCGAGGCCCGTCGGGCCAATTCTACAACCCCGAACCCGCAGGGGGAAATAATAATAATAATAATAATAATAATAAAAACACTACTATTACTACTACTACTACTACTACTACTAATAATAATAATAATAATAATAATAATAATAATAATAATAATAATAATGAGAAGAAGAGGCGGCAATATAGTAACAAATAATGATAATATGTTTTGCATTGTATAAACTGTTTGTTTATCATAATGATTCTCATGAAGTGAAACATTCTCGATTAATATGCCATATTATATCTGTTTATATTTTTAGCTTGAAAACGAGAGAGAACTCATATTTCCTGATATTGGAACATGGATATGGTTTTATGTGGAATTGGTTTTCTTCATTGACATAGATTATGGTGCTAAGATATTAAACCATGCTGGTGGACATAGCTTCAATTCTCTATGTGTTTCTCTCGTGTGGAATACCAACAGTAGAAGCTCAAGGTAAATTATTGTCTTGCATTTGCACGGTGTGACATCAGTATAACTTTCAGGCAAAAATGGTGTATTGGCGTTAATGATATAATTCCATGTTTCTTTTGCAGATTTGGTAACTTGAAGTAATTTATGTCATCATTATTTAAAATAATAAACTATATCTGAATTTTGATTAAATATTTTTATTTTGAATGAATTAAAATTTACGTTTTAGCTGGAAAGCTTCAGACAACCACTTAAAGATGTGTTTTATTACAGACTGATAAAATACGTCCATGATTATGTACAATAATTCCGACTTGTTTAAATTTTGCATCAACATAAACTCTTCATTAACTATATACGCTCTATAGTCTATCTGCTGCTAATCTTTTTTATCTGTTAAAATTAATATCATTCATGATTTCTAGGTTTAAAGAAACTTGATTCAAATGTTGTATTATTTCAATTATTTGATTTTTTTAAATCATCGTTGTAAGAAACATTATTGTTTGAAAATAAGTTTTTAGATAAGTAAATACACACTCATGTTCAGACTTAATTGTTCTAGCATATAAATTTATTTCATCAACATCGAGTACTATCATTTTACCATTTTTACAGTCAACTGTTTTTTATAATAAAAATGGGCTTTTGTTCTATCTATATAATGTATAACTCCATCACCAAAATATCGTCGCCATGGATAAGCATTTCTTATGTTCGATATTCTGCAAGTTGTATAAATTTCTTAACCTCTATGACAAAGTCGGATCGCTGTGGCTCTCTTCCACCATGATAAGCTGGTGCAACTCCAGGCCAAAGGAGTACTGATTGATTGATTGATTTAATTTTAACGGCGCACCAGCACTTTTAGGCTATTTAGCGCCATACAGTAGGTCATATTTGTAAAAAGAAAGGTTCAATATCGACCAGCGATATAGTAAAAAATCTATAGTAGATAAATATAAAATGGTAAATGTTGGTAACAGTTAAAGATATTGGTTCCCGATCAACGGGAGATGTAAATGATGTATCTTGATGAAAAGATGTAAATAATAGTTGGTATTTGTATTAGTTAAAATTAGTTTGGGTAAGGTCATAAAAAGTTACAGTTTAAAATAAAGATTTACTTCCTTTAGGAAATCTAAAATACTAGTGATTTGAATAGTATCAAAAAGTTCCTGCATGTCGTGTACATTATAGTATTTATCACGCGTAGGTTGCAGGTCGGAACACGTGGTCATAAAGTGTTTAACAGTAAATGGTACATTGCAAGGAAAGCACTTTGGTGGATCTTCACCTTTTAGTATGTGTGAGTGGGTAAAGTATGTATGACCGATTCTGATTCTTGCAATGACAGCCTCCTCCCTACGAATAGTTCTGTAGGAAGGAGTCCATTCTCCCAAGATTGGTTTGATGGCATGAAGTTTGTTATTGATTGTATCATCCCATGATACCTGCCACTTTTGACGTAGATACTTTTTGATACAAGGTTTAAAATCTGAATATGGTAATTTAAAACACGATGGTTCTAAAGATAGGGCCATCTTAGCAGCCCGGTCTGCTTCTTCGTTACCTATAATACCAATATGGCTAGGTAGCCAACAGTATACTATATTGCATGAGGCACTAAGCTCAGAGTTTTTGATCAAAACATTCACCAATAGTGGATTATCTAGTTTGATATTGTGTAGCGCCTGAAGCACTGATAATGAGTCACAGAAGATAATACTATTTAGAATATGTTTAGTTTCGATAAATGTCAGAGCAAGGTCTATTGCTCTGATTTCCGCTGAAAATATGGATGCATCATTTGGCAAATGCTCTTTGGTTATGTGTTTGCCACTGACGAAGGCTGCAGCAGCCTTATCAGCAACCTATGATCCATCAGTATAAATCTAGCATAATGTATAAATTCATTGAGTAGATCATGATAAGAATTCAAGAATAGGATAGGGTTTGTCTCAGATTTTTTCTGACGTAAACAGTCTTTGATACAACGTTTAAAATCTGTATATGGTGCTTATAAATCAGTTGGTTCTAGTAATAGGGCCATTTTAGCAGCTTGGTTTGCTTTATCATTACCTTTAATTCCTACATGGCTGGGTAACCAACAGAATACTATATTGTGGGAGGTACTCAACTCAGTATGCTTAAGGAGAATATTTGCTAATAATGGATTCTCCAGTTTTCTGTTATGTAGTGACTGAAGTACTGATAGTGAGTCGGAGAATATTATGCTATTTGAAATACGCTTGCTTGCAATGTATTGCAAAGCAAGGTATATTGCTCTAATATCAGTTAAAAAAATTAACGTACCATTTGGCAATCGAACTTTGGTTGTTTGTTTTCCACTTACAAAGGCTGCAGCAGCCCTTTCCTCATCTTTTGATTGATTGATTGATTGACTGATTTATATTTTACGGCGCATCAGCACTATGTGGCTATTTAGCGCCAAACATTAGTTTATATCCTTTTTCATTTATAAATGGTAAAATAATATTATCCACCAGCTATTGGAGACCAAAGAGTTAAAAGGTAAACCGATTAAAATGTGAATGATAGTAAATAATTAAAAGTTTCCCGATCAACGGAGTGTGCAAATGTATGATAACGAAAACATATGATTTGCAATTAAAATCTATCGACTGCATAAATATAACACAAAACTAAACAAGGTGATAAAATAAAAGCTATAACTTACTATAAATGTTTGCTTCCTTGAGGAAGTCTATAATGTTGGTAATGTTAACTGTATCAAAGAGCTCCCTCATGTCTTGCACAACGTAGTAATGATTACTCGTAGGTTCAAGATCGAAGCAATCCAGCATAACGTGCTTAACGGTGAATGGTTCATTACAAGCTATGCACTCTGGTGGGTCTTCTTTTAATATGTAGGAGTGTGTTAAATAAGTATGACCGAGTCGAATTCTTGCAATGACTACCTCCTCTCTACGGACGGATCTGTAGGAAGGAAACATTCTCCTAAGGTTGGCTTGATGGCATGAAGTTTGTGATTCACTGCATCATTCCATGATGCCTGCCATTTCTGGCGTAAACAGTCTTTGATACAACGTTTAAAATCAGTATAGGGTGCTTTAAAATCAGTTGGTTCTAGTAATAGGGCCATTGCAGCAGAACGATGCGCCTCATCATTGCCTTTAATTCCTACATGGCTGGGTAACCAACAGTATACTATATTGTGGGAGGTACTCAGCTCAGTATGCTTAAGGAGAATATTTGCTAATAATGGATTCTCCAGTTTTCTGTTATGTAGTGACTGAAGTACCGATAGTGAGTCGGAGAATATTATGCTATTTGAAATACGCTTGCTTGCAATGTATTGCAAAGCAAGGTCTATTGCTCTAATTTCGGCTGAAAAAATGGACGTACCAATTGGCAAGCGAACTTTGGTTGTGTGGTTTCCACTTACGAAGGCTGCAGCAGCCTTTTCCTCATCTTTTGATCCATCGGTATATATTTTTGTATATTTTTCAAATTGTGAGAGGAGTTCATGGTAAGAGTTGTGGAAAATGGAAGGGTTTGTTTCCGATTTTTTTCCATCATGTAACGTAAAAATTACCCTTGGTTGCTGAAGTAGCCATGGGAGTGTTTCGGAGATGTTTGCTTTCAGAATATTTGAAAAATCAATTTGAGTACTTTCAAGAAATTGTGATATTCTAATGCCAAATGTAGGTATGACATTTGGTTTATTGTCATATAAGGATTTATATTTTGGTTCAAAAACTGCCGAAAAAGCTGGGTTCAGAGGGCTGGATCTTAATTTGATAGCATATTGTGCGGAAAGCATTTCTCTGCGTTGTGATAAGGGTGGCTCATCCGCTTCGACGAGGAGGCTTTCACACGGGGATGTTTTAAATGCTCCCAGGGCAAGTCTTATTCCCTGATGATGGATTGGGTCAAGCATCTTTAAATACGATGTCCTTGCTGAACAATAAACAACGCAACCATAGTCTAATTTGGAGCGGAAAAACGTTCTGTATAAATTGAGTATGACTCTCCTATCAGCACCCCAGTCAGTGTGCGCTATTACTTTAAGTAAATTAAGAGATTTCAAACATTTGGCTTTCACATATTTCTGATGTGGAATAAAAGTTAGTTTTGTATCGAAGATAATGCCTAAAAATTGTTTCCTCAACAACTGGAATAGGTGTTCCTTCCAGCGTGAGATTAGGTCCAACGTGATGTCTTCTTAACTGACAGAAATGCATACAGACAGTTTTTGATTTCGAGAATTAAAAGCCATTAGTATTGGTCCAATTTTGAATTTTGTTTATGTTTTGTTGTAATTGCCTTTCAATTGTATGCATGTGTTTGGATCGGTAACATATTAAAAAGTCATCAACATATAATGAGCAATCCACACCTGGCATCAGACACTTGGTTATGCTATTAATCATTATATTGAAAAGCGTCACTGATAAAATACTGCCCTGCGGTACACCCGTCACTTGATCGTGTATATCAGAGAGGGTGGAGCCCACTCGTACTTTGAATTCCCTGTCTGAGAGAAAGTTTTATATGAATGATGGCAGTCGGTCTTTTAGACCCATATTTAGTATCTCGTACTTCCATGTTGTGTCATAGGCCTTTTCCAAATCAAACAAAATTGCTACTAAATGTTCCCTCTTTACGAAAGTATCACGAATAAATGTTTCGAGTCTAACCAGATGGTCGTTGGTACTACGACCATGACGAAAACCACATTGGAAAGGAGAAATAAATTGTTGCTTTCCAGATATCATACAAGCCGAGAATTGATCATTCGTTCCATTGTTTTACATACACAGCTAGTTAGTGATATAGGTCTGTAGTTGGTAGGATCTGTGCTATCATTGCCTGGTTTGGGGATTGGTATTATTATTGCTTCTTTCCAAATTTTTGGTACATTGCCAGTAATCCATAAATCATTGGAGATTTCCAGAAGAACTCTCAAGGATGGATCTGTAAGGTGTTTTAAAAACTGGTAATGTATATCGTCAGGCCCAGCGGATTGATTGATTTATATTTTTACGGCGCATCAGCACTATGTGGCTATTTAGCGCCAAACATTAGTTTATATCCTTTTACATTTATAAATGGTAAAATAATTTTATCGACCAGCGATTGGAGACCATAGAGTTAAAAGGTAAACCGATAAAAATGTGAACGATTGTAAATAATTAAAAGTTTCCCGATCAACGGGGTGTGCAAATGTATGGCGTCAAACACTTGGTGATGCTTTTAATTTTTATGTTGAGAAGCGTCACCGATAAAATGCTTTCATGGGGTACACCCGTCACTTGATGATGTATATCAGAGAGGGGAAAGTCCACTCCACATTGAATTCCCTGTCTGAGAGGAAGTTTTATATGAACGAGGGCAGTCAGCCTTTTAGACCCAGATCGTGTAGGTCATTTAGTATCCCGTACTTCCATGTTGTGTCATAGGCCTTTTCCAAATCAAACAAAACCGCTACTAAATATTCCCTCTTTATGAAAGCATCACGAATAAATGTTTCGAGTTAAACGAGATGATCGTTGTTATTACGACCATGACAAAAGCCACTTTGTAAAGAAGAAAATAAAATGTTGATTTCCACATACCATAGTAGTCGAGAGTTGATCATTCGCTCCATTGTTTTACATACACAGCTAGTTAATGATATAGGTATCTAGTTTGTAGGATCTGCGTTAACCTTGCCTGGTTTGGGAATTAATATTATTATTGCTTCTTTCCAAATTTTTGGTACATTACCAGTGATCCATAAATCATTGAAGATTTCCAGAAGAACTGTCAAGGATGGTTCTGGAAGGTGTTTTAAAAACTGGTAATGTATATCGTCAGGCCCAGCGGATGTATCATTGGCCTTATTCAAGGATTCCATAAGTTCCGACAACGTAAACGGTTGGTTATGACTATCTAAGTTATTTGATGTGAATTTCAAACGTAATTTTTTTTGAGTTTTAAGTCTTCGGAAAGCTTCGGAATAATTAGACGATGAAGATTTCTTTGAGAAACAATGAGCAAGTACATCAGCTATTTCATGCTTGCTTTTATAATTGATGTTATTTAGCTTCAGGTGTTGGAGGCAATTGTAGTTTTATTTTCCATTTATATTGCGGATGGTGTCTCAAACTTTTATCATTGAGGAACGAGAGTTTCAAGTTGAAACATATTTTGTTCATGATGTTCGTTTACTTTTTTTAATCGCGCGGCGAGTTTGAGCCCGGGTAATACGGTATTGAGTTAGCTTTCGGGCATTTGACGATTATTGAATTTTTTTCAGAGCTTCTCGGCGTTGTTTAATGGCTTCTTCACATTCTTTAGTGAACCATGGTTTTGAGGTTTTTTTGACAATTTGTCGAGGGCTTACGAATGGACTCTTCTGCAATCTCAATTAAGATATATGTACATTGTCGAATCGGATCATCATCATTTAGTATGGTATTCCTGTGAAGTCTGATAGTACAAAGTGTTTGAAATTTGAACTAGTCAGCTTTCTTTAAGTTCCACTGTGGAATTGTGTCATCAATTTTGGTATTGGTGTGCTTAAGATATATTGGAAAATGATCACTGCTATGAAGGTCATCAGCGACCTTTCAATTATAATTCCAACAGAAGTGAAGAAGAACATATTGTTAAGTCAATACAAGTGTATGTACCCCTTCCTGGGTGCAAATAAGTAGGAAATATGTTATTAAATAGACACAAGTCGTATCTAGTAACAAAATCCTCAAATTTGTCCCTGTCGCTTATGTAATTTGATCCCCATAAAATGCCATGGGCATTGAAATCACCAAGTAAAACAAATGGCGTGTGGAGTTGTTGAACAAGTGTGTCTAATTCCTTTGGTGATAATTTAGTATTTGGTGGTATGTAGACAGAACAAAATGTAATCACTTGATGTAGAGTGACATTTACAGCAATGGCTTGTAAATTGGTATTCAAAGGGATGTTTCTATGTGGGGCTCTATTGTTCACAGCAACAGACACCCCTCCTGAGGCCCTGTCAACGTTTTGTAGGTACGTGTTAAACAGGGAGTAGTTTGTGAAAGTGATGCTGTCCGTTTCTTTTAAAAAGGTTTCCTGAACACATAATAGAGCAGGATCATGTTCATTAAAAAGCAGAATAATATCATTGTAATTAGCTTTAAGTCCTCGACAGTCAGTACCAGGGATACGCAGGTGTTATACTCCGTTGATAAAATCACCTTCCCGTGAGATATACTCAGCCGGTAAAATTACCCCCATATTGACCCGTTAAGCCACCGCCTTCTAGAAAGTCTTCTAAGGTGTAGGAAAGTGAAAATTAAAGGGATAGAATATATGGGTAACAGCGGTATCAAGAGAGATACAAAATACAAGAAGAAAGATAAAGAACGAGATCAAGTAACCAAACACATCCTATGGCTTGGCGTGACAAGCCGATTTGTCGAGACCGGGCCCATCCCGAACACCCGTCTAGAAGAAGTGGAGGCCAAAGTCGTGTGTTGCATCGGAAAGCCTCCGCTCAACTACCAGGATCCTTTCCTCCTCCAACACGAGACGCAACCCACGGCAAACAGGTTGCCTCTACTTAGTCGTCTTTTACGACACGTAGTGAGGCAGGGCGGGCCAATTATAGTACCCCGGACCCGCAGAAGGTTATCCGCAATTGAACTGTTCTCCGTCAGATTTGATCTTGACTGACTACCATTATATAAATTTAGTGTCTCTTTGAAGGGTCTAGCTTTAGCTTTACCGTGAAGCCAAAAAAAAAATTCTTGACCATGGTCCTGCTCAGGTTTGGTCAACTTTCTGAGATGGAACTACTGTTAATATGATGAATGACGAACGAGGAAAAGTAATTATTAACCACCTTGATAATCAAAACTATATTATTTTAATAAATTTTATTGTGGAGACATGATGATTATTGGATGATTCGCGATAAAAGAGATCACTTTCATATACAGTTAGGAAATAATATATTTTTATTAAATAATAAATCCAAGCCTGGAATACTGACTTGTATTGATAGGCTGTATTTTGAGCGCAGATACTCAGTAACTGCAGCAGTCTATGCAAAATATCCGCTGAATGATAAACCTAACGATGTGGATCTCAAACCGATGAGATTATCTGAGTAAAGAATAAACTGTGTAGCTGAACTAGATACAGAACATTTCACAAATGCGATACCTGGTAATGACTTTACATATTTAAGACGTAAAATTATGTAAATGAGCAGAGGGAGTTAAATATACTTGAGCATCTATTAAAGATATTGATGAGCTAGATAAGTTATTAAGATTTTCAGTAACGGTAAAACGCAAATCAGAGTTGGTTGGTTGGTTGGTTGAATTTATGGCGCACCAGCACAAAGAGGCCCTTTAGCGCTATACAAAAGGTTATATCCTTCATTATATTACAAATGGTAAAAAAGTTATGTATCGGCCAGCGATACGAAACCAAATAGCTAAAAGTAAAATGATAAAAAATAATGTTTCCCGCTCAACAGGGATTGCAAATAATGTATGACAACGAAAACATATGAAAGGTAATTAAAATCTAGCGACTGTACATATATAGTACATAAAATCGTTTAAGATGATAACATAAAAGTTATAACTTAATATGTTTACTTCCTTAATGAAGTCTATACTATTGGTAAGGCTAACTGTATCAAAGAGCTCCCTCATGTCTTGCACATTGTAATATTGATTACGTGTAGATTGGAGGACGAAACACTCCAGCATAAAGTGATTAACTGTGGATGGTTCATTGCAAGATATGCATTCTGGTGGGTCTTATCCTTTTAGTATGTAGGAGTGGATTAAATAAGTATGGCCGATTCGAATTCTAGCAATGACTAACTCCTCCCGGCGGTCGGATCTGTAGGAAGGAGTCCATTGTCCGAGGATTGGCTTGATGGCGTGAGGTTTATTATTCGCGGCATCATTCCATGATGCTTGCCATTTCTGACGTAAACAGTTTTTGATACAACATTTAAAATCAGGAATGTTGTTTTTGAATCAGATGGTTCTAATGATATGTCCATTTTATCTGCGCTGTCTGCTTTATCCTTACCTTTAATTCCAACATGGCTGGGTAGCCAACATTATACTATATTATGCGAAATACTCAACTCAGTATGCTTAACCAGAATATTAGCCAATAGTGGATTCTCCAGTTTTCTATTATGTTTTTGGTTGGTTCGTTTAATTTTACGGCACACCAGCACAAAGAGGCCATTTAGCGCCATACAAAAGGTTATACATGGCTGGGTAACCAACAGTATACTATATTATGGGGGGATATTCAAATTAGTATGCTTAATGAGAATTTTAGCCAATAGTGGATTCTCCAGTTTTCTATTATGTAGTGACTGAAGTACTGATAGTGAATCGGAGAAGATTATGCTATTTGAAATACGCTGCTTGCAATGTATTGCAAAGCAATGTCTATTGCTCTAATATCGGCTGAAAAAATGGACGTACCATTTGGCATGCGAACTTTGGTTGTGTGTTTTCCACTTACAAAGGCTGCATCAGTCTTTTCCTCATCCATTGATCCATCGGTGTATATTTATGTATAATTTTCAAATTGTGAGAGGAGTTCCTGGTAAGAGTTGTGGAAAACCGAAAGGGTTTTTCTCCGATTTTTTTCCATCATGTAACGTGAAAAGTACAGGTGGTCTCTCCAGTATAATAATTTAGATTCTCCAAATTCAAATTAACACTTGTTTTACGCCAATCAATAGATATGCCAAGGTTGCCAACTGCATCACTCATGCTTGGTGGAAATCTGTTTCTAAAGCTTAAAATATATAGGAGAGAATCTATAGTTTCTGCAGCAGGACATTCATTGATCCTGTCAGCCCCTTCCCTCTCTAACTGCAAATGGAGATTTTCTTCTTTCATTTTGAGGAATGTTAATGTTTTCTATCTATCATTATGTTTTAAAAAAGAAAGAATTGTTTGGAGTATGAAGAAAAATCTATGACTTTAATTGGCAATTTGGTAATGTGGCAAATTGGCATGTTTTAAACAAATGTTGAAAATATTACATTTATTGTATTGGCCCACTTAGTACATGTTATTTGTTTCTAGATTTTGTTAAGTAGCATGACAAGGACACGTCTAAAAGATAACTTTGCATTTGTGGACGTTGTAAAAATATTAAAACCAAAAGACAGCATTTGTTAATTTATTAATCTACAACATCGTGATCAGTCAGACATCCTTGGACAATTATTGTCCAAAACGTTATATTTCAATTAAGATTTCTAATCTGACTGTTCTGCCTGTATTTGGTGGCCTCATTTTGGATGATAAGTTAATACGTTCCATTGAATCGTAAATTGAACTTAACAAATAGTGGTTCCTTGTGGAGTAATCATAGATGGAACTTAAAACAGTGGCTGCCTGTGGAGTGGAGTGGTTTTTTTTTTTCAGTGCTCACAGTAAATGCTCTATCATTAAGAGATAGAACTAATAACCTCATAAAATTGTTGATGCCAATCTTTGGTTTAAATTTTAACTAATATAGACCTTTCTTTTACGCATTTCCTATAGATAAACCTACTGTAAGTGCACCCACTACATCTCTCACCGGTAATGCAGGCAGTAACATCACAATAAAGGCTACTGTCACTGGATCTGTTATTTCATCAGTCATGTGGACATTTAATGGCTCCAGCTTAACAAACGATGGCGTCAGTGGTAGATTTTCATGGACAAATCAAAATTATACTGGTCCTGTTGACCTTATAATCAGGAATCTTGTACTGAGTGACATGGGTACCTATGTATGCACGGTTCGCAATGCAGCGGGATCAAATGAGTTGACAATCAGACTCACTATCAATGGTATGGAATACTTATACAGTGTATTTATACTGTTGTCATGTATATATTTAATATCGAGTATCTTCCTCATAATTCTTAATTAATTTCTACCCAAACATGTACGTGAACATCTTAAGTATTCATTCCAATGCATTTTTGGAAATTAGTTCAGAATTATCTTTTGCAAGCCTTGGTCAACAAAATATTGCAACTGTTCAGCATTACAAATAAATTGTTATAACTTTTATTTTTTAGTGAAATAAAGGCTGTATGATAATACTAAAAATCTTCCATAGTGTCCTGATTCATTAAAAAGATGTTGCACAATAAAGTATTAATTTACTGATCACAATGAATGTCAGATAACTATATATTTGAAACAGTAAACTGGGTTCAAATGAACTGCATTTTTAAATACATTTCATATTTCTTCCTTGACGTTTCTAGAGAAATCAACGTTCCCATAAATTGTTCCTGAAGAATATGTTGAAATTTATAACACACTATGGTCAGTGCCATTAAAATGATGTGCCAGTAATTTCCTAAGATCAACCGAGGCAGTTTATTTGACTTTCTAGTCAGTGCCATCAGTTTTTCAAAACTCCTTTCATAATGCGCACAATATGTCTTATTGTGATTTTAAACTGTTTAAACATTATCTTTACAGCTGTTCCAGTTGTAGCTGTTTCACCTAATCCAGTGACTGGGTATGTGGGGCAAAATGTCACTATTAACTGCTTAATTATGCAAGTGATATCAATTTATAGTATTACGATATGGTGGTATCAAAACAGTACAGCCATTTCCAAGGGAAGCACATTTATCTGGTCAGACACTGCAACCCCAAATCTACAAATTTCGAATCTTGATGCTACTCAGCACCAGGGGATATACAGATGTACAGCAACAAGTTCCATTGGGACGGGGTATGATGAGACCACTCTCACTGTCATTAGTAAGTAATTGCACATGCATCCAGTCTTAAAAGAGGTTGAATATCTTTATGTACATCTCTCAAATACCAAAATACTACCCTTTGTAAACATAATGTCTGGCAATTGGTTTTTAATGCACAAATAAAACACATTTGTCATAAAAACAGATGTATACAATGTACGACGGATAAGAATAGATGCAATGAATGTATGAATGGAAAGAATGGGTATGTACACAGATGTACTGAATGTATGATTGGTTGGTTGGTTGGCTGAAGTTTTACGGCGCACCAGCACAAAGTGGCAATTCAGCGCCATACAAAAGGTTAAATCCTTTATTATTTACAAGTGGTAAAATCTTTTGTATCGACCAGCCATACGAAACCAAATAAATAGAGATACCATGATGAAAATAGTAACGGCAATCAATCAATAAATTTTCACGAACAACGGGGAGTCTAAATAATGTATGACAACGTAGACAGGTGAATGATAATTAAAATCTAGCGAACGTACATATATATAGCACATACAAATATTCAACGTGATAACATAATTGATTGATAGATTGATTTATATTTTTACGGCGCACCAGCACTATGTGGCTATTTAGCGCCAAACATTAGGTTATATCCTTTTACATTTAAAACTGGTAAAATAATTTTATCGACCAGCGATTGGGGTCCAAACAGTTAGGGGTAAAGCGATAAAAATGTGAACGATGGTAAAGTATTAAAAGTTTCCCGATCAACGGGGTGTGCAAAAGTATGATAACGAAAACATATGATTGGCAATTAAGATCTATCGACTGCATAAATATAACACAAAACTGAACAAGGTGATAAAATAAAAGCTATAACTTATGATAGATATTTGCTTCCTTAAGGAAGTCTATAATGTTGGTAATGTTAACTGTATCAAAGAGCTCCCTCATGTCTTGCACAACGTAGAAATGATTACGCGTAGGTTGAAGATCGAAGCATTCCAGCATACGGTGAATGGTTCATTAAAGCTATGCACTCTGGTGGGTCTTCTCCTTTTAATATGTAGGAGTGTGTTAAATGAGTATGACCGAGTCGAATTTTTGCAATGACTACCTCCTCTCTACGGACGGATCTGTAGGAAGGGGTCCATTCTGCTAAGGTTGGCTTGATGGCATTTAGTTTATTATTCACGGCATCATTCCATGATGCCTGCCATTTCTGGCGTAAACAGTCTTTGATACAACGTTTAAAATCAGTATATGGTGCTTTAAAATCAGTTGGTTCTAGTAATAAGTCCATTTTAGCAGCACGGTCTGCTTTATCATTACCTTTAATTCCCACATGGCTGGGTAACCAACAGTATACTATATTGCGGGAGGTACTCAGCTCAGTATGCTTAAGGAGAATATTTGCTAATAATGGATTCTCCAGTTTTCTGTTATGTAGCGACTGAAGTACTGATAGTGAATCGGAGAAGATAATGCTGTTTAAAATACGCTCGCTTGCAATTTATTGCAAAGCAAGGTCTATTGCTCTGATTTCAGCTATAAAAATTGACGTACCATTTGGCAAGCGAACATTTTGTTATGTAATATTCACCAACGAAGGCTTCAGCGGCCTTTTCCTCATCTTTGGATCCATCAGCATATATTATTTTATAATATTTGAACTGAGAGACGAGTTCATGGTAAGAGTTGAGGAAGATGGAAGGGTTTGTTTCCGATTTTTTTCCATCGTGTAGCGTGAAAAGTACCCTTGGTCGTTTAAGTAGCCATGGAGGTGTTTCGGACATGGTCGTGTCCAGAATTTTCGAAATAGCAACTTTTGTACTATCAAGGAATGGGAACATTCTAATGCCAAAGGTAGGTATGACATTTGGTTTATTGTCATATAAAGTTTTATATTTGGGTTCAAAAACAGCCGAAAAAGCAGAGTTCAGAGGTTTGATTTTAATTTGAGAGCGTATTGAGCGGAAAGCATTTCTCTTCGTTGTGCTAAAGGTAGTTCGTTCGCTTCAACGAGGCGGCTTTCACACGGAGATGTCTGATATGCTCCCAGGGCAAGTCTTATTCCCTGATGATGGATTGGGTCAAAGCATCTTCAAATAAGACTTCCTTGCTGAACAATATACAATGCTACAATAGTCTTGTTTCGAGCGAATGAATGTTCTGTATATGCCGAATATGACTTTTCTATCAGCACCCCAGTCAGTGTGTGCTATTACTTTAAGTAAATTCAGAGATTTGAGGCATTTAGCTTTTAAATTCTTTAGGTGTGGGATAAAGGTCAGTTTTCTATCGAAGATGATACCTAAGAATTTTATTTCCTCAACAACTGGAATGTCCAGCGTAAAACTTGGTTCATCATGATGTCTTCGTAATTGACAGAAATGCATGCATACAGTTTTTGTTTTCGAGAATTTGAAACCGTTAGTATTGACCCAATTTTGGATCTTGTTGATATTTTGTTGTAATTGCCTTTCGATTGTATGCATTTGTTTGGATCGGTAACATATTAAAAAGTCATTAACATATAATGTGCAATCCACACCAGGACTCAGGCAATTTGTGATGCTATTAATTTTTATATTGAAAAGCGTTACCGATAAAATACTGCCCTGTAGATCAGAGAGGGTGGAGTCCACTTGTACCTTGAATTCTCTATCTTTGAGAACGTTTGATATAAATAAGGGCAGTCGGCCTTTTAGACCCAGATCGTGCAGGTCATTTAGTATTCCGTACTTCCAAGTTGTATCATACGGCTTTTCCAAATCAAAGAAAACCGCTACTAAATGTTCTTTCTTGATAAAAGTGTCGCGAATAAATGTTTCAAGTCTAACCAGATGATCATTGGTACTACGTCCATAACGAAATCCACATTGGAAAGTAGATATTAAGTTGTTGCTTTCCAAATACCACACTAGCCGAGAGTTGATAGGATCTGCGTTATCTTTGCCTGGTTTGGCGATTGGTATTACTGTTGCTTCTTTCCATACTTTTGGTACATTACCAGTAATCCATAAATCATTAAGATTTCCAGAAGGACTGTTAGAGATGGCTCTGGGAGGTGTTTTAAAAACTGGTAATGTATATCGTCAGGCCCAGCGGATGTATCATGAGCCTTATTCAAAGATTCCATAAGCTCTAATAATTAAAACGGTTGGTTGTAACTTTCCGAGTTGTTCGGTGTAAATTTCAACCGTGATTTTTCCTTTGAGGTTTTTAATCTTTGGAAAGCTTCTGAATAGTTACATGATGAGGAAATTTTGGAGAAACAGTCAGCTAGCACATTTGCTATTTCATATTTGGTATTAAAGTTGTTGTCTTTTACCTTCATATGTTGGAAGGAATTGTATTTTCCCTTTCCATTTATTGCGAATTGTGTCCCAAACCTTCTTTATAGAGGAACGAGATTTTAAAGATGAAACAAATTTTTTCCATGATGCTAGTTTACTTTCTTTAATGGTGCGGCGACCTTTGGCCCGAATAATACGGTATTGTGTTAAGTTTTCCGGTGTTGGACGATTATTAAATTTTTTTAATGCCTCTTGGCGTTGCCTAATAGCTTCTTTACATTCTTTAGTGAATCAGTGTATTTTTTTGGATTCTTTTGCAATTTGGAGAGATTGATTGATTGATTGAATGATTGAATTTTAACGGCGCACCAGCACTTTAAGGCTATTTAGCGCCATACAGTAGGTCATATTTGTAAAAAAGTTCAATATTGACCAACGATATAGTAAAAAATCCATAGTAGATAAATATAGAATGGTAAATGTTGGTAACAGTTAAAGATATTGGTTCACGATCAACGGGAGATGTAAATGATGTATCTTGATGAAAAGATGTAAATAATAGTTGGTATTTGTATTAGTTAAAAATTAGTTTGGGTAAGGTCATAAAAAGTTACAGTTTAAAATAAAGATTTACTTCCTTTAGGAAATCTAAAATACTAGTGATTTGAATAGTATCAAAAAGTTCCTGCATGTCGTGTACATTATAGTATTTATCACGCGTAGGTTGCAGGTCGGAACACGTGGTCATAAAGTGTTTAACAGTAAATGGTACATTGTAAGGAACGCACTCTGGTGGATCTTCACCTTTTAGTATGTGTGAGTGGGTAATGTATGTATGACCGATTCTGATTCTTGCAATGACAACCTCCTCCCTACGAATAGTTCTGTAGGAAGGAGTCCATTCTCCCAAGATTGGTTTGATGGCATGAAGTTTGTTATTGATTGCATCATCACATGATACCTGCCACTTTTGACGTAGATACTTTTTGATACAAGGTTTAAAATCAGAATATGGTAATTTAAAATCCGATGGTTCTAAAGATAGGGCCATCTTAGCAGCCCGGTCTGCTTCTTCGTTACCTCTAATACCAATATGGCTAGGTAGCCAACAGTATACTATATTGCATGAGGCACTAAGTTCAGAGTTTTTTTTATCAAAACATTCACCAATAGTGGATTATCTAGTTTGATATTGTGTAGCGCCTGAAGCACTGATAATGAGTCACAGAAGATAATACTATTTAGAATATGATTAGTTTCGATAAATGTCAGAGCAAGGTCTATTGCTCTGATTTCTGCTGTAAATATGGATGCATCATTTGGCAAACGCTCTTTGGTTATGTGTTTGCCACTGACGAAGGCTGCAGCAGCCTTATCAGCAACCTTTGATCCATCAGTATAAAATCTAGCATAATGTGTAAATTCATTGAGTAGATCATGATAAGAATTCAAGAATAGGATAGGGTTTGTCTCAGATTTTTTCCGATCGTGTAACGTAAAATTCACTTGGGGTTGCTTAATGAGCCAAGGTGGTGTTTTTGAGACTAAGGTTTTCTGGATTAAAGATAGATTACATTTGATTTGGTCAAAGCAGGATGATATTCTAATACCAAATGAAGGTATAGCATTTGGTTTATTTACGTATAAAGCTTTGTAATTTGGATGAAAAACGGCCGAAAAAGCAGGGTTCAGAGGGTTGGATCGTAACTTAAGAGCATAATGTGCAGAAAGCATTTCTCTGCGATGCGATAAAGGTGTTTCATTCGCTTCCGCGAGAAGGCTTTCACACGGAGATGTCTTAAATGCTCCTAGAGCAAGTCTTATTCCCTGATGATGAATTGGGTCAAGCATTTTCAAATAAGACTTCCTAGCTGAACCATAAACAATGCATCCATAGTCTAAAATGGAACGGATAAATGTTCTATACAAATTAAGGAGGACTTTTTTTTATCAGCACCCCAATCAGTGTGAGCAATTACTTTAATCAAATTTAAGGCTTTTAAGCATTTAGCTTTCAAATTCTTAATGTGTGGTATGAATGTCAGCATTTTGTCAAATAGAACACCCAAGAATTTTGTTTCCTCAACAACTGGAATAAGTGTTCCATCCAGCGTGAGTTTAGGGTTATCATGATGTCTTCGCAACTGACAAAAATGCATGCATACTGTTTTTGATTTTGAAAATTTGAAACCGTTATTACTGGCCCAACTTTGAATCTTATTGATATTTTGCTGGAGTTGCCTCTCAATTGTATGCATGTGTTTTGAGCGATAACAAATTAAAAAATCGTCAACATATAATGAGCAGTCAACACCGGGAGCTAAGCATTTGGTGATACTATTGATTTTGATGTTAAAAAGCGTCACAGATAAAGAGGGTAGAGCCCACTCGAACTTTGAATTCCCTGTCAGAGAGAAAATTAGAGATAAATGAGGGCAGACGGCCTTTGAGACCCAGATCGTGCAGGTCTTTTAGTATCCCGTACTTCCATGTTGTGTCATAGGCCTTTTCTAAATCAAAAAATACCGCTACTAAATGTTCTTTTTTGATAAAGGTATCACGAATGAATGTTTCTAGTCTAATTAGATGATCATTAGTACTCCGTCCATATCGAAAGCCACTTTGGAAAGGAGATATTAAATTGTTAGCTTCTAAGTACCAGAGTAGTCGAGAATTGATCATTCGTTCCATTGTTTTGCACACACAGCTTGTCAGTGCAATTGGTCGGTAGCTGTTGGGGTCTTCGCTATCTTTACCGGGTTTGGGAACTGGTATTACAGTTGCTTCTTTCCAGTTTTTGGGTATATTACCAATAATCCATACATCATTTAAGAGTTTCAAAAGAGTTGTTAATGATGATTCTGGAAGGTGTTTCAAAAACTGGTAATGTATTTCATCAGGCCCAGTGGATGTATCATGGGCCTTATCTAAAGCCTCCCTAAGCTCCGATAATGAGAACAACTGATTATAACTTTCCGAGTTCTTGGATGTGAATTTTAAACGTGACTTTTCTTTTTGAGCTTTAAGTTTTTGGAAGGCTTCGGTATAATTAGATGATGATGAATTTTTGGAGAAACTGTCAGCAAGAGTATTTGCAATGTCACGTTTTGAATTAAAGTTGTTATTGTTTATTTCCAATTGTCGGAGAGGGTTTTGTTTGTTCTTTCCATTTATTTTGCGTACAGTATCCCAAACTTTCTGAACAGAGGAACGAGAGTTTAAAGAAACATATTTCTTCCATGATGCTCGTTTACTTTCCCTGATTGTGCGACGAGCTTTGGCTCTGGCAATGCGATATATAGTTAAGTTTTCGGGCGTCGGATGATTATTAAATTTGTTTAATGCTTTTCGACGTAGTCTAATGGCTTCCGTACATTCCTTAGTGACCCAAGGTTTTAAGATTCTTTTACAGTTGGTAGAGGACTTGGGAATAGAGTCTTCTGCAATTGCTATTAGAATAGATGTGAAAAGCTGAATGGGATCGCTAACATTGAAAACTGTGTCCTCATTCAGCCTAGTTTTGCAGAGTATTTCGAACTTGACCCAGTCGGCCTTCTTTAAATTCCATTGTGGAATTACTTCATCAATTGTAGAGTTAAGATTTACAAGTGAGATTGGGAAGTGATCGCTACTGTGGAGATCATCAGCGACCTTCCATTCATAGTCCAAAAGCAGCGAGGGAGAACAAATTGTCATTCGTCTTTTGAATGGATGACCATGAAGCGAGGAAAGGATTCCACACTACATGGTTCATCATCCGACTCTGATGACACAGTTTTGGTACGTTTGGGAGTTTTTTTTAGATTCTCCATGATGACAGTTTGAAAGATTCAGCACCCGTGCTCCCCACCCACCAAGGAGCCCAACAAGGGGACACTTTTAAAGTGCCAGGGATACACAAACACCATACTCGGTTGGTAAAATTACTTTTGGTTGACCCTGAAGTTGCCAATTTCGAAGGTAAGTAAATTTACCCCCCGATTGACCCGTTAAGCCACCGCCTTCTAGGAAGTCTTCTAAGATTTAAGAAAGGGAAAGATATAGGAATAGAATATAGGGGCAACGGTGGTATCAAGCGAGATACAAGAATAAAGTAAAAGGAGGTGAGAGAGTTAATTAAGACTTCCTAGGGCTCGGCGTGACCAGCCGATTTGTCGAGACCGGGCTCATCTCAACCACCCGTCTTAAGAGAAGTAGAGGCCAAAGTAGTGTGTTGCAACTACCAGGATCCTTTCCTCCTCCGTTACGGGTCGCAACCCACGGCAAACTGGTTGCCTCTACTTAGTCGCCTTTTACGACACGTGGCGAGGCACGTCGGGCCAATTCTACAACCCCGAACCCGCAGGGGGATCATCATATAGGGAACAATTCATACCAGGACTCAGACACTTGGTGATGCTATTAATTTTTAAATTGAAAAGCGTTACCAATAAAATACTGCCCTGGGGTACACCCATTTCTTGATCGTGTATATCAGAGTGGGTGGAGCACACTCGTACCTTGATTTCCCTATCTTTGAGGCAGTTTTATATGAATAAGTGCGGTCGGCCTTTTAGACCCAGATCTTCCAAATCTTAGAAAACCGCTACTATATGTTCCTTCTTGGTAAAAGTGTCGCGAATAAATGTTTCGAGTCTAACCAGATGATCATTGGTACTACGTCCATAACGAAAGCCACTTTTGAAAGGGGATATTAAATTGTTGCTTTCCAAATTCCATACTAGCCGAGACTTGATCATTTGTTTCATTGTTTTGCATATGCAGCTAGTTAATGATATAGGTCTATAGTTGCTAGGATCTGCGTTAACTTTGCCTGGTTTGAGGATTGTTATTACTGTTGCTTCTTTCCATATTTTAGGCACATTACCAATAATCCATAAATTATTAAAGATGTGAATTTCAACCGTGTTGTTTTCTTTTTGAGTTGTAAGTCTTCGGAAAGCTTTGGAATAATTAGACACTGAGGAATTTTTGGAGAAACAATCAGCAAGTACATTAGCTATTTCATGCTTGCTTTTATTGATTGATTGACTGATTTATATTTTTTACGGCGCACCAGCACTATGAGGCTATTTAGCGCCAAACAATGTTATATTCTTTTAGATTTAAAACTGGTCAAATAATTTTATTCAAATTTTTCAGGACATGGTTGTTACACACTATAAAATAAACTAAAAATAGAATGTATCCATTCATTTATTTGTAATAGATTTAGATCCTGGAGTGTGCATACATTTTTGATTCATGACCCAGGAAAAGAAAAATGGTTGGTTGGTTGAATTTTTACGGCGCAGCAGCACCAAGAGGCCATTTAACCTCATACAAAGGGTTATATCATTCATTATGTACAAATGGTAAAAAGGTTCTGTATCATCCAGAGATACAAAAACAAAGAGCTAAAGGTAAAACGATAAAAATGGTAACGGTGATAAATAAAATTTTCTGATCAACGGGGATTGTATATAATGTATGACAACGAAAACATAGGAAAGGTAATTAAAATCTAGCGACCGTAATATATATATATATATATATATATATATATATATATATATATATATATATATATATATATATATAGCACATACAAATGTTTAACATAAGATAAAAGTTATAACTTATGATATGTTTACTTCCTTCAGGAAGTCTTTAAGTAATAAATACTAACTATCAAAGAGGTTCCTCATTTCTTGCACATTGTAATATTTATTACGAGTAGCTGGGAGATCGAAACACTCCAGCATAAAGTGCTTAACTGTGAATGGTTTATTGCAAGATATGCATTCTGGATGCCATTACTTTAAAACAAGAATAATTTTGAGGACTTCTTTTTAAAAAGAAAAGCTCGAAAGAATCTACTGAATTTGATGGAAAACATGATGGCATAAAGGTTTTTCAAGTTTGTATAACTGATGACATAAAAATGGCTCTTTTTGCAAAAAACAGAAATAACTTGAAAAAGTTTTTCTTTTTCAAAAAGCAGCTCATCAGGATTTGACCAATTTTAACTGAACATTTAGCATCCTGGCTTTTAAATATTGGATAAATAATGCAGATTTGTTATCAAATTCAGATGAAAATAAAAAAGAATAGGTAATACAATCAACAACATAGGAAAATAGTTCTTCAGAAACCATCATACTTTTTGAGTGTTGATTTGGTCATATTTTCATATCTGACTGCCATGCAGGAGTCAGGAGAGCGTCCACTTGGTTCCTTTGTCATCAATTCATTAAATTAATTCTGCTTTGATGTGATAGAAAATAATATTGTTTTATTGTTTTATGGCGGGGGAGGTAATGGCTAGGGGCTAACATTTTATTAACTAATTGAATTTCCTGTGTGATAATGTGTTTTGAATCGCTTAATAAAATTTTGTAGATGCATGTTGTGTAATTGTTGATTACTTTCTAGATTTTGTCAAGGCTGCTTGGTATAAAATTCATAGGCTTAACATTTTGACATCGATTTTCATGTACATTCTTAAGTCTGATTCTGGGTAAATGAGAGGTGAAAAAAAAGGAAATCTCTTGTTTCAGAGATTCTGATTCCAATATGGATTCTCTAATATTTAGGTGTTCAGTTTTCAATATTTAAGTGATGGACACATTCGATATTTTCTTAGGTTTTCTATATTAAATCCGTTTAAATGGAAGTTAATATCAAAGTACATGTACATTCTTGTTTTTGCATTCCAGCAAGACCACTTGTAACTATTGGCCTCACAACCGTGTCCGGATTCTCAGGACAGGATATCAAAGTTAATTGCACAGTAACAAGTTCTGAATCTGTCACAGTCACCTGGTATGTTAATAACACAGCCCTCACCAATGCTGTCACCTCCCCAGGCAGCCGATTTTCTTGGCAAAACTCTTTAGTTCCCATTTTGACCATCTCCAGAACAGTTGTGTCAGATACAGGCATGTACAGGTGTCAGGCACAAAACAGTTATGGAACTGGCTCCGCTACAGTTCAGCTTTCAGTAGAAGGTATGTATCCCTGTGTTCTTGTACGAGTCATAATTACAAGGAAGAAATAACAAATACGGCTGGTTGGTTGAATTTTTACGGCGCACCAGCACAAAGAGGCCATTTAGCGCCATACGAAAGGTTATGTCCTTTATTATACACACATGGTAAAAAGGTTCTGTATCGGCGATACGAAACCAAATAGCTAAAGGTAAAACGATAAGAATGGTAACGGTGATAAAAAATAGTTTCCAGATCAACGGGGATTGCAAATAATGTATAAAAACGAAAACATCTGAAAGGTAATTAAGATCTAGCGACCGTACATATATAGCACATACAAAAATTAAGATGATAAGATAAAAGTTATAACTTACGATACATGTTTACTTCTTTAAGGAAGTCTATAACATAAAAAATACTAACTGTATCAAAGAGATCCCTCATGTCTTGCACATTGTAATATTGATTACGTGTAGATTGCAGGTCGAAACACTCCAGCATAAAGTGCTTAACTGTGTAGATTGCAAAATATGCATTCTGGTGGGTCTTTCAAACCATGGACAGGGATTTCCAATTTTAGGCATTCTCATTGTTTTCATTAATGTTAAGATTTTGCTTCAGATTGTTGTCTTTCAAATCTGTAAAGTTTCAATAGCCGTTATATATCTGCCATGTGCAAGCAAGAAAATGGTGTTACATCAGAGAAGACTGCTTCGGTAGTTGTTTGGCAGGTGTTCAACTCAGATGCGAGAGGTCATAGGTTTGAATCCTGGCTGTGTCATAACAAAGACTTATAAAAATGGTACTAACTACAGCCTCACTAGGTAGTCAGCATTAAGAACCCAGTTTTGGATGTTGTTGATATTTTGTTGTAGTTATGTTTCGATTGTATGCATGTGTCGGGATCGGTGACATTTAAAAGTCATCAACATATAGGGAGCAATGCACACCAGGACTCAGACTCTTGGTGACGCTATTTTTATATTAAAATGCGTTACCGATAAAAATACTGCCCTGGGGTACATCCATCTCTTGATCGTGTATATCAGAGTAGGTGGAGCCCTCTCGTACCTTGAATTCCCTATCTTTGAGGAAGTTGTATATGAATATGGGCAGTCGGCCTTTTAGACCCAGATCGTGCAGGTCATGTAGTATTCTGTACTTCCACGTTGTATCGTACGCCTTTTCCAAATAAAATAAAACCGCTACTAAATGTTCCTTCTTGATAAATGTGTCGTCAATAAATGTTTCGAGTCTAAAGAGATGATCGTTTGGTACTACGACCATGACGAAAGCCACTTTGGAAAGGTTGATTGATTGATGATTGGTTTAATTTTAACGGCGCACCAGCACTTTTAGGCTATTTAGCGCCATACAGTAGGTCATATGTGTAAAAAGAAAGGTTCAATATCGACCAGCGATATAGTAAAAAAACATAGTAGTTAAATATAAAATGGTAAATGTTGGTTCCCAATCAACGGGAAATGTAAATGATGTATCTTGATGAAAAGATGTAAATAATAGTTGGTATTTGCATTAGTTAAAAATTAGTTTGGGTAAGGTCATACAAGTTACAGTTTAAAATAATACTTTGGAAAGGAGAAATTAAATTGTTGCTTTCCAAATACCATATAAGCCGAGAACAGATCATTCGTTCCATTGTCTTGCATACGCAGCTAGTTAATGATATAGGTCTATACTTGGTAGGATCTGCGTTATCTTTGCCTGGTTTGGGAATTGGTATCATTGCTGCTTTCCAAATTTTTGGTACATAAACATTAATCCATAAATCATTACTTGTGTAGTCATATACTTCCCAATACTTAACCATACCCATAATTAATTATATAATTGAAGTCTTTTATTTATATATATATATATATATATATATATATATATATATATATATATATATATATATATATATATATATTCTTTTGTGGTTTTCCATTTTACTTTTATTCCTTTCTCATTTGCCATATATTTTGTGACCTATGATTAACAATAAAATATTTTTGTCTTTCTTTTATCATTTATATAATAAAAATTGTTTCTTTTCTAGAAAAAAAAAACTGTTATACTGTATATTCCTGCTTTCTTTTTATATTTACGCTAATAGAGTGAAAATCCATGAGAGGTTTAAACAGAGTACATCCTCATGTCACAAAATGATTCAAATTAAAATTTGAAATATATGAGCAAGATCTTTAAAAATTAACATTTTCCATGACAAAATGAAATGAGCAGAATTTGCATGGGTAAAATGATGTAGCATTTTCGGAATATATATCTGGGTTGTAGCTAGCCAATCTTTTGTGTAAGCACTGATATGTTTGTTGGGGTGTGCTTAATTTGAAACTTATACACATTTTAATTTCTTGCATTATGTATATGCACGTGAGTGTATTCCTCGTGTATCTTTGCATTACTTTAGGTATATCAATGTATATAAAACTAAGTTTCATCAAGTACAGAGACTATATTATTATGTATTTGATGTGTATTCAACTGGGACAAGCATAAATCTAAGTCTGCCATTATTGCATCAGATTTTAACCCGTTTCAAGTTACAAATACATTTGACAATATGGACTCTGATTAGCAATATTGACATATATTAACTATTGTATTTTGAATGCAATAATGTTTATTTTGGCAGTAGTAACTTAAAAGAGAAATGCCTATGTATTAAATTTTTCAGTGCTTTGTAATGCTAGTGTTAGCTGTATACGGACATTCACTCTACCAGTGTCATGCATATATGGATATTCAATCTACCAGTGTTATGCATCTATGGACATTCATTGTACAGTTAAAGGCGTCTGTCACCACTTTTACTTAAAAACTATTCTTTTCCACATGTTAAAATATATCTTGTTAGTTTATCTGGCGTGATAAAATTCAGTGCAGAATTACTATTAAAATGAAGTCATTATCATTTACATTCATTTGACAGATTGTTTTCTTTATAATTATGGCTAAAGATTTACAACATCAGATTTGAAGAATTTGTTTACTCAGAGATTTCCTAGAAAATGATTCCATTTAGTATGACGCTAACAGTTTGTTTCTGTATTGTTTCCTGTAATTTGTGTTGCTAGCAAAGATTTCAGTATATATATATATATATATATATATATATATATATATATATATATAAAATCTCCAATTGTGGGAGAAATTGTGAGAAGTTTTGTGAAATTGGGGACGTCTATCTTTAGAAAAATATATCCTGTTTGTAGCATGATGTAACTAGATATATAACTCTACTATATTAAATTTTTAATCATTTTCCATCACTTTTCAGCAATGCAAATCATTTTCTTGGGACATGGGAAATGGTACATCACTGACCAATCATTAATGTATTTAGATATTTATTAATGGACAACATCTTTTAGTTCAACAGTTAAATAATAAACACATCTTGTAGCAAATGATAAATCTTGCTTTATGAAAGTGGCTATGACTGTCTTTCCTATATTCTTTATGCATTACTAATGAGTCATTCAACCTTTACTTTCTCAGGCAGTGTAATATATATATATGTATAATAATTATTAAGCACAATCTATAGTGTTAATTAAGAGAAATAATTGTTAGGAAAAATATACAATTTAATATAAATGAAGATAATACAGTTATCACTTAGTTGTGCATTTATTTTATTTATTACAACATTTATGTATATGATGAGGTTGTATGATTTTGTCATGAATTTTAAATGCTGATTTCCTTCCCAACCATGACAAACACAAAGTACCCCTCGACAGTTTCATACTCACAGTTGTTATGACCACATACATTCCCCATTATTTATTCCAACGCAACATGCAGAACTTGAAAATAAATGTTTTCAGTTAATATTTATGAATAGATTTTTACTGATGAAATTACTATTTAACTTTATCAAAACTGTGATTATTTTAAAACATCATTGTTCTGGCTTGTCAGCCTCTGGTCTCCTCCTGCTCATGATAATGGGTGATTTTGCTTTGTCTGTCTATTTGTCCATAAACTTGTTAATTTCCAGACCCAAAATCTCAATTAAAGCTAGCATTCTGAAACTTTGTACGTATAGTATATTGTACCATTGGTCCAGAAACTGTAAACATAATGAACCATTGGTCCAAACACTTTGTACACATTGTACCAGTGGTCCAGATATACCTTATTCTATTCATTATTCTGCATGTTAAATATTTTCTTTTGTTTTCATTTCTCCATCTATTAATTATCTAGTGGTATTGGTATTGTTTGTCTATTCAAAGTTCTTCAGTACTTTTAATGTTTCTTCTGTGTGTTTGTCCATGAATCCGTTATCATTATCCACGTTTTAGTTCCTCTGACAAAACTCCAAGTCCCTCTGTAATTTGGTACACTTAATGAAAATTGAGAATGATGAACATGGAGACTTTAGTAGGAGTGTTTATTTGACCATAGAGCCATGGTGATATGTCATCTCGATATGGTCTTGTATTGTTATGTACCATCTGTACTCGCTTATAAGTCATGTGAAATTGGAAACACCAAAGATCATAATCTGCCAATACATAATGCATCTGCAGATCAGGGTCATATTTAGTTTACTTTACTGATTGCTTTATGAAAATGGGATATAACCCAGATCTGCTGGTGCATTTGTTTATCTGATGGCATATATTGATCTTTGCAGTTTGCAGTTAGACTTGTCTTTATTAGCGAGTAATGATGGTTCTAATTATGCCTGTCATTGTAATTCATAACTTCTACAAGTTGGAACAATTGTTTGACAATAGGTTCACCTATCATGTAATTAAGAAACGAAATATTTTCCTTGGGAATTGATGTCATAAAGTCTCGTCAAAAGAATATTCAAAACTTATCTCCAGACATGTCCAAAAATACTCTATAAATAAATGGTAATAATCTTTTGTTTTTGCAGCACCTCCAGTAATTTCCATTTCACAACAATCATATCAAGTTGATGAAGGGAAATCTGTGACGCTTAATGTTCTTGTGAACTCTGCTGCCACTGTAAGTTGGAGTCGCAACGGAAATCTCATTACCCCTGGTCAGAATGGTTACAATTTGTTCTCCACAAACTCTCCTAATTTGGTAATAGTCAATTCCAGTGTCTCTCATGCTGGTACATACATCTTCACTGCATCAAACACTGGAGGATCATCCCAAAGTCCTTCCATCACTCTGTCAGTGACAGGTAAGTTGCAGTCATGTTACATCACATTTAGACTGTTTTTATGGTAGATCTTTTTACTGATATTTTGGTTGCCAGGACAACAAACTTAAAGAATCCATAGAAATTCATCCAGCTGTGTAGTAATTGTTTCTACAATTTTGTCAGAGATATATTCACAATTCAATTCAAACATAAACATTTGTTGTTTTACAAAACAGATAACCATCAGAGTTAATTTTATTTATATATATATATATATATATATATATATATATATATATATATATATATATGTATATATATATATATATATAATATAAGTCTTGATTTGCCTGGTTTTATTTTAAAGATATTTTTATCTTTTGGTTGGAACTTTTTCTTTCTGCTGTTACATGCATTGTTTGTTCTACTGATTGCTCCTAAGAAACTGCACAGAACCAGATCTGTTGGCATGATGGCAGATCTGGTTCAATGCTATTTGCAGTTGGACATGACTTGTATGCAAAAGTATATATGGCAACATTGAACTGGAATTTACCTCAGTATAGTGTGATTCCATCATAATGTGAATTTGTATAATTGAATTTGTTATAGAAACCCTAGCTTAGTATTATGTGATGTGATTTATAATGCATTATACTAGTATGCAGCAGTTGCGTGTGGCATGATGCTCCATTGTTAGACATCACAATAAACTATCACACTACAGAGATCGTATTGATATGATGGAGAAATTGTTAAAGCTACATTACGGTAAAATTCCAAATCACACACACACATGCTCCTCAATTTTATTACAACTTAATAGAATAAAACAGGATAAAAAGGACTTTTTTGCCTACATTAATTTAACCAAATCATTAAATGCTTAAATTTAAAATGAATTTACTTTTTATATTCCTACATATAATTTATCATATTTTCCAGTGTGGAGCAAAAAAATGTTTCTGTCATTCGTCATGTGACTACTGTGTTTTATTGCATGACTGTTTCAATCATAATGCACAGAAATTGGAAAAACTATGTTCCATCACCATTTGAAAATTCATTCACAATCAAGGTTAGGTCAAAGTTAACTACAGTAATGTAATATCCTAAAATATGAAGTTATTTTCATGTAAAAAGGAAAACTGTGGACTGATCAACCTAGTTATATATTGATATTTTTACGGCGCACCAGCACTATGAGGCTATTTAGCGCCAAACATGTTATATCCTTTTATATTTAAAAGTGATAAAAAAAATTATCGACCAGCGATTGCAGACCAAACAGTTAAAAGGTAAAGCGATAAATATGGTAATGATGGTAAATAACTAAAAGTTTCCCGATCAACGGGAAGTGCAAATGTATAACGAAAACATGATTGGCAATTAAAATTTATCGACTGCATAAATATAACACATAACTGAACAAGATGACAAAATATAAGCTATCACTCATAATAAATGTTTGCTTCCTTAAGGAAGTCTATATTGTTGGTAATGTTAACTGTATCAAAGAGCTCCGTCAGGTCTTGCACAACCTAGTTGTAAGTACAGATTCTTTGGTCTAGTGTTGCCTTGCGAAGGCATTGTTATAGCTGTAATTTATTTTTTATTAAGTGAAAATCAATTTTATATTAATGTTTAATTAAGGATATATGTCATTGCTACCCATTTTGACAAGTTTGTCAGTGAGACCCATTTTGACAAGTTTGCATGATAGACATATTTTAACAAGTTTGCAAGAAAGATCCATTTTGACAAGTTTTAGGAGAGACCCATTTTGACAAGTTTGCAGGAGGGACCCATTTTGACAAGTTTGCTGGAGAGACCCATTTTAACAAGTTTGCAAAAGAGTGCTACTATACTTCATCATTTGTAAAGTTTTGTGCAAAGATTCCAGTTTATGCCACCAACAATTACATTTTAAAATATAAAATATCTATCACTGCATTGTCTTAACATGTTTAGTCAATTTTAACCAGTTTATAGAAAGCATTTATTCCGTAATTAAGATGTTTCTAATTTTACAAATGATGCTAATCTGTTTCAATATTTCATTTATGGGAAATTCATGTTGATTGATAACAGCTTTAACAACACTTTTAAAAATGTACTCAATTTAAAAGAACAACCAAATATAAATGTGATTAATTGTTTTATACATGATGCAAGAATTACAGCTAATGCTACAGAAAGTATCTAAAACAAAATTGTAGCATTCATTATTAAATGTGATGTGAATAATTTTACTTACATCTCTGTACTGATAAATTTGAAGTTGTTAATATTTTATAAGTATATACCTTCGTTGAGACAAATATGTATTATTTTTATTAATAATAATAATAATAATAATAATAATAATGACTTTATTTAAAGGGAGTTACAAAGTTAACTGCATGGAATTAATACTTCATGTCGCCCCTTATTATATGCATATTTACATTCAGAGTACATTTACATAATTACAGATGCACTGATAATTATAGGTTACTGCATTTGTATGGGAAAATATGAACGAGTTTTTAGATGGCTATCCTGCACGACCTTGAGAGTGTAGTAAATCCGTCCGAAAAAAAATGAGTTCATATTTTTCTATTCAAATGCAGTAACCTTTTTATTAAATGTTCAATTTTGTTTCATCACCAAAGACTAAAAAATAAAATTTACAACCAAATATATTTAATAATAAATTAATGTCTTATTATTAAAATAATAATGTTCACCATCGTAGATTACTTCAATGCACAATAATAGTATTCATTTCCATATAGCTCCTCCCACTGACCTTTTAACTTCATAGCATGCCACGCACTTATGTGCATCAAGCGCGAGAAGAGCAATATGAAAGTGTTCAATATCGGAAAATATTGAAAGATTCTGACAATGTAAAGTTAAACGAGGCAAGCAATGAGCATATAATAATAAGTTATATTTATATATGGACATAATGAACAGAAATTTAAATTAGCATGCTCCATCTAGATACATTGTTACTTATACGGTACAGAAATAGTGAAACGACAAAGTGGAACATTAATGAATTCATGAAGATGTAGTAATGACTGTTAATAACGTTGTAATGACCAGAGTAAAAGTGGTGCTGAATATTATGCATTTACAGGCTAATGAAATGTCATATTGATCCCAGTTAAGGTCTGTATGAACTTCTATTGCATGATTTGCTGCAATTATTATTCTTGCAGTTTGACATAATTTTGAAAAGTTTAAAGGGCATACTCTGCATGATGCCACAAGTATGAAACTAATCAAGTATGCACTAATCTAAACCGAGGTGATGTACTTTGTTGAGTCATCACAATATGACGATTAACATTAAATAACAAAAGCAAAGAGTTTACAAAGATGTAATAATTTTTTATGAAATCAGGTGACTGGAGACTCTATGATGAAAATAACTATCCTCTAGATGGTACCATTTAATATAAAAATGTCTGCACAATGAAGAATTCATTTACTGATAGTTCAGGATTTCGGATACATACATTTGTTGCACATTGTAACTACATTCAAAGACTATTTTTCATACTTTTAATGTAACTCATGAACATCATGTAATTTTGTTTTTCAAATTCACCTAGCTCAAAATATTTCCTTAAGAACAAGTGACACTTAATAAATTGTCCTCAGGTCAGTGTCATGACAATGATTGCCAATTGTTTCATAATCATATTGTCATTTTGTTATTTTAAATTATGTAACCACTGTCTTTACAGCTGTTCCAGTTGTAACTGTTTCACCTAAACCAGTTACTGGGTATGTTGGGCAAAGTGTCACCATTAACTGCATATTAACTCAAGTGACATCCACTTCCAATATTACAATATTATGGTATCGCAATGGTATTGCCGTTTCAAAGGGAGGCACATATACCTGGTTAGACACCATGACCCCAAATCTACAAATTTCTAATCTTGACCCTACTCAGCACCCAGGGACATATAGATGTGCAGGAACAAGCTCTGCAGGGACGGGATATGACCAGACTACGCTCAGTGTCATTGGTAAGTAAATACTGTGACATGCTTCCATTTTAAGCATACGCAGCTTGTTAATGATATAGGTCTATAGTTGGTAGGATCTGCGCTACCTTTGACTGGTTTGGGAATTCGTATTACAATTGCTTCTTTCCAAATTATTGATACATTACTAGTAATCCATAAATTATTGAAGATTCCCAGAGAAACTATCAATGATGGTTCTGGAATTTGTTTTAAAAAATGGTAATGTACATCGTTTGGATGCATGCATGATACAAATTAATACAAACTGACCCCGATTTAAAATAATTCATTCCAAGCAAAAACCATACTTTGCCTTGTTTAAATGCCTCACGCCCCACCCATTCCCCAAATATAGGACAAATATTAGGATTCGCGATGGAAGATAACATGCCAATTTTACTCTTGTCTATATGAATTAAATAAATGAAAGGCAAGGTATTAAAGTACTCATTATATAGATCATTGTTTACAGCACATATGCATGGGTCCTATATTTTATATTTTTGTACAATCATTAGAAAGAAATTTATATAGAATAGAACTGATATAATAAAAAATTAAAGTTTCATTTTTTTCTCAAAGCAGGAACTGAACGGGTAGCGAGGCCCATAGGGCACTATCATATCCTTATATCCGATCTTATTTATGACTGTCGAAACATATTGCATGAAATACTTGTGGGAATCTTACATGTGTTTTGAAATAGCCAACATTAAGCTACAACCAATTTCGTTCAATTCAACATGTATATCTGACAACGAATGATGGAAAACTACTTTTTGGAACTAGTCTAAGGATCTTCGACATTCATTCATTCCTTGTCAAAAGCAAAACTACCGAACAGTGACAACAGAGAAACAAATAGAAATGTTGAATTTAGAAAACTGTACATCATTATGTGTACATCATTATGTACGAGATGAAGCATTATTGCAAAATTGTGCATATCGTGCCTTATTGATTTTATCTACGTGCAGAAAGTGCCAACTTAACTGGCATTGATCCATTAAACTAAGAATAAGAGCGCCATCTATTTATTACAATAAAGTGACATATCTGTAAATTATATCCTGGATAATTAACATTAAGACTGAATAACAATGTCACTAAGATCTGCACAAAATATTAACGATATTTAAATGAATGAATAATAACAAAACTAAAAATTCAGTTACTTCAAAATCTTGACCCTAGCTTGTTTCCATGTGAGTTACTGTTTATAGTCTTCTTGCCATAATCATCTTGGTATCAGTGTTCTTGGGAGGTGGATCCAGTGAAATTTAATTTCCTCATTTCGGAGCCCCGGTTTCGAAACAAATATGTCTACCGTAGATATACAAATCCCTAGGTAAATTTCAGGCAGAGCAAAGTTAACGCCAATCAAAACCCCACACAAACAGTGGCACATATAAGCCAAGCCCAACATTGTCACATTTAGAACTGACACATCTAAGAGAAGCAACCCTGGAACATCTACGCCTAGACCAACACTGGCACATCTAAGTAGTGCGATGATTTGCAAAACGTGATCATATGGTAGAGTCAAACACATTCTCTAGCACATACAATTGGAAAATTTCAAAATAAATAGCCCAAACAACACATGCAAAACAATGTAATGAATTTTATCCTGTGCAAGAAATGCGATCTTCGTATGTCAGATAGACCGAATTATTACAAAAAAGGATCAATCTTCACAAATCTGGTTCAATGACAACAGAAGCTGAACAGAATCCCATTAGAAGAACAGTTCTCTTTCCCTGATCATAGTATGCTAGCGTCAACTAAGTTTCTAAATCAGAAAAAAGATGGTTTCCTCTTTTTTAAGTCAGTAAAAACAGATTGTAGTATCATCATTGGAGTTAAATCAAATAACGCAAGATAATCCACTATTGAGAAAGGGTAATTCTGTCAGACCCACGATACGTACGTTTTCTAAATTCAGCAATTTAGTTAGTGTTTATTGATGTCTTCTTTGTTACTCCTTTGTAATTTTGTCTTTGTTAAACACTCAGCAAACATAGAATATTCTTTCGCTTTTTAAAATATCTAATTTGTATTGTTCTTTTTAAATTCATTTTATTATCTCAGTCAATCTCTGGAAAGCAGTAGCACTTGTTGGATCTAGTGTACAAACAAATAACTTATTCGATATTATATATATATATATATATATATATATATATATATATATATATATATATATATATAGTGGTGATAATTATGTAGTACGCGAAATAGTTTATGAAGATAATATCATACTATCAGACCCGTCTTTCCGAGATAGTTAGCACCACTTAATTTCCATTGCAACTTAAACCGTTATCATAATTATATAAATTGCAAATAGATGACACTCCTTCCACCATGGCTATATAAATAGGAAATGAAACAAAATTGTTTCCACCATGGCTTTGTAAATAGGAAAAGGACGACATTGTTTCCACCATGACTGAATAAATAGGAAATGGACCATAGTTTTTTCATTATGGCTATATAAATAGGAAATGGATCATACTGTTTCCACCATGGCTATATAAATAGGAAATGGATCAAAATTGTTTCCACCATGGCTTTGTAAATAGGAAAAGGACGACATTGTTTCCACCATGACTAAATAAATAGGAAATGGACCATAATTTTTCCACCATGGCTATATAAATAGGAAATGGATCATACTGTTTCCACCATGTAAATAATAAAGTTATGACACTTATTTCCACCATGGCTTAATCCATAATAAATGGACCATAATTTCTCCACCATGGCAATGTAAATATGAAATGGATCATACTGTTACAACGATGTCAATATAAATAGGAAATTCGATGGCTATGCAGAACTAAATCTCCACACTTTCACAATGGCTGTATTAATAGGAATTGATATTTTTTCACCATAGCTCTATAAGAAGGGAATGGAAGATATGCTGTCCACCGTAGCTGTATAAATTTGAAATGGATGATATGCTTTCCACTGTGTCTATAACAAAGAAATGGCTATATAACAATGAAACAGTACACGTCGACCATGGCTATATAAATAAGGCAACTGCACACATTTGAGGTAGTGCTAATAAATTATCAAGGACGCGTTGTTATGTTTGAGTTCAATCTTATGTCACATAGTCCCATCAAATGTGAAATATTCTTTCGACCAAGATTGTAATAGTCAAACAAAATTATTTAATCAATTGTTTAAAATACTATTTCTTTTTCTCTAAATATTTCAGTCGCTTGTCATACCTTGGAACTAAATGAGACCAATAGCTCAATGCCAATTATTATTCCATTCACAAGAATTAATCTCACTGGCTACAGCTGGAACCGTTGTTATCCAGGTATCTACATTTATATATTATACTAGTTAAAAAGGTATGAGAGAGTCTGCTTCAAATCAAGTCTATCCATAACTTATATGCGAGTGCCTGCTGCGCCATCATTTATTGGTGATGCATGCTTAATCATGAAGGAATATGGGATGGTGCGTGCACGCAAGGTAATGGGTGCCGTTTATCCGCGGACCTGGAATTGATTCTCATAGGATAGAATTATTTGTATTAAAATATAAAATCTGCCTACTATTATCAAGCTTTCTTCTATAGAATACAATGATATCACTTTCCCTTCTGTCTGGTATATATATATATATATATATATATATATATATATATATATATATATATATATATATATATATATATATATATATAATTCCCTTAAAATTAATACATTGAGCCGTGGTTTTAAATTTGGTTGTGCAGATCTAAATTGATTATTTTCATCTTCTTTATGTTCCTTTCCATGCATAATCGAAGTCATCTTTTTATTAAAGCACTGGCAAAAGGATCAAAACGCCTGAGATGGACTCCAAAGCTCTGAATTCAAAGATATTTGTTCCACTTGAATCGTCTAACACGCTAGGCTAGTTGCCTTATTTACGTCTTTCTTTATCAACATACCAATGAACTCATTTAAAACCACTTCTCCTTTCATTTGTCCCAAATTAGGCATTTTGGGGTCCAACAGATCATGCGGTGTTCTTTTTACCATTCTGAAATGTAATCCTTTCGATAGTACCTATGCTTTGGCATTATAAATAAATTCCGTTTACTGCATGTTGATCTTAACTAACCTAGTCAAGTACAAATTGATCTTTGTCTGTCTTATACAGGTTCACATGCTCGCGCTTCTGCCCTGTGTGCATGTTGATCCTATCTAACCTAGTCAAGTACAAATTGGTCTTTTTCTCTTATGCAGGTTCACATGCTCGCGCTTCTGCCCTGTGTTTAGATGATTACGACACCGGAGCCCGTTGGAGTAATGTTACATTTGCAAAGGACTGTAAAGAAGCACCTAACCTAGAAAATTCCAGACAGTCCTTATTACTGAGAAATCTTTCAAAGGTAATATGATATATATATATATATATATATATATATATATATATATATATATATATATATATATATATCTGTGTGTGTGTTTGTGTGTGTATGATTACATATTTAAGATACAGACGGAAAATTATTGACTGAGAAAAGTATTTACTGGACAAGAGAAATATATATATATATATATATATATATATATATATATATATATATATATATAGAATATCAGTTATTAGGAAAATATTGTATATATTTATTTGATCTTAGAAATTTCTATTTTGATTCTAGAGCATTTTTTGTCAACTTTGACATCTGTACAACATATTTGTAGACTCTGGTGGATATCAACAATGTTAATCAAGTAATAAGTGACACCGCTATACTGACTAGTGCGCATGATTCGTTAAAAAATGCTGACGTCATCTACACTGCCCGAATCCTGGAAAATGTACAGCAGATCTCTTCCTTACCATCAAACGTAAGATATTTTAAATTTCCCTATGATATACATATTTTTATCTGAACATGTATGTGTTTTTGCTCTTGTTCATATGCGCATTTAATTTCTTGACACTTTTCTGAAGCTATACATTTGTAATGCCAACATATATTAGGATCTATGCCAACCTTGTTTAAAGTGGTATTAGAACTGTATCATCCTTCCGGCATATGAAATTTTGGAATTGAGGTGATATGGAATGAGGGGATGGGGTTGGGTTAGTTTGCGAAACGGAGACATTACATGCCATTTTGCTTTTGAGTTTTCCACTTATTTTTTATTATTTACATATTTACTCCGTTTATTAATCGAATTTGTTTGAAACACATTTTGCTAGGTTTATCGCTTCATTGGATGAATTTCATGACCTTGAAATTAAATGGTCGTTAAGTTCAGTTGTCCGTTTTATTTGCCATTCCATGATCCCAAAGGTAGAAAAGAATAATGGAGGTAGCAGTTGCAGTGTCTTAGTGGTTTGCATAACTAATTTGCTGTGGGCTCGAATCCTACCTTCAAATCAGCCTCGCTGGTTGATGTTATTTGCCCTTTGCCTACATATTGTTTTAAAATGTTGTACTTGAGATTTGTAATTACTCTTTGTTAGAGTTTGGTGATTATTGTTTGATTATGGTAGTCCAAGATACTTGATGTATCTCAATGATAGTAATTAGCCATTTTCTGGAAGATGTCATAATGAAAAGTGTTAATGAGAATTATATAAAAGTATATATATATATATATATATATATATATATATATATATATATATATAGAGAGAGAGAGAGAGAGAGAGAGAGAGAGAGAGAGAGAGATGCAATAACCTGACGACGAACAGTACGAAACTAGTAACTAGCCTAAGCGCTTTCGACTCTTAATGAGTCTTTTTCAAAGGCAAATACAAAACATAGTTACGACAAACAAATAAACACAAAAACGTTGTGTTTGTAAACCTCTACATGGCTGTCTTCACATGTGCTAAAACTATAAATACAAGAAGCTTGTATGGACTAGTTGCGGAAACTGAAAACGTTGTATAATTCCCTAAAAGTCTACAAGCAAAAGCGACATCTATTTTTACAATTTGTACATATGTAACGCAGATTATATCCCGGATATTTGATTCTATACCGGTTATTCTTTTAGCAAAAATTGAAGGATAATAAGAAGATTTAGAAAATGTTAAATTCTACTAGTGCATAGTTTTCATTTTCTAGTCTTCTTGGTTTAGACCGCTTGGTTTCAATGTTCTAAGGCGGCGTATTTAGTATGATTCCTTTTCCTTCCTGGTTTCGGAACTCCAGCTGTGGTTGTTAGCAATAGCGATAAGTATTATATCACTGAAAGTGTGGCCAGGGGAGGAGAAGTCTTCTGCGACCGGGCTTCTGTACAGCTTTTTTGTCATCCAATCAGATCTATGAAGGTTTATCCATTTGTGTAACTTTTCAGTTTCTCCGACGTACTGAAGGCCACAGATCTTACATGTGATGAGATAAATCACATTCTCTGTTTTGCACGTTTTGTTTGGACCATGTATGTTTAGTTTTTCTTTAGTCACTGTGCTAGTGAATGTCTTGGTCTCTATCATATGTTGAAAGGCTTTGCATCTTTTATCGCCACAGGGTCCAGATTGACTAGGTTGGTTTTGTAGACTTTGTGGTTATATATATATATATATATATATATATATATATATATATATATATATATATATATATATATATATATATATATATATATATATATATATATATATATAATACACGTGTTCAGTTTTCTGAGATATGACTAATTCTTTGTATTAGGTGTTTAGGTCGTGTTTTGAATTACGTGAATAGTTGTGCCCTTGGCAAGATCTTATAATAAACATAGGATATGTGCTTGGAGTGGATAATAAGTTATACAAATAAGACACAAGAACAACCATAAAAGTGTGAAATTCGAGCCTCGTAATTTGTGGTCATTAGGTGATTATAGACAAAATTAGATTTAGTATTTGCGCGTTTAAATAATTTTTAGTTGACAATGATGCTGTCTTGGAAATAAGGGAAAACAATTGGCTTGAAGTCACCTCACACAAGTGTTTGTTTAGCTCTGTAAGAGTTCTCTTGAGTCTAACAATATTTTATTCCAATTGTATCAACTGTACATTGCACACTTATATTGCTGTGTCGTAAAACAGCAAATCAAACTAATCCCCAATGTAATTTAACTGGACATCGGTTACAGATTCTCCATTTCATGTACACAACATATATCGGTCAGGAAAATACCAAATCCGGTATAATTGTATTGCTCTTTGAAGGTGAATTCCGCAGAATCATAAGTAAAATAATGAGTAGTCATTAAATGTTTTATTGTATTGCTTTGTTTGCAAGATCAAATTTTATACATGATCTCACATTTTCTTGTTTGCAAGATCAAATTTTATACATGATCTCACATTTTCATACACACTTTGCACAGGCTATAAAAGATGTTATCAAAGTAGCGAACAACATGCTGGAATTAGACCCCGGTATCATTCAGTCTGCGCAACAAATATCCAGTGCTGCGAACAGGTGAGAGGAAATATGAATACTTGATTAATTAATTCATCTGAAGTCAGTTTGCCCTCATATTAAAACTAATTATGTTAACTTCAGTTGTTCATTCTGAAAGTTTCAGTGCTTGGAATATTGTTACCTAAACGCTGGACACAATTTCCATATCCGCCTCTATAGTTTCAGACTATGCGGGCCTGCCTCCATCTTGAATTGTGATTAGTCAGACTGGTTCAAAGTTTTCTTGACTTTGCCGGTACCCGACTTATATTGTTAGCCCAATATTATGCGCTCTCCAGGCCACTGTAATTCGCTTGCATTTGTCTGCGATTTCATACTTGTAAATTAAATGTCAAATTTTCAGTCACTTTTATCCTCTTTCTCTGCATGCGAGGTATTAAGTCCTTTCTCTCGGCATTCGAAGTCCTCAGCTCTAAACTGGCCTGTACGTCAGATGTTGTATTCATCTGTTAGCATGATTAAAGCTGTGAACAAATATTCGTTTACAAATGCAAGGAGCTCTTTGATACAGTTAGTATTTCTTATGTTACAGACTTCCTTAAAGAAGTAAACATATATCATAAGTTATAACTTTTATGTTATCATCTTAAACATTTTAATGTGCTATAAATATATATATATATATATATATATATATATATATATATATATATATATATATATATATGGTCGCTAGATTTTAATTACCTTTCATATGTTTTCGTTGTCATACATTATTTGCAATCCCCGTTGATCGGGAAACTTTATTTGTTATCACCCTTACCATTCTTATAGTTTTACCTTTAGCTATTTGGTTTCGTATCGCTGGCCGATACAGAATCTCTTTACCATTTGTATATAATGAAGGACATAACCTTTTGTATGGCGCTAAATGGCCTCATTGTGCTGGTGCGCCGTAAAAAATCAACCACCCAACCAACCAACAAATGCAACTAAGAAAAGAAATTATCTTGTTATCTTCTTCGATTTTTTTTTTAAAAATCCTACATATACATGTAACTTGTCCATCTTACGGGAACTTTACTTTTTAGAATTGTGACTTATCCATCCTTTGGAAACTTTTCTTTTCTACAAAATCGAGATGATCAGAATAAATACAATCTCCTGTTTAAACTGATTGATTGTTATCAAAATCGTGCACATCATTTTGCAGAGTTACATAGATTCCTTGAATAAAAGATACGAATGGTTAAAGATCATGGCCAAAGCTTTGACGTAAGTGGCAAATTAAAAATAATCTGTGAATATTGCAAATCATAGACAGAAAAGAGTTTTCCCCAAGAGATTTGTGCAAAATTTCCCCATGATTCCACTCATATATCTATGGAATGCGATTCCAATTCCTACTTGAAACCAGAGTTATATGCCCAGAATTCATGTTAAACGTAGGAACACGACATTTGGTTGCCAATGAGTTTTAATTTGATATTCACTTGCGGAAAAAAAGACAAACGTCCCGTTCTAATGTTTTTATTTCAGGATTTTACGAGCCGTGGACGACCTAACAAAAAACACGGACATGCTTGGCCAGAAATCTAGAAGAATAATTCAGCCCTACGTGGCAGCGGAAATCTGGGAGCAAACTGAACCAAACATTATTGGTCTAGAGCTAATTCAGGGCGAGTCGAAACGAATAGAAAATGGCTCCCTCAATACACTTAAGACTCCTCCAGACAATCTGCAAATGACTGATGCCGCTATTTATATTGATCCAAGACTTATACAAGGTGCGTGTATCATGACAGCCAAATACTTGTAATTCTTTATGTCTGATTCGCGAAGTTGTTTACAATTGCGGCGCTGTCATCTTCAACTGTGATTTCTCAAAGCATATAGCGATATGGAGAAATAGTCGATATATTGGTGATAAAGGTCTTTGCAATAGACCAGTTCCTTTAACTTTATTTTTATGAGATACGTACAAAGACTTTGTTACTTAATCCTATTGGATATGGTATCAGTATATATGTCACAGACTGATAATGCCTTTTACAGCCTCAAGCCGACATAGCGACATTTTCAAATGACATGAATATTTATCGTGGAGCTCCAGTTTCGTATTTTGTATGGGGTTACGTTTGTAAATAAAAAGAATTTCCCTGGATATCCTCACTTGTTATATAGACTACTTAATAAAAGCATTTTATACAACAGGTATTGTTAAGAAAACCATTAATTCCATTTATTTAGGTGCGTGATTGATGGGTGTAATATGGGTTATAGGGTTAAGACTTAGTTTAAGATGTGCACGTATTAATAATCTGCTAGCTGCACTTGGACATTTTTATTTCATAGACTTCAGAACGAAAACTAATAAAGAGCCATTCATTGCACTTTCCTAAGCTTCTTTTGTCTAATCAGGCAAATTTCCTTTTCCCTATTTGAATAACTTTTAATGCCAGTGCAATTAGGCTAACCCTGGCTGGTTTTATGAGCACATGGTAGCAGTCAGTTTGGTTATCTGTGTGCTTAGATCATGTACAATTTCCACATATATAATATCAAAAAAAATTTTCAGCCACTGTATATGAAAGTAACAAACAGGAAGGCCAACTTTCTCTCTGTTGTGCATGTTGCAAATGCAAACAACTTCACCTGACACCTGTCACTATCAGAATTTATAATTTCTGTAGAGCGCTTCCTTAAGGATCCCATAGATAGTATTCGGTATGATTTAAGCTTGGTTGTGTAGCTGAAACTTCATATTATCTGTAGAAGGACCCTATTCTGGCATCTCATTTTCTTTGGATATAGGCATCTGAGCACCCTTAGTGCGAAACTAAACTAGTGTGTTATTAAGCAGTAGAATCTGGTGAAATATAATTTTTTTTTCTTACACCCTCCAAAAGATTTGTTCATTTATTTGTTTAGTAGTATTACCATGTGCAGATTTCCACATGAGAGGCTAACGTCTTTTACCTTCACAAATTACTAGCATCTTATCTCTGTCCGTTTGAGGTCAAGATTCAGCTCCAGCAATGTGTGTATGTGAGAAAGATTGCCAGAAACTTCCTATGGGTCGGTGGATGTTGCGGGGTTTTCTCAGCTGTTCTTTCACCATTTATATGTCTATCATGCACGGAAAACTGAGTTCAACCCAAAACTACAAGTTAAAAGAATTAAGCGATTAAAAAAACAGGTGTTCGTGTACTGAACAATGGCTTTAAACCAAAAACAACACAACTAACGTCTTAAGCTAAAAACAATTTATTTCGTTAACAATTTCCATTGTTTTCGAAACGGTTCCTAAATAATCGTTTACATCTACAGAAAATAATTTACTCCGGCTATATACGTTATGAGTCATATCACTCTTTCTTATTTTAAACTGTATTTATAATTTTGTTTATTTGCTGTTTTAACTCAAGGCTCCTCAAGTCATCTTGCTATGCATGTTTACTGGGACAATAAAATGTTCACTGACTACAGTGGCAGATACGAAACTATCAGCAGGATTGCAGCGGCAAGGCTTTCTACAAACGGAAACTCCATTGTCGACTTAGTAGACAAAACTGCCACAGCCATATTTCTGCCATTTAAGGTTTGATTACATTTTTTTATTGTATTTTATTTTATTGTATTGTATTGTATTGAATTGTATTGTATTGTATTGTATTGTATTGTATTGTATTGTATTGTATTGTATTGTATTGTATTGTATTGTATTGTATTGTATTGTATTGTATTGTATTGTATTGCATTGTATTGTATTGTATTGTCTGGGTTGAGCTGTGATGCGTTATGTCACATCATTTTGTGTTATGCTGTGTCTTGTTGCCTTGTGATGTGTTTTCTTGTGTTACAACTTATTTTTATATATTTTATTCCTTGTTCGCTAATGGGGGAGATGAGTTACATTCTCACTTAACAAGAAAGGGATATGTCACGTATATCTGCTGTGATAACAGTTTACTCAAATGAACGTTACATTTTTCTATTATATACGTGAAATACAAAATAGTAACTGTCATCAGTTTATATTAAGTAATCGATAATAATAATAATTGGTATAATTTCATATTATGTAATACTGATTAGTATTTTTTTTACCATTTTATATCATGTAACACATTATAAAAGTTCTTAGAATTTTATGTTCTGTAATAAAACATAGTATTTGTTACCATTACATCTTATGCATTCAGAACTACAGATATATTTAAAGCAGACCACAAACGTCTATCTGAAGTTGAAGTCATATTCAAGCAATTGTAAAATAGCTACTTAATGTAATTTTTATTCCACACTTATGCTCTAATACCATATAAGGAATATTGTTAAGGTTATTTTCCTGGTGTTCATTGTTTTTAAGGATTGTTCGATTATTTTACATTTTAGTTAATAAAGAATGAACCTAAAAGAAACTATGAGCAAACTGCAAGATGCACGAAGTGGATTGTACAAAGTTTGAACATCGTCTTTTCTATGGTTCATACTTCGTTCAGCTTAAATATAAACAAAACATTCAATCCATATAATTAAATTCAACAGCATACATGGTTAAATAAACTCGTAGGTTAATAATAATACAGAAAGCAAAGATTTAGCATGCCCACTTCGCAGTCGACGACGAGGCGACCACTTCAGTTATAAACTAAAAATGTATACCTATTGCATGATAGAAATCATCATGCTCCAGTACTGTTTCGTTGTCTTTAGGCAAAACCTAATTTTGTTCTTCATTTTCATCAATGTTAAGGACTATAAAAATCATTGTGCAAAATGACATTCCCCTTGTTACCTCATATCTTAAGCGTTTGTATAGCTTATTGAAGCACTCGGTTCGGTATGCGTAGGTTGTGGGTTAAATCCCAACTGTAACTAAGATATATTTTTATCTTTTCTTTTATTTTGTTCTAATTATTTTTGTAAGTTTTAGTAACATTTTTGAGCAGAAGATAGACTATACACATAGGACAGTATACCTTGTGGAGGAAGAACCCTGGAAAATCCAGGGAAGAATCAAAGACACACTAAAAGCTACAGGCAGGCTTTCTCATATAATCTCGTTAACCGACGGAGGTGAGATGACATTGATCTGTAATGATGACCGTTTAGGACCTCTCACCCACTCGAGGCTTCTTCTTTTTTTTTACTCTAAAAATGAAATTGCAAAGTTACCTATCGTAACAGGTATACATATATTAATGCATACACAATGATACCCATCACATGGTGCCGTCATGTCTTTTACATCAAGATATTTAAGAAAGTGATGCATATTTATTCATTAAAAGTGTATTTTACTTGTAGCATTAGGACATATGTCTCATTTATTGAAATACTAGGTCCAATAAATGGTTTTTAATTAAAATATTACTTAAGAAGACAGAGTTTGAATGATCCTATATTCTAAATATAATCCTCATTGAGTATTATGTACAAAAGAGTACTGCAGGTGGGGATGACTTAACAAAAAACACCCAAATCACAAAAGTGGCAGATTGCTTTAAATCGTAATGACAAAATAAAAGGTTTAATTGTGCTGTATAAAACGTTAATAAACTTTTTAAATCAGGTTAAACTTGAACATTTTTTATATCACCATTGACAAAAGAAGTTTACTAAAATAAACTAAAAACAATTGTCCTGTTTAAAATTAAAATACAAAGTCAGAAGCAAATTCCTACTTCTATCAGGCATAATTGGCTAAATAAATAACACAGTTATAAGCATGCATACATGTGTAATTGGGTATTAGAATGACAAAGTTATAAACAAGTATTTGTGTGTAATTGGGTATTGGAATAACACAGTTATAAACAAGCATACGTGTGTGAGTTGGTATTGGAATGACATGGTTATAAACAAACATAAATGTGTAATTGGGTGTTGGAATGACACGATTATAAACAAGAATATGTGTAATTGGATATTGTAATGACATGGTTATAAACAAGCACATGTGTGCAGTCGGGAATTTGAATAACACGGTTATGACCAAGCAACCGTGTGTAATTGAGTATTCTGCTATAATCAGAAACCGAAAGAAAAGGTAATGAATATGTGTAGGTTACTGAATAAGATACGGGCACAATTATATGAATGTTAACAGAACTAAACATAAATTACATATAAGATATTCATAGAAAATACGCAATTCCAGGAGCATATGAATATAGTGTGCGGGTATTGGAACTACACAGGGAATGAAAACGCTGGAGGCTGGTCAACAGAAGGTTGTATACATAGCGTGGATACTGGACGTCATATCTGCAAGTGCAATCATCTCACAAATTTTGCTGTCCTTATTGTAAGTTAATGCTTTGTGCAGCGCCTGTGTGTGCAATAATATTAATGCACATTCATGTTTGATGCGAAATCCATAAATCAACATTTCATTGTGTATTAAATATCAATACATATCAATATCTGATGAGAAATCCATATATTTTTCAACATTGTGTGTATTCAGTGTTAATCAGCATTCATATCTGATTTATAGTTAGTTCCAATGCCATGTAGCAGCAGGGGAAAACAAGGGTTTTAGCCCAAACACTGTTTTTTTACCCCTACTGCTGTATGTATAAACTATCCCCCACCCCTTTTTTCAAAAAGTATTAGTAAAGTTTCTAACCCCCCTTCTCTGTTATTACAGTGTTAGATAGAGAGTTATGTACATGAATTATAACTTCCTTGTACATCCTGTACATCCAGGTAAATTAACAAAATATATTTTACACAAACAACAGGTATTCATCCCACCAGGTAAGCTTTTGTTCTATAAAGGTATGCAGACAGGTATTTTATAGCCAGACAAAAACAACAGGTGTTAGAAGGTCATCCAGGTAAGCCCGTGTCAGACTAACCAGACAACAGACACTGTTTTGTACCCCTACTGCTGTATGTATAAACTATCCCCCACCCCTTTTTTCAAAAAGTATTAGTAAAGTTTCTAACAACAACAACCCTTCTCTGTTATTACAGTGTTAGGTAAAGAGTTATGTACATGAATTATAACTTCCTTGTACATCCTGTACATCCAGGTAAATTAACAAATTATATTTTACACAAACAACATCCCACCAGGTAAGCTTTTATCCTATAGAGGTATACAGACAGGTACTTTATAGCCAGACAAAAACAACAGGTGTTTGAAGGTCATCCAGGTAAGCTCGTGTCAGACTAACCAGACAAAAGCAACGTGGGAAGGTCAAGATTCATCTAGAAGCTCTGTCATGCAGAGATGACGAATTTGTTTGAACAGTGCATGCGTGGAATATTCACGAATTATTCTAAAGAAGACAAGACAGACGGGTTTTATCAGTCGACCCGAGGATTTTCAACAGATAACATTACCGTGCAGGGTTAAAATTAAACTGCGCATTAGAACGTGGCGATTTCAGTTAACAAGACGGAAATTAAACTACGCATTAGAATGAATGTGAGAGGTAAGTTATATTATTTTATATAATTTAGATAAACTTTCAGTCGGAAAAGATAAGATCTGTCAGTTACCTGGATTTTATACTGCAGTTACAGGTAGGGAAACATGTTTACCTGTGTGTAGATTCTTAATGTGCATTAGAGCGTGGCAATTTCAGTTAACATTTGCAAGGTGGAAATTAAACTAGCATTAGGGAAGGTATCTTAAGTTTAGATAAAATTATACGATACTCATATTTTTTTGATAATATTTATCATATTTGCTAACCCTCATTGGTAGAATGTCTGTTAACATACTGTCAATAATACGAAATTCACGTAATAAATCATCTATATTATATTTAACTCCTCGTAGGTAAGACCGGATCTGATCAAGTAGTTTCTTGTAAGTTATAACTGATGTTAAGCAGCTATGCTTTTTTTATCAAAAGTCTTGGTTCTACTTTTTTACACGCTGTTGAAAGAGAGACACCAATACCGGATATGATTAACAAAAAAGGATTTAATGATACCCCACTTGAAATTATACCAGAACTGGTCATTAGCAAGGGTAGATATGATATTATTCGAAGCATTTTGTTGTAGTATTTGTAACATTTTTTCACGCACTAAAGTTTTTTATGATAATATTTGTAGTATTGTATTAGTGCGTCCACATCTTGGTTTGGAATATCTTGAAATATGATTGAAATCAACTATACTTCTTTTCATTATAGTATTAGTTCACACAGTCCTATGTTTGTTTAATCCATAATAAGAGCTGGTTGTTCAGCTATAAATTCCAAACACCAAAGAAAAGTGGCTAATTTTAAAGTTTTATCAACTGGTTCAAGTACAAATTCTTCTTCAGAATTTTTGTTTATTATTACAGATAATACTCCAGATGAGTCATCATATGGATGACGAAATAGATATTTGGTAGATATTCTAAACTTTGCACTGCTAAGCACTGACAATCTATACACACCGGTAACTTCTGCAATATATTTGATAGAATTATTTTTTTGTGTCCACCCAGTATAACCAGTATCAACAGTATACACAATAGTTTTGATCTGCTTGTGAGGAATTTTAATCAGGTCTGTTTTCTCAACAATAATAGGAATTCTACTAATACTATCATTGAGTTTTGTGTTAATATCATTGAGTTTTGTGTTAATATTAGCGAGTGTAATGTCAACAATTGATGGATTTCCCAAAAAATCATCTTTAAGCGTGTTTATGTTTCTGCGAAAATTTAAAAACGTTTTTACGTGACCGGTAAATTCAGTTTTGAGCGCTGTTATTTCATTATTGATTGGAGCGTCCTTATCATCGACATATTTTTTAGTGGCAGCGTCTCCATATATAGTTGGGTTTCCAAGATCTGTGATCTTATTCTGGTTCATAACAATATTTCCACTAAATAAATCACCAGCTTTTTTAACAAAATCATCCACTGACCTACCAGAATCTCGTATCTTACCTCGATTGTTAAAAGTCACAATATTATCAGTAACCGCATTAGGAATTCGTACAGGTATATCTGGCAGTTTTACATCACTCGTTTTTAATCGTCCTTCTTTGTCCTGGAAAATGACGACTTCATCTGGTTCTACACTGGTAAGAATCAGTAAATTATTGATTTCATTTTTGAGCTGATCAAGAGTTGCTTATTTGGATAAGTCACCTTGATAACCTTCCGTGGATAAATCTGCTGATAATGTTCCAAATTTTGTATAGTAGCTCATTATTTACTGTCCTAGATAAAATTATCAACACTAGTTTAATATTATATAAAATGGCAAAATAGTCTATATTAAACTTTGATACAGAGAAACTGGTGAAGCATAAACATAACAAAGAACTTCCTGATTGTCATTATCTTATTGTTGGGCGAACTCGATCGGGGAAAACAAATTTGCTTATAAACTTGCTTCTTGGTGAGAATTTTAACTATGACAGTTTATATTTACACAATCAATCCACAGCAGGATAAGTATGAGTTATTAAGTCAGTATAATGACAAGCTTCGTGATGAACTTAAGGCTGGTGAAGATTTTGTTATAATTAGGCAGCCAGACGATCTTATTCCAGTTAATCAACTCGATGCAGATGAACATAAGATAGTAGTTTTTGACGATATTCCGCTAAATAACATGGAGATGAACAAAATAAGATCGTATTTCTCACTGTCACGTAACAAACAATGTAATTCTGTTTATCTCGCTCAAGGATTTTATAATGTTGACAGATTTATTAGGCGAAATACGGGTTGTTTTATATTATTTCCAGGACTGGACAATATTGACGTTAGAAATATTGCAAGCGAGCAATGCGGTGACGTGACAAAAGATAAGTTTATTGAACTTTACCGTAATGCTACAAAAGATAAATACAACTTTTTCTTATTTGATAAACTTACAAATGATCCAACTAAAATGTTTCGCTGTTGTATTGCTATTTACTTACAGTAAGGGGTTTCAATTTTATAAAATTAATAATAATAATAATAATAATAATAATAATAATAATAATAATAATAATAATAATAATAATAAAAATAATAATAATAATATTAATAATAATAATAATTGATTGATTGATTGATTGATTAAATTTTAACGGCGCACCAGCACTTTTAGGCTATTTAGCGCCATACAGTAGGTCATATTTGTAAAAAGGTTCAATATTGACCAGCGATATAGTAAAAAATCCATAGTAGATAAATATAAAATGGTAAATGTTGGTAACAGTTAAAGATATTGGTTCCCGATCAACGGGAGATGTAAATGATGTATCTTGATGAAAAGATGTAAATAATAGTTGGTATTTGTATTAGTTAAAAATTAGTTTGGGTAAGGTCATAAAAAGTTACATTTTAAAATAAAGATTTACTTCCTTTAGGAAATCTAAAATACTAGTGATTTGAATAGTATCAAAAAGTTCCTGCATGTCGTGTACATTATAGTATTTATCACGCGTAGGTTGCAGGTCGGAACACGTGGTCATAATGTGTTCAACAGTAAATGGTACATTGCAAGGAACGCACTCTGGTGGATCTTCACCTTTTAGTATGTGTGAGTGAGTAATGTATGTATGACCGATTCTGATTCTTGCAATGACAACCTCCTCCCTACGAATAGTTCTGTAGGAAGGAGTCCATTCTCCCAAGATTGGTTTGATGGCATGAAGTTTGTTATTGACTGCATCATCCCATGATACCTGCCACTTTTGACGTAGATACTTTTTGATACAAGGTTTAAAATTAGAATATGGTAATTTAAAATCCGATGGTTCTAAAGATAGGGCCATCTTAGCAGCCCGGTCTGCTTCTTCGTTACCTCTAATACCAATATGGCTAGGTAGCCAACAGTATACTATATTGCATGAGGCACTAAGCTCAGAGTTTTTGATCAAAACATTCACCAATAGTGGATTATCTAGTTTGATATTGTGTAGCGCCTGAAGCACTGATAATGAGTCACAGAAGATAATACTATTTAGAATATGTTTAGTTTCGATAAATGTCAGAGCAAGGTCTATTGCTCTGATTTCCGCTGAAAATATGGATGCATCATTTGGCAAACGCTCTTTGGTTATGTGTTTGCCACTGACAAAGGCTGCAGCAGCCTTATCAGCAACCTTTGATCCATCAGTATAAAATCTAGCATAATGTGTAAATTCATTGAGTAGATCATGATAATAATAATAATAATAATAATAATAATAATAATAATAATAATAATAATAATAATAATAATAATGGACAAACGAGCAAGATACAGACAACACCTAGAAGATCTAAAAAAAAACTTGCTCAATCTCAGGCATTTTTTAAGCAAAAAGTACAACAAGCACGACGTGGGCAAGTAACTGCTACAGTAACAACAGCTACAATTTTCAAGCCAGTTACTGAAGCACTACTTGGAAAACAACCTGAAACCAAATCACTGTCAGAAGAAGAACTTAAAGAACTGCAGGAAAAAGGTTTGGTTGGAATTGTTAAAGAACAACAGGAAGCAGCTGCTGCAAAACTTGTTACTAGATTTGATGAAGAAAAAAGAAAACTAATTGAGGCATTTACAGCAAATATAGCTGATCATGTGGCTAGACAAGCTGAAACAGATCGAGTGATAAACAATCCGCTGAAACTTGAGCGCAGATTAGCAGAGTTAACAACGCAAGGAATAACAAATATTATAAAAAATTTATCAGGAGACATAAAAGATATCAGAGAGGAGCAACAAAGAGTTGGTAAGCTTACTATAAAGTTTATGGAAGTTGGAGAGCAAAGACTTCATTTTATAAAAAAAGCAAATGATGAGATAAAAGCTGGTGAATATAATGATTTTTAAAGAAAGAAAATATAATAGATATTAATAGTATAAGCAGGTGGACTGATGCAGAATATCAAACATTAATCGATAGATTAGATACAATATTAAGAGATGGAGCTGCTGCTAAAGATGAAATAGACAAGGCTACAGAGATTGAGAATATGCATCTACTTTATGATAGGATGAGATATAGTGTCATTGCTTCCATGTTTAAAGAAACAGCAGAAAAAAATAGAACAAAACCTTTTGGTAAAGGGTGGAGTTTTAAAAGAAAATTTGATACACTCGATAAAACTCGTGTAGAAAAATGTAGAGAAGTAAGAACAGGAACTGGTGTAAAAATATTTACTTCAACTACTGAAATGATAGGTAGATTAATGTTATTAATATCATCAAAAGAAGTTGGGAATGTTAGTGTTGGAAATGATAAAGAAATCAATGACATACTTGATCATCTAAGATCGAGTGAATTATTAACATCTGACGAATATGAAACTTTACACCGCGACTTAATTGCGGAGACTTAATCGCGGCGACTTAATTTTGTAAAATGATATAATATAAAAGGAATGCAAACAACATTATTACTAAACTCTAGTGAGTCTGCGATAGATAGCGCAAATTTGTAAGTAAATTATATTCCACCTATCCAACTAGATCCTGCAAAACGGATTAATTTTTTGTACATGCTGGAATGCTATGCCTAACGTGAAAACTGATGTTAACGATGCAATGTGGTTTACTATGATTACAACATCTTCAATATTTACAACAAAAAAAAATAAAAATTCCACAAGGAGCTTATAATATTACTGATCTAAACAGAACAATCAAAGAGCTCATCACAAAAGCTGGCGGTGTGGCTGATAATTGTGAATTGGCAGCAAATTATAACACATTGCGAGCTAGGATAACTTTGAAAAATATAGTAATCAGTCTTGATCCAAGAGAAAGAAGTATTGCACAAATGTTAGGATGTACTGAAAAAACTTACACTGCACTTGATCAGGCTCTTACGTATGACAGTGAACTGCCAGTAAATATAACAGAAGTAAATACAATATTAATAAACTGCTCTATTGCTTATGGCTCTTATACATCAAAAGGTAGCAAAGGTCAAACGATTTACAGTTTCTCACCTGAAGTTCCGCCAGGTTCTCTCATGCAAATAACTCCACGACATATTATCTATTTTCCTTTAAACGTTGAAGATCAAATATCAAGTATAATAATGCAGTTGACAGATCCATCTGGAGAACTGTTACATGTTAATAATGAAGTTGTAACTTATTATTTACATCTACGTGAGCAAAAGTAAAAATTATGCAGCATCAAATATAATGAAACAAAAAAAAAACGATTTATCGAAGAAAAATAATAGGAGGATTTTTTGGAAATATTTTTACTACAGTTATTGAAAATATACCGGGTATAGCGCGTAAAGTTGCACCAATTGCTATTGACGCGGGTAAAGCTTTTGCAACTGGAGCTGCATCTGCCGCTGGGACTGCGGTGGGACAAAAATAGCTGATAAAATAAAAGGTGATCCACCAACTGTATCTGAAATAAAACAAGCTATCTCAGAAATCGCTCCAACAAAAGAAACTCAGCGAGCTATGATAACAACAACAAAAAAATTATTATCACCAAAGGGCGAGAAGATCATACAAAAATTGATATCTAAAGTAATAGTTCCGCAATAAAAGTTTATATAATTTAATAAAATAAAATGTCTGTTAAAAATTATCTCGAGTTAATAGAAACTTATGACATCGACAACGATGTGACAGAATTTGAGTATGTTGAGTATCTTGATGAAAACTCTAACGAACCAAATAAAGCTGGTATAAAAACCTTTAACACCAGAGACGAAGATGTATTTCTTCTACCACATAAGGCTATGTTAGAAGTTCGTGGTCAGATTATGACAGTAGCTAATCCGACTGCTGTAATTGCAGTTGGAGCAGAAATAGCTCTTATAAATAACGGCTGGAGTTTATTCAAAAGTGCTAGATATCAACTGGCCAATCAAACTATAGAAGATATTTCAAGTCATCTACAAGTTGCAAGTACAATTTTAAATATTTCGTTTTCCGACGATTACTCGAGATCAACTGCAACCAACATTATGTGGTTTAAAGATACTGGACGTGACATAGCTGAATCAACTGAATTTTTAAAGAGAAGCGCTATAATACATGGAGCTGATGCTAATGCAAATGCTGTAATTGTGAGAAATTTTCTCATTGCTAATGCAGACGCGCTAGGTATTTCCGCACCTGCTGCAGCTGCTAATACAGACTCTACAAGAATTTCTCTTACGGCAGCTTTTAATAATCTAAATATAACACCACCAGCTGCAGATGCAAACGGTACTGCGATGTTAAATTTACTTCTTCACACACTTGATGTGAGAAATCCACGTTATAACGAAGGCTTTGCTAGGCGAAGAAAACTTACAGCAGGATCACGTCAAATTACAATGATGCTTCCGCTAAGCATGATTTTTGGCTTTTGTCGCGATTATGATAAAGTATTCCGTGGAGTAAAACACACGCTTATTTTAGATCGAACAGAACAAAACGACTGCTTGTTTAGATCTGAAGAGGTTGATGTACAGTTTATCATAAACAAACTTGCTTTGTGGATGCCACGTATAACACCGTCGATCACTAAAATGTCAGAACTAAATAGCACACTTGATAAGCATACAAACAGAATTTATTTTAAGCAGCATGAGATATATCAGACAACGGTTCCAAATACTAATGACTACACGTGGAGGGTCACAACAACATCAAGCAAACATCTGCCGAGACACATATTTGTTGTATTTCAACAGCAAGCCCGACGAGGCAACCAACAACAAAATACTGCAATATTTGACCTCGCTGATGTTAGAAGAATATACGCTAGATTAAATTCAAAGCAATATCCAGATCGAGCTATAGAGTGCAATTTTGCTGATGACGTTAATGAAAATATTTCTCGACCGTATATGTACCTGCTTGACGCAATGCAAAAATATCAAGATGTTGAAGATGGAACTCAAATATCAGCAGAGGAATTTCGTACGCTTTATCCTATATTTTATTTTGATGTTAGTAAACATAACGAGCGAATTGTAGACAGCACAGCGGATATTGAAATTACCTGGACACTTGGAGCGGTTCCAATAGCTCCGTTGTATGTATACGCATTAATGATTAGTGATAGATTTATCACGGTAGGTTCTATTGGAGGTAAAATGACAGTTCAAGTTTAATCTATAGGTGTTGTATAAAAAGGCAAAATATATTGTAAAAGAAGTATATTTGACCGATGGTCAAGTTAAAAAATTAGTAGCTGCTATTGTAAAGCAAGAACAGGTATCATTAAAAATTAATCCTAATATTTCTGATGGTGTTTTAACAAAATTAATGATAACAAAAAATCAAGTAAAGAAGTATGATCGTAAAAAACTTTTGTTTTAAATTTGAGTGTTGCACAAATAACTGCGATGGCAAACGACATTGTCGTTAAAGGTGGTTTTCTTGGTCCGGCATTATCAGTATTAACTAGTACAATAATACCTAAAGTTTTGCCGGTGTTGGGAACATTAGGACTAGCAGTAGCGACGGGAGCAGTCTCTGGTGCAACGAAGAAAGCTGTTGAGGGTAATGGTATCATTCATGGAAGTGGAATAAAAAAAATTGTAAATTTTATGTAAATGATATATTATAATGCCACAACGGAAAAAGAAATCACCAACAACAAAATCGCCAGAAAAAAAGAAAACAAAAAAAGAAAACAACACCAAAACGCAAACAAGCAAAACAAGGAGGAATTATTCCATTCGCTCCACTTTTGGCGGGACTAGCGGGAAGTCTGCTGCCAAATCTTTTAGGAATCGGACGTGGTCTAACATTACCAGGAACACGACCACCCCGTTGAGTAATTTTGATATCATTGATAAGTTAAAAGCGGTTCCTGGATTTCACGGAGTTTATTCTAAAGATGAACTCGCAGCAATAAAATCACCGTCAGCTGTAAGTTCATGTGTTAATATACAAGATTTCAATGACGGATTCGGTACACATTGGGTAGCAGTTTATAATAATAATTATTTCGACTCGTTTAGACTTCCTCCAAGCGATGTAATAAAAAAGTATATGAACAAAAAATTTTAAAAAAATATATTATTCATCAAATCAACTCCAACCTGTTGGAACATCTGCTTGCGGATTTTATTGTATAATGTTTATCCAACAGATGTCCCAGAGTAATAGCTCTGGGAGCAATCTTAATTTTTTAAAATTTATTTTACAGTTTGACAGTTTTAGCTTCTCACGCTAATGATGAGATCGCAATTAATTTATCTAAACTTAAAAATATAATAATGTCAACATACTGTCTCAATTGTAGAACTAAAACAGAAAATATTGATGAAACAACAGAACAAACAAAAAACAACAGGATAATATTAAAAAGGTTTTGTGCAGTCTGCGGAAAAAGAAAAAATATGTTTTTAAAGAAAACGTCCCCAGCAACAGTATCCTCAGAGATGTCGCTAGGATCTGGTTATCCTGATATTATTTTAGTCGACGAGTAAAAATATAGAATGATATGCAACTGTGATTCTGACAGAGATTTGTGTCTTGAGCAAAATAAAATTGTCGCATACTGTTAATGTTGTAACAACAGAGAAATAATAGGGTCAGGTATAGATATACATAAAATTATTGGGAAATTGCCAAAACCAAAAGGCGGTTGGACTTTGCCAGGTCATCGGTTTACAAGACCTTACAATCCGCTATAGCAACAACTAGATGAAAAGGACAATCCGTTGCCAGGACAAGAGCCTTACAATCAAGTGGATGCAATAGCAATGCGTCATGATATCTGTTATCGTGATCATGAAAACTCAAAATCAGATTGTGATAAAGTAATGTTAGATGAATTACGTGATATGGAGCCAACAAGTCTACGAGAACGTTTTGATAGAAGATTTGTTCAGGGAATAATTGGAGCAAAATATAAACTTGGACTCGGGAAAAAAAAGTATACGATGATCTTGCAGTCGAACTACACAGACCTAAAAAAAGTTCCCACGACGTAAAGTTGTCGCTAATGGTGTACATAATATCTGGGCAATAGATTTGGTGGATGTATCCAATCTAGCTCAGTTTAACGTTGGCGCTGATGGTGCTCCAAAAAGATATTTGTTTAATGTTATAGACGTTTTTCGTAAATATGCTTTCAGTGTACCTGTTTCAGATAAGACAGGGTCTTCAATGACTGATGCGCTAAAACAAATAATAACGAGTACAGAAAGAAAACCAAATAAAATCTGGACTGATCACGGATCTGAGTTTTTTAACAAAAAGTTTGAACAGTTTCTAGAATAAAATAATATAAAAAAATATGTTACAGGGAACGAGGGTAAAAACGTTGTAGTTGAAAGATTTAATCGCACGTTAAACGAAAAATTACACAAACATATGACAGCTAAAAACACCAACAGGTACATCGATGACCTTTCTCAAATCGTAGGTGAATATAATAACACGAAACATCGAACCATCAAAATGTCACCTAATAATGCTATTAAAAATCCGATATTAGCAAATGAAAACATGTACCGCAGACATAAATTTAAGGTTGGTGATAAAGTTAGAATTTCTTTGACAAAAAAGGTATTTGCAAAAGTATTTACTCCAAACTGGAGCGAAGAAGTATTTGTAGTTGATAAGGTACTTTTAACAATACCTGTAAAGTACTCTTTAATAGATCTGGCAGGGGAACCTATCATAGGTAGTTTTTACGAACAAGAACTACAGAAAACTGAGCAGGATGTTTTCGTTATTGAGAAAGTGATTAGGAAAAAAAGGAAATAAAAGTTTATTCAAATGGCGTGGGTATAGCGATAAATTTAACAGTTGGATTCCAACCAAACAAATTATGATATGATATAAAGTTAGTATAAATTTCCTCATACTTTTGTTTGACAGATATACCATTTACTGATTTACATAACGATATTAGATATTGTCTGCGATCGTCAGAGATCGTCATTAGATTAAATCTTGACAAATATGAAATCGAATTTGATATTTTTCTGTCGGCCTGGAATTCTGATGTTTAAGAAAGGTTTGATCAGCTGCCAAAACAGTTGTTGTTCGGAAATGGTAAAATTAAATTTCATTATTTTTTTGTAATGTGATACTTGACATTATATCGTTCACTTGTTAGTCTGCTGTAATTAGATCTGTCAGCAACAGTGACTATTTCACCATCATCATCAGATTCGTTGTTATACAAAATATCATCTTCACTATAATCAACAGATTTGTCTATGAAATCTTTGGAAAATGTAATACTATGCGTGACCTCATCGCTGGCGACTTTGTCGCTGGCGACTTTGTCGCTGGCGACTTTGTCGCTAGTATCTTCTTCATATAATTCAGCGAGTAGTTTCATTAAGGCTATTGTTATAATATATTTTTATCTAATTTGTTATTATAAGATGACTGATGAGATAAAATATCACCAAAAAAGTTAATATATTAAATTACAACGAACTAGCCGAAGCGGTAAGACAATGTTTGTTGGGTTATAGTGTATATTCTGTTGATGTTATTGTCATGCAAGGTGATTTTCATAAAATATTGCTAACAGAAGCAGAAAAAAATAAAATTAATGAAAGTGCAGTAACAACGTTAAAATTTGATCATGATGATGCTATAGCATTTGCTTATCATTGTTTGACTAAAACTGAATTACAAAATATTATTGATCATCATATCTAAAATCAATCCTAGCATCGTATTCGCTTGAAAAAGCTGATTTTGTTAATCCATCAGCTACAAATTTTACGACTGAGGGATTTACACTATAATATTTCGCCGCAGCTGAAATCAATTTAAATTCAATCTCCTCATTCGTTTCGAGGTTTTTTGAAATAACAGGTTTTGCTGGATATCTAAAATTACTACCGTTACCACCTCGTCCTTTTCTCAAATTTTCCTGTTGCGTCACTAGCTCCAGATTTTCCAATCGATTGTCTGTTTTTACGTTATGAATATGATTAATAACCATACCATCGGGTATGGGATTTTTGAACACCTCGTAAACAAACCTATGACCAAGATAATGAACAAAAATTGTCGATCTTCCTCTAACATTTACACTGATATATCCCATATTGCTCATAGTACTAATAACTTTTTGAGTTTTTTTGCTTCTAATAATACCACGATCGTTAGCCTCATATAAATCAAAGACCAGATGCGGCTGAAACTCATCTTCTAAGGATAAGTTTTCAACGTTATCATCAGTGACGTTACCGTTCACTTGATATACACGCCATCCCTTTGGAATGCTGTCATCGCAGAACAAAGTATAAGTAAAATCTTTTCTAAGCATTGTAATCCTCTCAGTATTATCTCCTTTTACACTAAACTGATAACCCGCTGACGTTAATTCGCCAACAGGTATTCCAGTTTTAATGTTAATAACCGAACCTATTGCATTTCCAGCGTATAAGTTATATTTTGGGTGAACATGATATGCTTCTTGCTCACGTGCGCTTGTCAGATTTGCTGTCATTATATTATAGGTGATATTTTTTATCTTCAATTGATTTTTAGCGCATGCGCAGTGTGAGGTAAATTATCAATTAGAGATTAGACTATAGTATAGCAATGTTAAAATTGCGTGATATAGCCAAGAGAAGCTTTATGGGAGAACCTGATAAAATAGCGACTGCTTTTGCAGGTTTTGACAATAGTTATCGGTTTGATAATCAAAATGTTTTAGTAAATTTTACTGCAACAAATCTTTACCACCTACTACAGACAACTGTAAAACATGAGCTCGAAAAACACAAAAGTATCAGATTATTAGTGCAATATCATGTTATATTTTCAAAGCTAGTTATAACGGAAGAATTAACTGAAAAGATATTTACAGATCCTTATATGAGCGCAAAATCAAGACGTGTTTTGTTTGGGACTGATCTGTTATCACTATCTAATGAAATACACCAAGATATTTGGAAAAATTAGAGGAATTCACTGAATTAGGTTCGGGTTGGAAGTTTGAAATGATTAAAGAAATATTGTTTCACACGATGAAATATAACGCATTACGAGGTAGTTCATACATTGACCTGCCACCAAAAATAAAAAGTAAAAGATGTTGTATAAACATCAGAAACGTAGATAACAAACGTTTCCAATGGGCTGTTCTTTCTGCACTAATTCCAGCAGAAAAATACGCTGATCGCGTTTAGAAGTATATCAATCACGTGTCTAGATTAAATGTTAAAGATATTAACTTTCCTGTGGCAGAAAATCAAATACCAAAATTTGAAAAGCAAAATAGTGTTTCAATTAACGTTTTCGGACTAGATGAAAAAGAGAATGCATATCCGAGATATATTTCAGAAAAAGATTTACAATCTACTATAAATTTACTGTTTAATAAAAATCATTACGTTTGGATTAAAATCTTTAACGGACTTGTTGGTAAACAGTACAATAAGAATAAGAACAAAAAGTTCTTTTGTTACCGCTGCTTGCATGGCTGTACAAATAATGAAACATTACAAAAGCATTTGCAGTACTGTAGTGATGTACAAAGAATAACAATGCCTTCTAAAAAAGATAGTGTGTTACAGTTTGTCCATCATAATCACAAACTAAAAATTTATTTCGTCATATACGCTGATTTTGAGTGTTTACTTCAACCTGTACTTGGCGTAGAAAATGATCCTAAAAAATCGAGTACAAGAAAAGTTCAAAATCTTGTTCCGTGTGGAGTAGCGTACAAGGTAGTTTGTTGTACTAATTCTAGATTATCTAAACCAATCAAATTATATCGTGGTAAAACTCCAGCTGTCTGGCTTCTCAAGCAGTTGATTAGTGAAGTTGATAATATTACTTATCGTTTGAAAAGAGTAACACCAATGTTAAAATTAACACCTCAACAAGAATCCGCTCACGAGCAAGCAGAAATTTGTCATATTTGTGAAAAAGCTTTTGATCCTGACAACGTCAGGGCTGACAATGTCAGGACTGACAACGTTAGTAACAAAAAAGTACATGACCATTGCCATTTGACCGGACAGTACCGTGAAGCAGCTCATGATCAGTGTAATTTAAAATTTCACGCTCCAGATTTTATTCCGATTATTCTTCACAATTTTCGAGGATATGAAAGTCACATTATAGTAGGAGCTTTTGGTGATCCTGATATAAAAGCTCGTCTAAAACTCGATAACGTCATCAAATGCATTCCAAATAATTTTGACAGCCTGCAGTTTATGGCAGCATCGTTAGATGAGCTAGTGAAAGGTTGTAGTAAATTTGATAACCTAAAAGACTCTTTTGGAGATAAATTTAATCTACTAGCTAAAAAAGGAGTTTTTCCGTATGAATATCTCGACGACTGGAGTAAATTTGATGAACATCTTTACCTGGCAAAGATAAATTTTACTCACAACTTAAAAATGAAAATATAACCGATGACGAGTACAGGTATGCACAAGATATCTGGAAAGAGTTTGATTGTGAGACTTTTGGTGATTATCATGATTTGTATTTGAAAACTGACGTGTTATTATTAGCAGATGTTTTTGAAGGTTTTCGTGAAGTGAGTTATGACAATTACGGACTAGATCCTTGCTAGTATTATTCTGCCCCTGGGCTGTCATGGGATGCTCTGCTAAAGTTTAGTAAGGTAAGGTTAGAATTACTGACTGATGTTGATATGTTCAATTTTATTGAAAAAGGTATCAGAGGCGGTATTAGTGTGATAACAAAAAAATATGCTGAAGCAAACAACACATTGAAACAGTATAACCCTGAGCTCCCTTCGAAATATATAGTTTATCTAGATTGCAATAATCTTTATGGGGTTTCAATGATAGAACCAATGCCTCTTGGTGGATTTAACTGGATCACGGCTGATCGATTTCTATCTGAAACAGAAAAAAGATACCCGACGATGTTTCCTATTTCGTTGAAGTTGATCTTGATTATTCAAATTCGCTACACAAATTGCATAACGATTACCCTTTCTGTTCGGAATCGATGGTCATAGATTATAGCTTGTTATCAAAAGAACAACAAGCGTTAGCATCAACAAGACAACATTCTATTGTCAAGAAACTAGTACGAAATTTATTCGATAAGAAAAATTATGTCTTGCATTACAAAGTTTTAAAAAAAGTAGTCGATGCTGGTCTTGTGTTGAGAAAAGTTCATCGTGTACTAAAATGTAATCAGTCGCCGTGGATGAGAGGTTATATTAACTCAAACACTTCAAGAAGGGCTGCAGCAAAAAAAGAGTTTGAGAAAAACTTCTTCAAACTGATGAATAATTCTGTTTTTGGTAAGACGATGGAGAATATTAGGAGACGCGTAAATATCGAACTAGTTAATGATGTCAATCGTAGAAACAAACTTGTGTCAGACGATGATTTTGTGAGCATGAAAATATTTAATGAAAATCTTGTTGCAATACAAAGAAGAAAAACAAATCTAAAACTAAACAAGCCGATCTATGTTGGAGCTGCAGTGTTAGATTTATCAAAGTGGCTGATGTATGATTTTCATTATAATTTTGCTAAAATTCAGTGGCCAGCCAGTAGATTATTGTTTACTGATACTGATTTACTCGTATATGAAATCGAATTCGAGGACATCTATCAGGACATGTACAATAATCGACATCTGTTTAATCTTTCTGATTACCCATTTGACAGTAAATTTCATGACGACATAAATAAAAAGGTTATTGGTAAGTTCAAAGATGAAATGAACTCGAGCGCTATCAAATACTTTATCGGATTACGCAGCAAAATGTATGCTGTATTATTGGCCAATAATAAAATAACAAAAAAAGCCAAAGGTCTGCCTCGCAATTTTATTAAAAAGTTTATGAAATTTGATGACTACAAGTACGCGCTTGATGGCGGTGTTAGTTTTATGAGAGCTATGGCAATTCGAGCGAAACATCATAAGCTTGAAACAGATGTCATTATCAAACGTGGATTGTGTAATTTTGATGACAAACGTTATTGCGAAAATGGGGTAGATACATTTGCCCTTGGGTATTGTCATTGTGACTAAAATTTTATCTAAACTTATAAAATAATGTTTGAAAATTTGATAATGACAAATAGCTACAGTAGTAACATCAAATATCTAATGATGGACGGTAAACAATTGACAGTTGAATTTAATAATGAAACATCAGGTATATGTTTTAGTGGAACACGTGACAAGCTACAACTTTCGCTCATCAGATCTGATAATAGCGTGTATTTTAATTATATCGAACAATTGTATCAAAAGTTGCTAGCGGAATTTAAAAACTTTCACAGCCCCATTAGCCAACAAAAATATACTAAACTCACAATTGATCTAGATCGGTCAAAGGTGTATTTTATCGACAAAAATATCCTCTGAACAAACCAGAAATGAAAGATTTGTTTGAGTCCCGTCGCTGTATGAGCGGTAAAGTAAAATTTAGTATATATAATCGTGATAGTGAAGTATTTTTAATATCAACAGTTGAAACATTAATCATTAGTCACGAGGTATAAAATAATATAACTTACCTCTCACATTCATTCTAATGCGTAGTTTAATTTCCGTCTTGTTAACTGAAATCGCCACGTTCTATTGCGCAGTTTAATTTTCACCCTGCACGGTAATGTTATCTGTTGAAAATCTTCGGGTAGACTGATAAAACCCATCTGTCTTGTCTTCTTTAGAATAATTCGTGAATATTCCACGCATGCGCTGTTCAAACAAATTCGTCATCTCTGCATGACAGAGCTTCTAGATGAATCTTGACCTTCCCACGTTGTTTTTGTCTGGTTAGTCTGACACGAGCTTACCTGGATGACCTTCTCACACCTGTTGTTTTTGTCTGGCTATAAAATACCTGTCTGTATACCTCTATAGGATAAAAGCTTACTTGGTGGGATGTTGTTTGTGTAAAATATAATTTGTTAATTTACCTGGATGTACAGGATGTACAAGGAAGTTATAATTCATGTACATAACTCTTTACCTAACACTGTAATAACAGAGAAGCGGGGTTGTTGTTAGAAACTTTACTAATACTTTTTGAAAAAAGGGGTGGGGGATAGTTTATACATACAGCAGTAGGGGTAAAAAACAGTGTCTGTTGTCTGGTTAGTCTGACACGAGCTTACCTAGATGACCTTCTAACACCTGTTGTTTTTGTTTGGCTATAAAATACCTGTCTGCATACCTTTATAGAACAAAAGCTTACCTGGTGGGATGACTACATGTTGTTTGTGTAAAATATATTTTGTTAATTTACCTGGATGTACAGGATGTACAAGGAAGTTATAAATCATGTACATAACTCTCTAACACTGTAATAACAGAGAAGGGGGGTTAGAAACCTTACTAATACTTTTTGAAAAAAGGGGTGGGGGATAGTTTATGCATACAGCAGTAGCGGTAAAAAAAAACAGTGTTTGGGCTAAAACCCTTGTTTTCCCCTGCTGCTCATGTAACCATGCTGAGAAAACAGAGACAGCATTTTTCTTTAATATGCACTAATCCTGTTTACAGTTAATGCATGAGATCATGTTAGTTCTCTATCAAATGTTTCAGATTATTTTGCTCTGCACTTCATTAAATAATTTGTTACTTTTGTCTCTTTTTTAATGAAATACTTGTGAGGCATCCTTTCAATAGTTTTAGATGGTATTCTAATACAGCTTCATCATTGTGTATGCTGTTTTCTTGCAGTTAGCACTGGCACCACTTCCGTTTACAAATTACAATTAAAGAAGCTAAAATTACTGGGCATGGAAAGCAAAGCGAGACTCTAAGAAATTTGCTATAAGAATTGACATTTGGGATACTCATTAAGAACATCACTTACTATGAATGCTGGCATTTTGGACACACATTAAAGAAAGTCACTAACTTCGAATTTAGGACAGTCATTAAAAATTCACTTACTATGAAACCTATCATTTGGGATACTCATTAAAATAGTCAATACTTTCGAAGCCTGGCACTTGGGACAACAAATATTGCTTCATTTCGACTTGGATATCACTCCCTTCAATAACCATTTTGTTACGCAATGACCTTAAGCGAATGAAGCTATTATAACAATACTGAATATCTTGGGAATTATTGACTATTAAGCGAATGAAACTTGTCCAAAATACTGATTATCTTGGGAATGGACGACTATCAAAGAAATGACAATTGTCCAAAATACAGATTACCTTGGGAATTATGGACCATTCAGAGACTACAACATTTCCAAAATACTGATTAACTTGGAAATTATTGATTATGAAAGGAATGAAAATTGTCAAAAATACTAATAATCTTGGAAATTACTGACTATTAAGAGACTACAACTTGTACAAGATAATGAAAAATTGTAAAATAAATACTGATTAGTCTGGGAATTATTGACAACTAATGGACTGCAACTTGTCCAAAATACTGATTATCTTGGAAATTGTTGACTGTCAAAGGAAATAATATTATCCAAATTACTGATTACCTTTGAAATAATTGCCTATTAATAGACTGAAACTTGTCCAAAATAATGCTTATCATGGAAATAATTGACTATGAAGCGAATGCTACATGTCCATAATGATGATTATTTTGAAATAATTGACTATTAAGCGAATGAAGCTTGTACAAAATACTAGTTATCTTGAGAATTGTTGACTATCAAAGGAATGAATATTGTCAAAAATACTGATTATCTTGGGAATTATTGACTATTAAGCGAACGAAACGTGTCCAAAATACTAATTATCTTGGGAATTGTTAACTATCAAGGGAGGGAATATTGTCCAAAACATTGATTATCTTGAGAATTATTGACTATTAAGCAAACGAAATTTGTCCAAAAAAATGATTATCTTAGAACTAATTGACTAGTAAGCGAATTCTACTTGTCCAAAATACCGATTGTCTTGGAAATAAATGACTATAAAGAGAATGAAACTTGTCAAAAGTAATGATTATCTTTGAAGTTATTGGATATTGTGAAACTCAAACTTGTCCAAAATAATGATTGTCTTGGAAAACATTGGACTATTAAGTGATTGTAACTTCTTCAAATACCGAATATCGTGGAAACAAGTGAATATCTTGGGAATGAAAATTGTCCAGAAAACTGATTGTAACTGACAATTAAGCGAATGAAACGTGTCCAAATAATGATTATCTTTGAAATAATTGGCAATTAAATGAATGAAACCCGCAACCTGACCAAAATACTGATTATCTAGGAAGCTATTGACTATCAAGGAAATGAAAATTATCCAAAATACTAAATATTTTGGGAATTATTGACAATTGAGCAAATGAAACTTGTCAAAAATACCGATTATCTTGGGAATTATTGACTTCCAAAGAAATGCATATTGTCCAAAATACTGATTATCTTGAAAATAATTGACTATGAAGCGAATGAAACTTGTCCAAAACACTGATTATCTTAGGAATTATTGACTATTAAGAGAATGCAACTTGTCCAAAATATTGATTATCTTGGAAATATTTGACTATCAAGTGAATGAAACATGCACACAATACTATCTTGGAAATTATTAACTATTAAGCGAATGAAACTTGTTCAAAAATTGATTATTTGGAAATTATTGACTATTGAGGGAATGAAAATTGTCCAAAATACTGATTATCGTGGAATTGTTAACTATTGAGCAAATGAAACTTGTCCAAAACACCAATTGTCTTGGGAAGTATTGACTATCAAGAAAATAAAAATTGTCCAAACCACCTATAATTTTCTTCGGAATTATTGTCTATCAAGGAGTGAAAATTGTCCAAAATACTGATTCTCTTGGGGAAAAAAAATGATTACGAAGGAATGAAACTTGTCCAAAGTACGGATTCTTTAAAATGATGGACCATTATGCAAATGAAACTTGTCCAAAATACCGATTATCATTATCTTGGGAAGATGTATGCATATTGATTTACTAATGGAATATTTTATTCACGATCGAAACCTATTGCACACTATATATTTTAGTTGTGGCCATTTCGAATTCTTTATCCATACTGTTAAAGTGATATGTTCTCAATAGGAAAATATTGTTTCCTCTGATCTTCTTCATGTGTTTTTCCAGTTAGCTATGTTAGCAATTTCTTAATTATTTAAAATCTAGTTCAGAACAATGTGTAAATAAGTCTTATAATAGTCACTTCTCCAAAAACAAAAAGTAACATCGTTATATGATTCCATTTATCAATGCAATTAAAAAAACCATGAGGAGAATAATCGAGAGAGAACATGTTTTAAATTAATGTCAAATTCAAAAAAGGCGAGGTTGATGGTAAAAGTACTGATATGTAATGATACATGTTTGCTTGCTATTCCACTTTGATAATATAACTATCCTTGACAGCTCTTGACAAGTGACTCTTAACGATAAATTCTTTTGGAATAGCAACGCTTTCTGCAAATGTCGTAATGATATGAAAATTTAGAATTATAACGCCATCTATGTCACCAAACTTCTTACGTTAGTATATGGTATCGCTATGCACTCACAGGAAGATAGGCACACACAAAATATGGTTACAACTAGTGTTGTCTATTAGATAACGAAAAGTTACATAGTTACAATAATTGCAATATTAGACATATGAATGAAATTGATAAATGATATCTTCAATTACTTACGACTTGCCATAAATAAGCCTCGCAATTTATCTGTTTCAGAACGCGTTTTCTTAAAACACTTTATCATACCGAAACAGTCTGCAACAAACACTTTTTCCTGCGGTTTTGACAAGGAAAGTCAATGTTCTTATATCTGTACAAATTTGATGAATTTTTAATTGCTCATTCAGCTATTTAAATGAACAGTTGTTGACAGTATATTTCTTCCCCGTACATTTGATGTAAAACCATGACATCTATATTAAGTATGGTCATCACCGCCCTGATAAAAATATACACATGAAAAGATATAAACACAAAGCAATTATTATTCGTCCCAGAGTGTCATCCATGACAAGTTTATCTCACTATGAATTAAAACTTTGTAATAATACTGAACGCACTTAAGTAACTCATACGACTGAATCCGAAATATATAATTTGGAAAGACAAATCTAGTCTTTTAATTATCTTTATTCATATTAAGGATGAAAAAAGCAATAAGTTATCAGAAACTGCTAGACAAATAAATTCTTGAATAAAAACATGTAAAATAAGATCAACCAAAAACATTCTTTAAATATTTAGGTCATTGGTATGTTAGCGATGAAACACACACACACACACACACACACACACACACACTATTGAAGATAGAAATGTATGTACCAAAGAAAATTCGGAAAAGACAGTTCTGTTTGTGATATTGATATATTGTTATCTTCTGTCAGTTGAAGTAGCTTGTTTTTTTTTGGTTCATCCCATTCATTCTTTACTTTTTCAGGACCTTCAACCGGACCGGAGTATATCTAATGCTGACAAATTAGCATTAGGAATAATCACCAAGATAGGTCTCGGACTATCTATTGTGGGTTTAGGTCTGACGATATTATCATTTTTAATATTCAGGTGAATTACTATCCATCTTTTACAAATACATTTCTTGATCGTTATACTTATGGAGAAATATTGCTGACTCGCAAAACCATCCTTCTCAGGCTATTTAGCTTAAAAGCTAAACTTATCTTCCCACCTAGGTAGCATTTAGTAATATACAGTTGATACAGGGTTATAACCAAATCCTATGAATATCTCGGTTACCACTCCCACTCGTACCAGGTTGTACAATTTCAACAGACGCAGATCCCTCACAATCTACATACAAGCATTTTGTAAATTTTCTACCTTAAAGAAAGTAGGATGAATGTTCAATTTAAAGGAAAATAGCCTCGAACTATAAATATCCAACATTTTTGCTGTTCTTTCTTTGACGACAAAGTTTCTTACTTTTCTGTGTCATCACTCTGCCGTCCTCACACTTAGTCGCGCTTGGTGTGTATATTCATGTGTCGTGACTGTGTTGAGTCATATTGATATAGCTCTATTTATAAAGCTGCAGGTCAGATGTGTGATATATAAATCTCTGTCTTTTCAATGTCCTCACTCTGCCGTCTTCACACACACACACAAACACACACACACATATATATATATATATATATATATATATATATATATATATATATATATATATATATATATATATATATATGTGTGTGTGTGTGTATATATATATATATATATATATATATATATATATATATATATATATATATATATATATATATATATATATTCATTGTTCGTGATTGCGTTGAGTCACTTTGATATAGCTGTATTTAAATAGCTGCAGGTCAGATGTGTGATATAGATATCTCTTTATAATTTCCGATACAATCTGATACCTACAAGTAAATGTCTTACATCAATCTACTCTTATAGACTGATATTTGGCCTTTCCTACTGATAACATTTTCTTGCAATTGATATTATAGTGTACGATTCGTAAGTACTTATAGACTACTGCATTTGTATTGGAAAATTTGAGTTTTTCAGATGGAATTACTGCACGACCTTGGGGATCCAGTAGATCTATCCAAAAAACGACTTCATAATTTCTCATACAAATGCAGTAACCTTTCTGTTATATGCTGAGTTTCTTTTCTACCTAAGGCTTAAATATATAAACATAAATACACTACAAGAAACAAAGTAACTGAATGTATGCAATATATCAAACTAAATACACAAGTGTAAATTCAGCATTAAACACCATTAATAATGCGCATATAACTCCTTCCAGATAAATTTGAACGCAGGTGCGCGCTCTAGACAACTTTCAAAGAAATTGGCATCTTTATTCTGCTTAAAATTGAAATTTAGGCTAATATTTTGAATGATTGTGCATTGAATCAACTTTTCCATTTGATCCGGAATGAATAGATCTTGGTATTTTGTCGATTCTACGAAATTTCATGATTATGGACTGGATATATCTGTGCCAATTTTACGTGAAAATCATCAGATTGAAGCAGCAAGGGAGAAGCCTGTTGACATTGAAAATGTGTTTCTGTTTTTTCATGTAATGTTCAAAATCATAACGTGGGAATATGAAGTCTTTCAACTGCAATTATTAAAAAGATGCTATGGAATATAGCGTTTATTTAACTTTGATTGCAGTAAGGAGCATATAATTACACTGGAAATATAGTCAAAATAACAGTATAGTTAGAATTTTGCAGAACTAAGAAAGTACATTTTTAGGAAATTCAGGATGTAAAATTGTAAGTATATTTTTTGTCATTCTTATTACCAGCTAAATAAGACAGTTTATGCCTTGTTATTTGTAAGGACCCTCTCTGGTGCCTATAGCTAGCCTAAATCCAAAACATTGTATTAAAAACGTTATGGCGGAATGTGCCAAAGCAGCTGGTATGTGGCAGTCCATGAAACATCTGCTTTAGTTCATTCAAAACATTTAATCAACACATAAGTAAAGCATCTAGTACGATAGTGCACATGATTTGTTTACAAGGTAGTTCAAAATACAGTTTCTTGCACATGTGAGTCCAATATGAAGTTGCAGGTGAGTGCAATATTCTGACGATGTAAAGTTAACGGAGAAACAAATGAGCCTATATTAACAATAATTACCCTTTATTAAATTTGAATGTACATGAATTATGTAAAGTCTATATAACTAAATTTTATTGCTGCATAGTTTCCGTTGCGGTTGCTGTAAGAGACGATCTGGTGTATTGACTTAATAGGCAATCATTTGGAATTTCCTTTTTTTAGATATGATATTGTATGTCCATTTCGAAAACATTGATAGCAATTGTTCAATACTCTACCAGAATGGGAGACAACGTACGTATTTTTATAGGCAATTGTCATAGTGTACAACAAGGCATTCCCTGCATGAGATGCCGCGTTGTGGTTTAGTATCCAAGAGGTCTTGTTTCAATTTGCTCTAATATATATATACAACTCAAAACTTGCATGTACTTTCGAGATTAGTGAGCCATCGTCAGGGATATTCTTCTCCAGCTACTTTGATACTTGGTCACCAACACATGTATCCAAAGACGAAACAACTTGCTCACAAGTCCTAACAGCGGTATTAGATAGTACTTGAGCAAAGTCTTACTGGCTTCGACGGAACAAATTTTCCGCGAATTATGTCCACCTCCCACTTCCATAACTACCCGGTTCCTTCATCAGTTGATCAATAATTCAAAAGTAAGAATCTACTGTACTGGCAGAGCTACTGACATTCTTGGCTGCTTATATTTACTATTATAATAGTCAGCTGACTATTGTCCTCGCAAACACGCCTTTCTCTGAGTTTTAGTAGGTTATATAAGTCCCACTTTCCGTGCTTTAGAAACCTGTTTCCAGAAATGCCTGCATCTTACCCATAGCTGACCGCATAATCCGGCCAATGCCTTAACGTCAGCTATAACGTTACAAGTGGCGAGACGAGATGCAGTGCCTTCTACCATCATCTTTCTTAACACCATCATAAAAACAAATTACATTTGTCAGCTTTGTAATGTTATCTCCTCTTTAAACCAGGATGAAGAAATTACGCAAACGAGCTGCCAAGGAAACAAATTTCCCCTCCCTCGCAGTCTCAGTTACAGCCAGGTATACCTCTACACCACAATCACCTAAATTCACATTGCTTTGAAAGAGGTGGGCGGCAGGACGGCACACCAAAACCTATCATTCTGGAAAGCCAGTGGAGTGTATTCCCGTGAGTCTAGTAAGTTTCATATCATCATTCTTTAGATCAAAGCAATTTCGAAAGATTTTAATTTCTTGGCAGGATGGTCTACATGGAAAGTGAGTTCTCAGTATGTCCAACAAGTCGACTCTGGTTCAAAGAAGTCCCAAGACCTTTGCGTTTTGGTTGGTGATTTTTACTTTGGCGTCTTGAATATCAAAATACACTTCGATGTTTGTTATATTCTGGGATTACTAAATATGCTGACAGACTCATACCGTCAGAATGAACTAATACAAACGGAGTAGTCACTTTCTCTGTCGAATTCCACCAAAGTTGTCCTATTTTCAACAAAGTGGAGCGCCTGACTCCCAAACTTGTCTTATCTCTCCGAACGCTTTGGCATATGATACTCTTTCAATTGATTGAAACTGCTTGGATGAGTAATCTTGGATGAATAATCCTATTCCTCTCTCCAGCACGTTTGATACAAAAAGTGATACAGAAAACAAGAGAATCAGAGTGTTGCCTCATCTTGATTGTTCTATTCAAATGGGAAAGTCGTGGATCAACAACCTAATTAAAATCCAGGAAAATCGATATATTCCCACATCTCCGTAGCAACCACGACGGCAGATGTTTCATCCCAGTCCAGACTTGCTGAACCTGTACGTCTGAATCATATCAAACAAACCCTCAGGAACAAATAGTTTTCAAAGCCAGTGTAGTAGAAATTGCTGCAGTAAGATGGCCTTCCAATTTATTGCGTACGAAGACAAATGGAAAATCTTCCCACAATGGCGTGCAAAGAAAACATGATACCACTGATGGTATCATTAATTCAAATAACTAACTTCATAGTATGGCCCTTTGATGAGAAGGAATTGGTATCATTCACAACCAGTGTTCACCGTTCACTGATACTGATATCAGCAATATCATGGAAGTAAGAATATAAAACAAAACAAATACCTATCTAATCATCTGTCCACTTTTGATTCCACACACCAAAATAAGTTTGGGATTTTGTGGGTTTCTTGAACTGCTCTCAAGGCTCTCAATGGCTCACCTCTCATATAAGACCTGCTTCCTCATTGTATTAGCGAACGGCATGCTGTATCAGTGAAATACATACTGTATCAATGACAGAGTCCATTTGCGACAAGATGGGACAGTATCATTCATGACGGCCCTGCTTTCATTGATAAGACCAGTCTCCAGTTAGTAGGGAATTGTACTTTAGTAATGATATTACTGTCTACTAGACCAAGTGCGAGCTTTTCTTGCCTCACAGTGAAAAGGACAATAAATCAACACGAACACTTTCGGCCTGGATAAAGAGTGATATTCGTTGCTCAAAAAAATTCCAATCCAAATGATTTTACTTCACATCTGGACTCACTAAGTAGGCAGTCACCACGAACATTGGGTTCTCTATCTGACTTTATCTATGCCGTAGGAAGGAGATCCGGATCTACATTTTCAGCTTTACCTCGTAGATATTTGCTCCTATAAGGTTCAGCTTGATCAAGTGGGACCTTTATAAGGACAAGGCTTCATGACTTCCGCTGGGTTTGGAAGTTTCAACTTTTCACTTTCGAAGCCGTTCCACAACATATTCATTCTTTTATCCAAACGAGTTATCTAGAATGCTGCCTCACACAGATTTTTGGACCTGATATTGTCTCTTCGAGAAATAGGGATTATCCCTACTACGTCATATCTATTCTATGAATGCATTATGATTTTGTAATATATTGAAGACGCAATTTGTATATAGTTAATGTTTTTTCATTAATAATTACTATATAATAGTACACATACATCCGCCCAACCTAGACACAGTTACATCCTTATATACATGGTTCCTACCTCTGCAGCAGTACACGCAGTATTCAATTGGAAAACTTGGCGCCAATACATATATTAAGGGGGTCACTCTAAATCCTACCTAGGTGAGGAAATAATGTTTAGCTTTCTAACTAATAGATTTAACCTGGGAAAAGCTGGCTTTTTGGGGCTGTAATAGTCTTCCTAATATATTGCGATCGAGTAAGTAATTCTTCAGAAAATCTATTCTCTTTGTGAACATTTGAATTTTCCAATTTTTAAACGTCTTCAGCTGCCTTCTTGCTATTCTGCCTTTCAAATTTAACTATGCAATGTTAACTACAGTAAATGCGTATATTCCTAATGTAACCCACAGTGTGTCCAAAAATTCAGCTTGTTTTTATTTACAGATGACATATGTAGTGAACTTAGTTAAAGGGCTTTATAAATGCCGACCTATACAGCAATTGTTCTTTCATGAGAATATGTATTTTATTAAAACGGTTATCCTTTAAGTGACAGGAACGATCAAGCTATCCACATTTGTATAATATTGTCCGTCTCTATACATATTGAAATTTAAAATGATATCCAAAGTAACATTTTCTTCTCAAAAATTAGAAAATTAGTTATAGTTTAATGGCTTGCTTTTTTGGGAAACAAGCAGCACCATCTTGTCTTTAGACATTAAGCCATAATTAACCACCCCAACCCCATTATTGTTTAACAGTTTCTTTGATTTTACGATGCTCTATTTCACTGAAACACTTTATATATTTTCTCTTTAACCTTTCCTTTCTCCTAATTAAATAACTCCAGGAATTTAAGGAAAAGTCATGGACAGAAGACATTGGTATGTTTGTGTTTCGCCATGTTGGGTTCTGCCATTTTGTTCCTGGTTGGCATAGACAGAACGGAAACATACGGAGGCTGCATCACAGTCTCTGTTCTACTTCATTACTTTATCCTGGCTTCTTTCATGTGGATGTTAATTGAGGGAATTCTACAGTACCTTAGATTTGTCAAAGTTTTGGGAACATACATACCGAAATTCATGATAAAGACATCTATACCAGCATGGGGTAAGTCTCTCTCTCTCTCTCACACACACATATTGTAGGCACATTAGCAGGTGAAATGTTGAACATGCAGAGTTGTCACAAGGAACATAAACACATTATCTAGCAAAGCGACTGCCAAAATGTATAAACACAGCAACAGGTGATGTGTTATAACATACTTTGAGAAGAAGCTTGATTGATTTGATTTTAACGGCGCACCAGCACTTTTAGGCTATTTAGCGCCATACAGTAGGTCATATGTGTAAAAAGGAAGGTTCAATATCGACCAGAGATATAGTAAAAAAATCCATAGTAATTAAATATAAAATGGTAAATGTTGGTAACAGTTAAAGATGTTGTTTCCCAATCAACGGCAGATGTAAATGATGTATCTTGATGAAAAGATGTAAATAATAGTTGGTATTTGCATTAGTTAAAAATTAGTTTGGGTAAGGTCATACAAATTACAGTTTAAAATAAAGAAGAAAAAAACAAGAAGCTTGGAAAGCAACATAATATTCAGAAATGTGACAGGCGAGATCTTACAACTTACATTGAAAAGTCACGTGGAAAACATGTTCTCTAGCATGGTGGTACATAGAGTAGTCATATGTCACAAAGACATCTAATACGTTCTCTGACACAGCAACAATCACAATTTTTAACATACACTGAGAAGTCACATGGAAATCCAATACGTTTTCTGGAACAGCAACAGGCACAGTGTTAAACCAAACCTATGTTGAGTAGTCACATGACAAGCCAATACATTCTCTCGCACAGAGATAGGCTCAATGCTAAGCACACATTGATCAAGCGGAAATCCAATACGTTATTTGGCACACTGCTATGAATATAATGAAAAGTCACATGAAGTAAGCAATTTCTCTAACACAGTGACAGACAAAACGTTGAACATTCAAAACGTAGTCACTTGAAAAATCAATATATATATATATATATATATATATATATATATATATATATATATATATATATATATATATATATGGTATTCGCAGGTAAAAGAAAAAACACATTCTCCAGCACAGCAAAAAAGCAAAATGTTGAAAATCCATGGAGCAGTCAAACAGTAAATTTCTCTAACACAGGGTCAGACAATACGATGACCATTCAAAGAGTAGTCACTTGAAAAATCAGTATATTTACTGGAAATGTGTTATATATATATATATATATATATATATATATATATATATATATATATATATATATATATATATATATATAGTATTCGCAGGTAAAAGAAAAAACACATTCTCCAGCACAGCAAAAAAGAAAAATGTTGAAAATTTATGGAACTGTCAAATGGAAAACCAACACATTCTCTTGTGTAGTAAAAAGGTGAAATGTTCAACATACAACTAAAAACAACGTGGAAAATCAATACATTGTTTTGTACAGTGAAAGGCGAAATATTAAACATATTCGGAATAGTCAAATGGAAGACGAATACATTCCGCATAAAAGCAACAGATAAAATGTTGAACATCAAATATGCTATCAATCAGAGGAAAAATAGCAAACGTGATGTGTAATCTACATTTCATGAGATAATGAAATATATCAGTGAGTGAAAAATGACAACTACAATGGCGATGTCACGCTTCGTTGGAACTACTTTCATTTTCAATTTAGGAAATATATCGGACCTTATATATGCTACTCAGACCTTCATTTCTTTATTTAGGTCTTTTTTCGTTTTCAACTTCATTTAGCTCTCTCTCTCTCTCTCTCTCTCTCTCTCTCTCTCTCTCTCTCTCTCTCTCTCTCTCTCTCTCTCTCCGGCATTATGAACAAATCTTAAAATGTGCTCTTTTATACATGTATATAGTTAATTGAAAGCCGCCATCAACAATGTAAAACATGGACTCCAAATAGCACAGAAAGCATGTTTTGAGTATTACTCTTTCAGATGAATCATACATAATTTCCCTCACTGAAGCTGATTGACCTGTTGCTATTCGATATTTAGTGTCGCTCATGCAGTTTCGTTGAAAAATGGAACATATTTGTAAGAAAAAATCTTTATTATAATTATTAATAATATTTACTAAGTGGCGATTTTATCTGTTTTGAAAAGCACAAACATTATCATACCTGAAAAGTGTAGCTTTTGATGATTGATTAGTGTTGATTTCAAAGCGAATTAAGTGACAATCTAATTTTAGTGCATCATATATTACCGTAATAGATTACAATATTGCCAACACAAAAAGAAGCGAAAATCCTTATTTTATATATGATGATTTTAAATCTCTTTATATATATATATATATATATATATATATATATATATATATATATATATATATATATATATATATATGCAATAAACTGACGACGAACAGTACGAAACTAGTAACTAACTAGCCTAAGCGCTTTCGACTCTTAATGAGTCTTTTTGAAAGGCAAATACAAAACATAGTTACGACAAACAAATAAACACAAAAACGTTGTGTTTGTAAACCTCTACATTTCTGTCTTCACATGTGCTAAAACTATAAATACAACCAGCTTGTATAGACTAGTTGCGGAAACTGAAACCGTTGTATAATTCCCTAAAAGTCTACAAGCCAAAGCGACATCTATTTTTACGTTCTGTACATATGTAACGCAGATTATATCCCGGATATTTGATTCTATACCGGTTATTCTTATAGTAAAAATTGAAGGATAATAAGTCAGGGCCAAGCTAACAACAATCGCTAGTCAAAACCAACCTAGTCAATCTGGACCCTGTGGCGATAAAAGATGCAAAACCTGTCAACATATGATAGAAACCAAGACATTCACTAGCACAGTGACTAAAGAAAAACTAAACATACATGGTCCAAACAAAACGTGCAAAACAGAGAATGTGATTTATCTCATCACATGTAAGATCTGTGGCCTTCAGTACGTCGGAGAAACTGAAAAGCTACACAAAAGGATAAACCTTCATAGATCTGATTGGATGACAAAAAAGCTGTACAGAAGCCCGGTCGCAGAACACTTCTCCTCCCCTGGCCACACTTTCAGTGATATAATACTTATCGCTATTGCTAGCAACCACAGCTGGAGTTCCGAAACCAGGAAGGAAAAGGAATCATACTGGATCCGCCGCCTTAGAACATTGAAACCAAGCGGTCTAAACCAAGAAGACTAGAAAATGAAAACTATGCACTAGTAGAATTTTACATTTTCTAAATAATCTTATTATCCTTCAATTTTTACTATAAGAATAACCGGTATAGAATCAAATATCCGGGATATAATCTGCGTTACATATGTACACAAAGTAAAAATAGATGTCGCTTTGGCTTGTAGACTTTTAGGGAATTATACGTTTTCAGTTTCCGCAACTAGTCTATACAAGCTGGTTGTATTTATAGTTTTAGCACATGTGAAGACAGAAATGTAGAGGTTTACAAACACAACGTTTTTGTGTTTATTTGTTTGTCGTAACTATGTTTTGTATTTGCCTTTCAAAAAGACTCATTAAGAGTCGAAAGCGCTTAGGCTAGTTAGTTACTAGTTTCGTACTGTTCGTCGTCAGTTTATTGCATCTTTTTTAATTAATCCCCGACACACGTGATCCCTTGGTGGATCCAGTACGCTTGAGAGGGTTGTTATTCGCCATATGATTTGTATTCTTTATATATATATATATATATATATATATATATATATATATATATATATATATATATATATACATACATACATACATAATTTGTGTCATTTGCAGGGACACCGCTTATTCCTGTAATAGTCCTTCTTGCTGTGGATTATAATCTTTACTTTGGAGGGAGAGGATAGTAAGTATTTGGTATGCCCTATAAATGCTAAATTTAATTTAGCAGTGTACAGAGTTACCCATTCGTATGTACGCTGACCTTGTTAGTCAGTACAAACACTCTTGAAGTTAGTTTTTGTAATTATGTCATCTGTGGCACAGCATTCATGGCCACATTCGTACTTTGATATTGATTGCACTATATGCCTATGTTCTGGTCCATAACAATGTACTTAGATACTGATTGCACTATATGCCTATGTTCTGGTCCATAACAATGTACTTTGATATAATTGCACTAAATGCCTATGTTCTGGTCCATAACAATGTACTTAGATACTGATTGCACTATATGCCTATGTTCTGGTCCATAACAATGTCGTTTGATACCGATTCCAATATATGCCTATGTTCTGGTCCATAACAATGTACTTTGATACTGATTGCACTATATGCCTATGATCTGGTCCATAACAATGTACTTTGATACTGATTCCAATATATGCCCATGTTCTGGTCCATAACAATGTACTTAGATACTGATTGCACTATATGCCTATGTTCTGGTCCATAACAATGTAGTTTGATACTGATTGCACTATATGCCTATGTTCTGGTCCATAACAATGTACTTTGATATTGATTGCACTATATGCCTATGTTCTGGTCCATAACAATGTACTTAGATACTGATTGCACTATATGCCTATGTTCTGGTCCATAACAATGTAGTTTAATACTGATTGCACTAAATGCCTATGTTCTGGTCCATAGCAATGTACTTAGATAATAATTGCACTATATGCCTATGTTCAGGTCCATAACAATGTACTTTGATACTGATTGCACTATATGCCCATGTTCTGCTCCAAAACAATATACTTTAATACTGATTGCAATATATTCCTATATTCTGGTCTATAACAATGTATTTTGATACTAATTGCAATATAAGCCTATGTTCTGGTCCATAGCAAGGTACTTTGATAATAATTGCACTATATGCCTATGTTCTCGTCCATAACAATTTACTTTGATACTGATTGCAATATATGCCTATGTTCTGGTCCATAACAATGTACTTTAATACTGATTGCACTATATGCCCATGTTCTGGTTTATAACAATGTACTTTGATACTGATTGCAATATATGCCTATGTTCTGGTCCATAACAATGTACTTTGATACTGATTGCAATATATGCCTATGATCTGGTCCATAACAACGTGCTTTGATACTGATTCCAATATATGCCTATGTTCTGGTCCATAACAATGTACTTTGATACTGATTGCAATATATGCCTATGATCTGGTCCATAACAATGTACTTTGATACTGATTGCACTATATACCCATGTTCTGGTCCATAATAATGTACTTTGATACTGATTTTACTATATACCCATGGTCTGGTTTTAACAATGTACTTTGATACTGATTGCAATATATGCCTATGTTCTGGTCCATAACAATGTACTTTGATACTGATAGCACTATATACCCATGTTCTGGTCCATAACAATATACTTTGATACTGATTGCAATATATGCCTATGTTCTGGTCCATACCAATGTGATTTGATACTGATTGTACTATGTGCACATTTTCTGGTTTATGACAATGTAATTTGATACTGATTGCACTAGATCCTCATGTTCTGGTCCATAATAATGTACTTCGATGCTGATTTTACTATATGCCCATGTTCTGGTTTTAACAATGTACTTTGATACTGATTGCAATATATGCCTATGTTCTGGTCCATAACAATGTACTTTGATACTGATTGCAATATATGCCTATGATCTGGTCCATAACAATGTACTTTGATACTGATTGCACTATATACCCATGTTCTGGTCCATAATAATGTACTTTGATACTGATTTTACTATATACCCATGGTCTGGTTTTAACAATGTACTTTGATACTGATTGCAATATATGCTTATGTTCTGGTCCATAACAATGTACTTTGATACTGATAGCACTATATACCCATGTTCTGGTCCATAACAATATACTTTGATACTGATTGCAATGTATGCCTATGTTCTGGTCCATAACAATGTGATTTGATACTGATTGTATTATGTGCACATTTTCTGGTTTATGACAATGTAATTTGATACTGATTGCACTATATCCCCATGTTCTGGTCCATAATAATGTACTTCAATGCTGATTTTACTATAAGCACCATGTTCTGGTTTTAACAATGTACTTTGATACTGATTGCAATATATGCCTATGTTCTGGTCCATAACAATGTACTTTGATACTGATTGCAATATCTGCCTATGTTCTGGTCCATAACAATGTACTTTGATACTGATTGCAATATATACCCATGTTCTGTTCCATAACAATGTAACTTGATACTGATTGCACTATAGGCCCATGTTCTGATCCATAACAATGTACTTTGATACTGATTTTACTATATGTCCATGTTCTGGTTTTAACAATATACTTTGATACTGATTGCAATATATGCACATGTTCTGGTCCATAACAATGTACTGTGATACTGATTGCACTAAATGCCTATGTTCTGATCCAAAGCAATGTAGTTTGATAATAATTGCACTATATGCCTATGTTCTGGTCCATAACAATGTCCTTTATGTAATAATTGATAGATTGATTGATTTAATTTTAACGGCGCACCAGCAGTTTTAGGCTATTTAGCACCCTATAGTAAGTAGGTCATAGGTGTAAAAAGAAAGGTTCAATATCGACCAGCGATATAGTACAAAATCCATAGTAGTTAAATATAAAATGGTAAATATTGGTAACAGTTAAAGATGTTGGATCCCAATCAACGGGAAATGTAAATGATGTGTCTTGATTAAAAGATGTAAATAATAGTTGGTATTTGAATCAATTAAAAATTAGTTTGGGTGAGGTCATACAAGTTACAGCTTAAAATAAAGATTTACTTCCTTTAGGTAATCTAAAATACTAGTGGTTTGAATAGTATATAAAAGTTTCTGCATGTCGTGTACATTATAGTATTTATCACGCGTAGGTTGCAGGTCGGAACACGTGGTCATAATGTGTTTAACAGTAAATGGTACATTGCAAGAAACGCACTCTGGTGGATCTTCACCTTTTAGTATGTGTGAGTGGGTAATGTATGTATGACCGATTCTGATTCTTGTAATGACAACCTCCTCCCTACGAATAGTTCTGTAGGAAGGAGTCCTTTCTCCCAAGATTGGTTTGATGGCCTGAAGTTTGTTATTGATTGCATTATCCCATGATACCTGCCACTTTTGACGTAGATACTTTTTGATACAAAGTTTAAAATCAGAATATGGTAATTTAAAATCCGATGGTTCTAAAGATAGAGCCATCTTAGCAGCCCGGTCTGCTTCTTCGTTACCTCTAATACCAATAAGGCTAGGTAGCCAACAGTATAATATATTACATGAGGTACTAAGCTCAGAGTTTTTTATCAGAACATTTACCAATAGTGGATTTTCTAGTTTGATATTGTGTAGCGCCTGAAGCACTGATAATGAGTCACAGAAGATAATACTATTTAAAATGTGTTTAGATTCGATAAATATCAGAGCAAGGTCTATTGCTCTGATTTCCGCTGAAAATATGGATGCACTGATTGCACTATATGCCCATGTTCTGGTCTATAACAATGTTTTTGGATACTGATTTTACTATATGCCCATGTTCTGGTTTTAACAATGTACTTTGATACTGATTGCAATATATGCCTATGTTCTGGTCAATAACAATGTACTTAGATACTGATTGCAATATATGCCTATGATCTGGTCCATAACAATGTGCTTTGATACTGATTCCAATATATGCCTATGTTCTGGTCCATAACAATGTAAGGAGTTATATGCGCATTATTAATGGTGTTTAATGCTGAATTTACACTTGTGTATTTAGTTTGATATACTGCATACATTCAGTTACTTTGTTTCTTGTAGTGTATTTATGTTTATATATTTAAGCCTTAGGTAGAAAAGAAACTCAGCATATAGCATTTGTATGAGAAATTATGAAGTCGTTATTTGGCTAGATCTACTGGATCCCCAAGGTCGTGCAGTAATTCCATCTGAAAAACTCAAATTTTCCAATACAAATGCAGTAGTCTATAAGTACTTACGAATCGTACACTATAATATCAATTGCAAGAAAATGTTATCTGTAGGAAAGGCCAAATATCAGTCTATAAGAGTAGATTGATGTAAGACATTTACTTGTAGGTATCAGATTGTATCGGAAATTATAAAGAGATATCTATATCACACATCTGACCTGCAGCTATTTAAATACAGCTATATCAAAGTGACTCAACGCAATCACGAACAATGTATATATATATATATATATATATATATATATATATATATATATATATGTGTGTGTGTGTGTGTGTGTGTGTGAAGACGGCAGAGTGAGGACATTGAAAAGATAGAAACTTTGTCGTCAAACAAAGAAAATGCAATTATGGTGGAAGTTTTGTAGATGGGGTATACTTCCATTTGAAGTGAACATTCATCCAACTTTCTTTAAGGTAGAAAACTTCCAAAATGCTTGTATGTAGATTGTGAGTTCTCTGCGTCTATTGAGAGTGTGTAATCTGGTACGAGTGGGAGTGGTAACCGAGGTATTCCTGGGATTTGGGAAGATATCATTTATCTAACCATGTATCAACTGGATATCACTAATTGCTCCCTATGTGAGAGGATACAATTTAGCTTTTAAGCTAAACAGTTTTAGCATGGAAAAGATGGTTTTGCGAGTCAGCAATATTTCTCCATAAGTATAATGATCAAGAAATGTATTTGTAGAAGATGGGTAGTAATTCACCTGAATATTAAAAATGATAAAAAATTCCAGAAGGCTGGGATATACAAGTTTTCCAATGATCGCAGCCAATCAGTTAAGACAATACTGCAATAATTTCATGGGCTTATTTGGACCACTCAAAATCACAAAGTGATATGTTTACATGTATACCGGTATATCAAAAATATAAAACTACACATATTGTAAACGACGTGTACTGAATGTGATAATACGCATTATGTATCTTGAATTTGATTGCCATACATCTCGGGGTTTGGAATCTGATTTTATCAGGGAGACGTTTGTTGTTTTGTTTTTTTTTTTTTTTTGTATATCAAGCTGTCAGTTGTTTGTATTATTGCTATACATGACTGGGTTTGTAGCTGATATTATTAATGGAAAATTGTCCAGATCCGCCTTCACTTTGGGGCATATATAGCACAAACCTGTACCTAAAACCAGTTTGATTGTGCAAGTCGCTTTGTTATAAAACTATTCTCTTAGATAACGGGCAAATACTAGCATGCCGAAAGATTTCAGGGCGATTCCTATTTTTAAAACAAGATCTTGTACCCTGCATTACTACATATATGTATTAATATCGGTCTACAGTAACGCATGAATACTGTGAAAGGACTATCACATCAAAAGAAAAGTCAGCTTAAATTAAAGATTCTGATTAAAATAAGCGAGGAAATAATCAGCCATCTGGTATAGATGCGCCGTTACATTTTTTGTACTTGCAGATGGTTTTAGAATCAGATTATAGCCGTTTGAAAAAGCTGTTGCTATTGGTGCAATATAGTGTTTTCCCATATGGAGGCAAAAAAACACAATGCCGAAAGTTGGAATCGTAATTATAATGCAATTTTTAAAGTGTGCATCAAATAAGAATCCTCCCATCAGCATCAAGCAAAACTCCGATACAAACCAGAATGCCACATATTCCTAAAATATCAACAAGGCAGGTAAATATCTTACTTATTATATTTTTTTATTTTGAAATCTACAGTTGCTGGATGCAGCTATATCCTCTATACTGGGCCTTCATTCTGCCGATAGGACTCATTCTGGTCGCCAATTTTATTGTATTTATCCTCGTCATCGTCAACCTGTGTCGACGAGTCAGAGGAATGCAAGTGAACCAATCAGATTATAAAGTAACCGTGATGAAGTTTCAAGCAGGACTGGCTGTTTTTGTTCTATTAGGTGAGTTATAGAAATGGGATAAATACAAATAGATTGGCCTTTTGTTTTTTGGTTATATTAGGTGGGTCAGCGAAATGTACTAAATACAGATGGATTGGCTATTTTTGTTCTGTTTAGTCGGTCAAAGAAATGAAACAAATACATCTGAAACGGCTGTTCTTGTTCTATTAGCAGTCAGAGAAATGTAAATAAATTGAATATTAATTTTAAGTTTCACCATAACCCTCTCTAGTCTTAATAAATAATATTCCTAAACAAACATTCAATGTACAAAATTTGACAAAAAGCAGTAGTGAATATGTTCATAAAGGTAGAGTGTTTCGTTCTGTATAATTCTTTTCATTAGACCATTATATCTATCTATCTATCTATCTAAATAGATGTCGCTTTGGCTTGTAGACTTTAAGGGAATTATACAACGTTTTCAGTTTCCGCAACTAGTCTATACAAGCTGGTTGTATTTATAGTTTTAGCACATGTGAAGACAGCCATGTAGAGGTTTACAAACACAACGTTTTTGTGTTTATTTGTTTGTCGTATACATGTTTTGTATTTGCCTTTCAAAAAGACTCATTAAGAGTCGAAAGCGCTTAGGCTAGTTAGTTACTAGTTTCGTACTGTTCGTCGTCAGTTTCTTGCATCTTTTTATATATATATATATATATATATATATATATATATATATATATATATATATATATATATATATATATATACACACAGAGAGCGAGAAAGAGAGAGAATCTCGCACTACCTTAATAGACTGTCTGGCACTACCTCAATTGATAGTCTCGCACCTGCTGAGTCACATATTCATTCTCTCCTGAAAATTTTTAAGACTTAAGTGATATATCAAAGTTCCACAATGATCTTGTGCTCAATTTCGGATTTCAAGAAATACAGTAAAGTATAAAATGTTCAACATGAATAATTGGCTCTGGAGGTTAAACCACCACTACCAATACCGTTTCCAAAACACTGCATTTCCTCATCATGGCATTTACAGATTTAAGAGGTAGCCAGTGACTGATATCCTGCACTCTCTTGAAACGCATTAGCTGCCAAAACCACTAAGTACAAGTTTTAATAAATGTTGAAATGCTTCAGAAATTTGCACTCAGTGTAAGGTGTGTAAAATGAACTCGGCATATAGGCTTAAGTTGATACTTGTTTTGTTTTCCTAAAGGATTAACCTGGGTGTTTGGTTTCTTGGCTGTTGAAGACGCCAGAGTATCCTTTATGTATGTGTTTGCTTTTCTGAACGCCTTCCAAGGATTCTTCGTGTTCTTATTGTTTACTGCTAGAGAAAAACAGGTAAGTCACCTTTCGAGCGGATGCAAAAGTGGTTTTGTTTAGACTGTATCTTTTGTTTTTTATGGACTATGCCATTAGAATTGGTCAGGAACCACGAGTCTTTGGGTCGCATGGTTAGAGGTATTCCGAATACAACGATAACATAATACATATCAACTAGAATCGATATAACAACAAAAACAATACCAATAATAATATAAACGTAGGTCACAAGAGATATTTATGCGTTCTCAGTGTCATCATATTGGCAAAGATTTTATTACAGATACCTTTGATATGGAAAGATTATATATATATATATATATATATATATATATATATATATATATATATATATATATATATATTCTGATAACCTTTCAAACTGAAGTTAGAAAACATTAATACAAGTAGACTTTAATATGGATCAAAGAAAATGTCCTAATAAATGAACTTATTTAACAGCCAAGTTTCAAATTAAATCAATTTCATCATCATCACCGTCATTGTACACTTTTCTTATTTGTACTGATAGGTCAGACAAAGCTGGGCAAGACTATGTTGTAAAAAGAAGAGTGTCAAGACCAGCACCTCAGACTCACGTGGAAAGAAATACAGCATTCCATTGTCACAATCAACAAATCTCTCCGACGAGAGGTCTGGGCATGCATAGAGTACACCATTTGTTTTTTTTATTTACTTTGTATGGGGAATCCAAATGATTAACAACTGGACAAACAACATACCCCTTTATATTTTTGGCTGTCATAATGCACATGCGTGAACTAAAATTATCCCTTTGTCAAACAAATGCTACAGCACCTCATGGATTTACAGCTGGATAAACACCATTGAGCACCTCTGTGACTGCATTGCTTAGTTTAAAATCAACAAACAAGATTAATCACTTCTGGTACTGTATTTGTAAGAAGTGATGTATTTGTAAGTTTAACAAATGAAAATAGTGATGGAAAGCTGAGGAGTTAATTAACAAGGAGCAATATCTTCATCAACCTGATCAACGCATTCCTTCCGAAAAGAAACTCTCCTTCAATTAAACTCTGTTACTATCAGTGGTGTCAAACATTCTTCGGGTTACATGATGGATTACTTGTTACATTGTTGTATCCTTGCTAAATTTAAATTACGATTACATAATCTTGAACGCAGATATTATCAGTAGCGTCAAACTCTTCGGGTTAAAAGATGGATTGCTTGTTATCTTGTATTGCCTGCTAACTTAAATAATGAATTGGTGCTCTGGTATTATCAATATTATTATTACATGATTCAAATTAAAGAATAGAATACTTGTTATATTGTTGTATTCCGTTCTAACTTAAATAACGATTATGTAATCGGACAGTTTTTAATTTGGTATAAGATACACGTTATTTGTAATGATATTTTTATTATCTCGGCCACTTTCACCCCATTATTTCTAAGCACAAAATTAATATCAGAGACAAACAAACACTTTCACAAGAAAATCATCTGTCAAAATCTATTAATTAACATGCAAATCACATGACTCTTATTTGATGGGTCAAGTCTGCTCAGACTGTTAATGTCAATATTTTATCATTATATAAATTTGCAGCTGAAAAATGTGTTTGATGTTAACTTTCTAGTGATAACACGCTACAGATGTCTTTAATTTTCAAATAAACGCCACCCCTAATGCCTGTATTTGTTCATATATTTTTTGTGACTTAATGCACCATTTTTATTGGATTCCTTTCATGTATGATCGTCATATTCGAACAATGAACGACTCGCTCTTTACCAGTGTGCACACTTCAGTTTTAAATGAGAAGAAACAATTTGTTTCTCTCTTGAATCTATGTTTCAAAGAAATCAGCTTCTGAAGCACCATGTGTGTTTAAGAGCATTATGTCAGCAAAATATACGTTTTCCGTTGCATCTGTTGGTGCTTGGGAAATGATATTTTTTATTTGCTTTCGCATGTGTTTAGGAGCATTATGCCAGCAAATGATACGACTTGATTTGCGTATGTTGGTGTTTAAGAGCATTATGCCATCATATGATACGCTTTGATTTACATAAGTCTGCCATTTTATGATATGCTTCGATTTACATAAGTCTGCCATTTTACAATTAGAACTGTTAATATGTTCACATTTCATCATTCTAAGAATTAGCAGGAGTAAAATGCATTTGATCTTAATTTTAATTTAACTTGATAAGGCGATCCAGAATTTCTTGTCTCGGCTTGTTCATAATGATAATGTATAATTTGCTTATTTGTGACGTCATGCACCACTGTTATTTTACTCCTTTACTAAAGATCCTTATATTTGAACCGGTATCCTGTCCTATAGTTTTAAATGAAAAGAAGCATTTTCACTCTTAAATCTGCAGTTTGCAATGAAGCCAATTTATGAGACACTTTTTGGCCAGTCTGTGTGAAAATGATTTGATTTGCATTTTTAGGTGTTAATGGGGATGAATTTTGTAAGTATCATGACTGAACTTAATTTTAACTGAATGAAGGATCATTTCTAAACAACCTAAAGTTTAAAAAAAGTATTTTATGTTTGTCGTACACTTAATGTTATATTCTGCATGGATTTCATTGCATGTCTCTAGTTTTCAACTGCACGAGCGATATTCTTGTAGGCGTTTTGTGCACAAGTCACATAATTTAAATGGATTATAGCCCATTATACTCGGGATCTTTAACTTAAAACCAGAATGCATTTTCTTTTGTCATTAATTATTTACATATACATCATAGATGCACAGCCACTCACATGCGCGCTAACAAATGTTTGATTTAAGCAATTAGTATCATATTCATGCAAGAATGATAATGTCACAATTCTAAATCATTATGTGCTACGGTTTTATTTCACGTGTTTTTTAGGTGACAACGTGGACTATCAGGAGTATAATATTGATATAACAAGTGCTAGTTATATGATAAAATCTTTATTTAACAGGAAGTGATGTGAATCATGATCAAAACACTATTGTTTGAAAGCGCTGTTAAAAGAACAACTTATTATAATGCTTTTGCACGCTTTATAAATACTCATTATAGCTATTTTAATTACGATACATGTTCTTAATCTTTGTTAAATACCCTGAGACGTATTTACCCAAACATTCATTTTGAATAAATTTGTTTAAGTTTATTTTACTACTTACAAAAAAAAGCCTTTGAATAAAGTTTGAATATTTTTCAATTTATCTTACATTTGTCTCTTCTTTATGATTATTGTTATGTTAATGCAGTATTTTCATGTACGATGTACTCTGTTGAGCCATAAAAATCATGTGCACAGTCTTGTTTGTTGGTTGGTTTAAATTTTACGGCGCATCAGCACAACGAGGCCAGTCTTGTACAGAGAGAGAGAGAGAGCACTTCCAAGAGTGCATGAAACTGAGACATTGTATAACATTTTATTCTTATTTCTATGTAAGATTTAAATTAAAAATATTGTAAACAAATAACGCATTGATAGAACATACAATGACTGGTTCACGTGTCAATCAAGGTATATAAAATCAATAGTAATACTAGAACTCATAAAAATATTTATCAGATCACAAACAAAATAACAAGATAAATGTATATGGTATATCTTAAGATCAAGACAAACTAATGATAGACAGTGACGTTACTGCTTATATTCAATAATTATGTCTTAACCTATATAGTACTTTACCAATTCGCATCTCCACTAAATGACATACAAATATTGACACTTTACTCACAAGAATTATATTTGTAAGATTCATATCATTGTCACACTTGATCTTTTTATCAGTTCATGAACAGATCTTTTCTACAAGTAACTCGTACAGATTTATTTAGACCCGAAGTTAAGTTTTACTACCCGATTTTGATTTTGCATTCAAAGCACATGGTACTGTCGCAGTGAAAAATGAAGCCTTCACAATAGAGTTCGATTTGGAAGACACGGTTGTTTGCTGAAGACAAATGCTACTTACGGACGGTCCATATTGTTGTATTGTTGGTTTTGTGTTTAACCCCTTCTTGACGCCTCTTTGTTGACAGAAGTTCTCTATCAGATCAGAATTGATAACTACTGGACTGATGGCCCTGCCAATTCCGACATTTTCGTGGCATAGTGATATAAAACCCATCAATGAAGAGTTCAGGTCACCTCTTGTTTCTTTGCTCATAAGATGCTTTCCTGGCACAAGTAAGGTTGACTCAGAGACTGTTTTCTCCCAGTTGTTGAAAATGTTTAGAACATCATGAAGCATGCTCAGGCGAGGATCACTAATATCGGTAATTGATCGATTCTTGTCACAAAAAACTTCAGTGATCTTGCTTGTTTGTTGAAGGATATGTACAGTCCCGCGTACACTGTCTGGGTTACTCAGTGAAGCTTGATAAGATCACATAAAAAAGCATTTCCTTTCCGAGAACATCGATTGCCAGAGTTTCGCATCTTGGTGAGGGGCGTTAATTCAAAATGATCTTTCGACAGTATCTTGTGCAATCTGAAACCTCCCTGGAGATTAAACTTGAATGCCTCTTTCAAATGGTCCCAAATTATGACCAAGCCGTCTCACATAGACAGAAATCGTCCCGATGCATGTTCATTTGCTGCTTTGCTAGACTCCCAAGTTATTCCTTATTTTCTTTAAGATGTGCATCACGTCTTGAATAACGCAAATCCTATGGCAAGCATCATACAGATTCTTCGTCATATACCCTTCTTCTCTGGGGTTGCCTGTAAACAACATAGAAGAAAATGAGTGATTGGTACATGCTCCATCCATCATTACATAAGAGATAATGAAAGCTTGTCATGCCTTTCCCACACGTTTAGAACATTCTGGTGTGTCGTGGTTATCTCTGATGCAAAATATACAATCGACTACCTAAATCCTGCAAAACTGAAATATTAATTAGAAAACATGGGTTGCAAGCTTGATTGTTTCTGACCATTCATTATCACGTCAATTTTGTTGCTTATTAACCTATGTCCACAGCGCCTACCAACTTCAATGCATCCCCTTCCGTTGATATTTGTAAGTCGTCCTGAATTGTCATTATAATTCCACCATGCTTTCCAAATTCCACCTACTAGTGGTGGCCCTGTCGAGTCACAAACCACCAGTGACTTGACAGTGAGACAGGGTGCTATAAATGATAGCTCTCTGCCTAAAGGTGCTAGGACATATGTAATGGAGCAGATCCTGGAAGTAGAAATGGTCATTCCGTTCCCGGAGACTGCATTGACATGTCAAATATGTAAGAACGTAATGTTCAATACCCTAAAAAAAATTAAAGATCATTTTGACAAGAAACACCCGATCAGGACGGTCAGATACCAGTGCACCATGTGCGGTAAACATTTTAATAAGGCACACGGTGCCTCGTGCCACCAACCTAAGTGTCCCAACAAAGATAATCCTAGAGAAACACTTATTGGCACGAGTCATGACAAATATCCATGTGATCCTGTGCCCATTCAGATGCGATTCGTCCATCGGCCTGGGACAACACATTCGCCACGCGCATCCTGCCTTGGCAAATGAAAAGAAGCTTATAAGCATTGAAAAAGATAAAGAAAGAAAACAGGATGCGCGGAGGCGAGAAGGAAACCTGTAAGGGATAAGCCCTGACCGAGGGAGGATGAAGAGAAGTTGGTCCTCCTCAATAAGGAGGCCAATCGATCTGCGGTCGGAAATATAAACGAATAAAATTCTGCCCGCATGGCCGAGTACTCTTCTGAGCAAATTAAATACAGATGGAGAAAGTTAGGACTAAAGACGGAGGGAAAGCTACAACAAACAGTAAATGGAGCCAGAAGAGGTTCCAACACAAGCGGTAGAAGACACAGACACTGAGCCGGAAGAAATCGACAATAGCTACTTCCAGAGCAACGTGATCCTGTGGAAAGAGGATCCCTCCCAGCGCATCATTGATTGCTGAGATACGAGTACCCTCTTGCATCTAAGTGCGGCGCAGTTGCGACAGGTCATCAACGATGACAAAAACATACATGGTAATGATACCTTATATGACCTAATAAAAGAAAAGTGACAAACGACAAAAAGAACCAATAGGTTGCCACGCCGACAAAGGCATGTTAAAAGGTCTAGAGGAAATCGTGCTAAGAAAAAATCCGAGATCTACAGAAGGTCATAGAAGTTGTTTGAGGGAAATAGAAAGCGTCTTGTATGGGCTGGTACTTGGAGTACGTGGTACAATACCATCAGTTACCGAAGACGTAGTCCGGATACTCTCACTGGACACGAACGAGTTCAAAAATAAGCTGGTGCAATGTACCCTTCGCATGTCAACCATGATTATGAGAGCTTTCGCCGGCCTTAGCAGGCACGACCAAGTCCCAGATCTGCCTGAAGACTCAGGTGATTTCTGATGATGATGGCAGTCTCATAGATGATCCAACCGATATGTCGGTCCGAGATTTGTCATAACACGGAGTGGTGGGCATGCATAACTAGAATTGCTCCCCCCATCCAGCTCACTTTCTCGGCAGTGACTCCAACCAACTTTTGGAGATTTAAATTCCAAATTTTAAAGACATGGTCTTTTATGACACATATCACAGTAAAAAACAGCTAGGAACCCTGGGTATCGCCAAAAGTCCAGCCATTGTAAAAATTTCACAATTTACAATGAGCTCATCTTACACCTGCGTTACCATTTGATTGGCAATGTAACAGAACGTACATAGACTGTGTTAGTTAGATCATGAATATTAAATTAATCGCGTTAACGGACGTAAAACCGTGAACGAGACTTAAGGTCTCCTATTAAATAGTCAAATGCCTCGTCATCTAATTAGTGACGCGCATGAATAGATTAACGAGATTCCCACTTATATTCTATCTGCCTCTCTAACCATCCAAGTCAAATATTCGTCAACGTATCCGGGTTGTTGAATTTTACTGAATTCTAGTAGTACTGCAAAAGAAGTTTGGATGGCAGTGTCAGATATCCTGATGACTTAAGGTCCTAATATGCACTGTGTTACCGGCAATATCGACTCAAGGTAAGGTTTATAATATCCCGATTTCACTCCCTAAGTCTTGGATCCTTCCATTTCTTATTATTTCTAAGTTGGGATTCCAACAAACTGTTACATCTCTCTGGAGCACCATTAAATGTTATAACCTTAACCAGTTTATCTGGTCCGGTGTCGACATTGGCCGTTAGCATTACGTCCGGAGTTTGGGCCACCATCCCATCTTGTTCTAACTTCAGGCTTGGTGTTTCTACGGGAGTTATCAGATTTTCGTCACTTGCCTCTATGTCATGAAGAATGCAATCATCATAATCCTCTGCTTTCCTTTTATTTTTGCAAAAAGGAATGTTTTTACACGCCGAACAAAATTCTACTTTGAAAGTTAGTAAGATGATCTTGCACACTGTAGATTGTACACGTTGATCATTCTGATTCTGATTTTCGTTGCAAAACCTGGACCAATCTTCAATGACAGTATTTGTTTACGCCGGGAAGTTCTCGTCACATCTCTTTCCCTTGCAGAGTTTACATTCTTGCATAAGTACACCAATCCGTCTACGTTGCTCAGTGTTAAGTCTATTTTATTGATAGATTTGTAGTGAAGCCACTCTAATCATCAAGCACGTTATTTTTCCAAACGTTATAGTACATTTGACAATTTCACCATTTAAACCATTGAGTTTTGGGCACGTAATCATCAATTGCCCAAAGCTGTCTTTGCCTGCTTCACATTCACTGAGGTGTCGTCGGTTGAAATTGTACATATTTCCAGCAAGACCAGTTTAACAATTGTATTTATTATAATTTTTTTAAATGACTGTACATTTTGATTCGGGAAAAAATGATGCGATCATTCTACACACTATTTTCTTCGAAGGGGTTAACTGAGGAGGGACAATAAAATCCACTGCCTTTGTGTAAATGTCTCCAAATCTTTCATCGTTGGCTTGATACTTGGTTGTCAACCTGAAAATATAATCTTTTCGTTAGCGAGTCTTTAAATTTTAGTGTGTGTGTGTGTGTGTGTGAGAGAGAGAGAGAGAGAGAGAGAGAGAGAGAGAGAGAGAGAGAGAGAGGGAGAGACTAATGAAACAATCAGTTAACTATGAAATCGCATTTGAAATCCATACATAATGAGCACATATCTACATGTCGGAAACCAATATCGTGACCTTTGAACCAATCGTAAACACCAAACGTAAACATCATGCTCTCTTTGCATGGCCTTTATGAATCTTGTTTCCATGTAAAACTATTATATCATTCCACCTTTAAAAATGTACATATACACTAAAATTATGTTTTTCGTTATTTAACTTAACATGATCGTTGATTGCAAAATGAATTATAACCATATAATGTTTTCGTTTTTGGGAAATTCAAAATTGTCCTGTTTAAGAAGGTTGATGCTATCCACGAATATTAAGTTAGTAAGCGTATAAATAACCATGTTATGCATCATTTAGACTGCTACAAATAACCACGTTATTGATAATTTAGACTTCTATATTTCTAGAAATAAATATGGGATGTCAAAAGACATATACCTTGTTTTTTTTTTAATTGTGCGTTTATGAATCTTGTTACCACGCAGAAATAGTATATCATTACAAAGTCAATGTGTCAGTTCCTGATAACGCAGAAAAAATAAAGGGATATTATAAAATGTATTACTATTATTCATTTCTGGAGACATGTGTTATCTTTTCAATGGAATAAAAAAAAACATTTTTGTATCATGCCATGTGTGTTCACTTTTTCAGGCGTATAATGAATATATTAAATGTCAATAAAGTAGTAGCAGTTACTTCCTCCACTGGAATAGCCACCCTGAATTTCTCGAAATACAGTGGAACTACACTGCATCATTGGGCTGGACTGTATGATAGTCTATATAGTAAAGAAGATATTGTTAAAATGCATGTCCAGGGCAAAAATTGTGAAATACCAGAGAAAATTAGAAAGTCTGATGTACTGATCATAGACGAGACAGGGATGGCATCCAGAAAAACATTTGAGTGTTTGGACTTCATGTGCAGAATGATTAGGAAGCCATTAGCCATTTTTGGATGAATTCAGTCAAGTAATACGACAAATTCAAATCACCTTCACGAATCACTGTTCACACGGTCAAGCCGGTTTGGTAGGGATGAGGACCGGGAAGCTGCGGTTATAGTGGTGGCTAAAGTGATGGACGATCTATCTAGCCCTCGCCTTAAAATATGTGTGTGATTTAGTTGTTTTTTTTAACTTAGCTTTAACAAGTTTTCAGTCATATCTCTACGATATCTACAGTGTGACAATTTACATTCTTCTATAATTGTCAAATTGAGAGGAGTTCATGGTAAGAGTTGAAGAAGATGGAAGGGTTTGTTTTCGATTTTTTCCGTTGTGTAGCGTGAAAACTACCCTTGGTTGCTTAAGTAGCCATGGAGGTGTTTCGGCAATGGTCGTGTTCAGAATGTTCGAAATATCAACTTTTGTACTATGAAGGAATGGTAATATTCTAATGCCAAAGGTAGGTATGACGTTTAGTTTATTGTCATATAAGGTTTCATATTTGGGTTCAAAAACAGCCGAAAAAGCAGAGTTCAGAGGGTTTGATCTTAATTTGAGAGCATATTGTGCGGAAAGCATCTCTTCGTTGTGCTAAGGGTGGTTCGTTCGCTTCAAGAGTAGGCTTTCAAACGGGGATGTCTTATATGCTCCCAGAGCAAGTCTTATTCCCTGATAATGGATTGGGTCCAGCATCTTCAAATAAGACTTGCTTGCTGAACCATAGACAATGCTATCATAGTCTAGTTTCGAGCGAATGAACGTTCTGTATATGCCGATTATGACTTTTCTATCAGCACCCCAGTCAGTCTTTGCTATTACTTTAAGTAAATCCAGAGACTTCAAGCATTTAGCTTTCAAATTCTTTAGGTAAGGAATAAAGGTCAGTTTTCTATCGAAGATGATACCTAAACATTTTACTTCCTCAACAACTAGAATAGGTATTCCGTCCAGCGTAAGTCTTGGTCCATCATGATGTCGTCGTGATTGACAAAAATGCATGGATACCGTTTTTGTTTTCGAGAAATTGAAACCGTTAGTATTGGCCCAATTTTGGATCTTGTTGATATTTTGTTGTAATTGTCTTTCGATTGTATGCATGTGCTTGGATCGGTAACATATTAAAATGTCATCAACATATAGGGAGCAATCCACACCAGGACTCAGACACATGGTGATGCTATTATTTTCTATATTGAAAAGCGTTACCGATTAAATACTGCCCTGTGGCACACCCATCTCTTGATCGTGTATATCAGGGTGGATGGTGCCCACTCGTACCTTGAAATCTCTATCTTTGAGGAAGTTTGATATGAATAAGGGAAGTCGGATTTTTAAACCCAGATCGTGCAGGTCTTCTAGTATTCAGCACTTCCACGTTGTATCATACGCCTTTTCCAAGTCAAAGAAAGCCGCTACTAAATGTTCCTTCTTGATAAAAATGTCGCGAATAAATGTTTCGAGTCTAATCAGATGGTCATTGGTACTAATCCCATGACGAAAGCCACTTTGGAAAGGAGATATTAAATTGTTGCTTTCTAAATACCATACTAACCGAGAGTTGATCATTCGTTCCATTGTTTTGCATACGCAGCTAGTTAATGATATTGGTTTATAGTTGCTAGGATCTGCGTTATCTTTGCCTGGTTTGGGGATTGGTATTACTCTTGCTTCTTTCCATATTTTTGGTACATTACCAGTAATCCATAAATCATTAAAGATTTCCAGAAGGACTATTAGAAATGGTTCTGGGAGGTGTTTCAAAAACTGGTAATGTATATCGTCGGCCCAGCGGATGTATCATGAGCCTTATTCAAAGATTTCATAAGCTCCGATAAACAAAACGGTTGGTTATAACTTTCCGAGTTGTTCGATGTGAATTTCAGCCTGGATTGATAAAGATTTATAAACATCCGCTTCCTGGTCAAATGGCTAAAAACCAGTACACGCTTTCCTTACCAGTGATGAACACCACGACATGTGCAGAAATTTATTTGAAGTGGAAATCATTTAAAAAGAACAGAATAAGTTCTCTTCTAAATTACTAATGTGGTTGGAGATGAACATCAATACGATATGAAGTGATATCAAAACGAAACAGTCAGAAAGCAAACAGGACATGCCAGTAAATCTGTCAACTGGGGCGGTTGGCTTCACACCAGCTGCCACATGAAAGTTACGGTATATCTCTGGAGCGTGCATTCAGAAGATCAAAGATCGGTTACAGCAGTGTGTCATCAGAAATACAGGACGAATGGACGAGGGATCCAAGTTGCAGAGGAGAGTAGACTATCTGAAACGGCAATTATTGCATAAACTTCGTATAAACGACGGAGAAATAACCACTAAAACGAATCTGTCACAATGTCTATCAGAAATAGATTACCGACAAGGCAAATCAAGAGGCATAAGTCGTGTGAGGGACGATGTTTCTATGTTCTTTGGAAAGTTGAACAGTATCATTTAATCGATGTCGACAGAAAGAAGTTTGCATCTTCATAGATCAAAGATCCGTACATATATATTAGAGGAAAGGTTTTCACTAATGCTGACTTAATTGCATTTACCTTTCCCATACAGACCATATACACTATTATTTGGACGTGAACGATGAAATCTTTACAGGATTGTTGATCGATTTATATGAAATGGTTACAAGTCATTTCTTTAAGATTGCCTTTGTGGATGTTCTCAAGGCGCTGAAAGAATCAATTCCGAAGAAGAAAGAAGCGTTCCAGCCAAAACTTCAGTACCAAAATGAAAGCAGAACATTGAAACGGAAGTGGGCCATTTCAAAATTATTCCAGTGTAATATCTGCAAAGGAGACAATCCACAGATTTCCCAGGAAAATAATATTGCATGTGTCATCTGTAACTTGAGGTTGCATTTCGGATGTTTTGGACTGACCGGAAATGAGAAATTGATCAAACGCAAAAATTCTGTATGAAAGTGCCAAATATGTTTGATGAACACTTTGAAAGGCAAAGGAATGGGCTTAGGAAAATGGCAGAGAAAGGAAGTCTGACCTTGAAATTAATGAAAGAATGTTGACTGTGGAATTTTTAACTTAAAAAATAATAAATTCGAAACGTATTTTGAATTCTTTTGTTAATATATGGAAAACAATTCCTGGACGAAATGCAAGCAATGTATCCTATTACGTATTGATTTTCTACTCCAAAATTATTCTCACTCTCTCTCTCTCTCTCACACACACACACACACACACACAATTATCAATGGTTATTCAGTGGAATAAAGCAACAGCATTTCTCTCATCATCATAATCTTATTAAAAAATCGTACATCTATCAAACAAGTATATTTTTTTCTTCACTATCATTTTCTGTTATTAAAGAAACTCAGTATAACAGATGATCTTACCATTTGGCAACCTCTAGAAAATCTATCCAACACGTTTTTAATATTCTGGGTCCATCATCCGTCTAGACTCTAATATTTGAATACGATTACGTCATCAACCGTTTTTGCACTTTCAAAACTTTAACTACACATTTATGTTCTGGAAATTGATACAAATATAAAATGATGCAAAATGAAATAAATAAAAAACGAGTAAAACATTTTATCTTGTAAAATTAGTTTAAACGTTATTTAGCCCGTGGTAGAAATGGGCTACATCCTCAAACGTATTACATTTGACCGTTATTGTTAAAATAAACGTTAATTCGCCGGATTGGATTCATGCGATTGTCCTCCGAGAGGGATACGAAGGTACGTTACAGTTGTTGAATGGATTTATGTAGTTTTTCAGTCTTCGTGCGATTAGGAAAAGATAAATGACGCGTGAGAAAATTCGAAACGAGATGAGCGTTGCTGTCACGCTTACATTCCGTTACATACCGTTAAGGTGATTTCATGTCAGAAATTTCGTCGTGCTTTATTGATCAAACTTCAGACTCCTGTGAACTAACCTGGGAGCTTTCGACTCTTAATGAGTCTTTTACAAAGGTACATACAAAACACATGCAAAACAAACAAATAAACATAAAAATGTTGTGTTTGTAAAACTATACATGACTGTCTCTACAAAAATAAAACTATTGATACGTTGTCTAAACAGACTTGTTGCAAATACTGAAAAATGTTTATAATTATTTCCTAAACGTCTTTGAGCCAGACCGACATCTATTAATTTGTGTACTTTTATGTAACGCAGATTATATCCCGGATATTTGTTGCAAATACTGAAATATGTTTATAATTCCCTAAACGTCTATGAGCCAAATGTTCTTATAGTAGTAATAAAAGAATACTAAGAAGATTTAGAACAGTTTGAAAAGAGACTGTGTCGGCTGCAAAGACTAATTCTAAACGTGCATAGCTTTCCTTTTATAGTACTCTTGGTTTAAACCGCTTGATTTCAATGTTCAAAGTGGCGTATCCAGTAAGATTCCTTTTCCTTCCTGGTTTCGAAACTCCAGCTGTGGTTGTTAGCAATTGCAATTATCGCAAAAAGAGCCTTACTTTTTAGAGCAAAACATGGTTGCAGAAATATTTATAAGTATCTTAGAAAATGACTCAGAAACATTAGAAACTAAAGCATGAATTAAATGGAAAACACAAATTAATTTACCAGACCAATTAAAATGGGCAAGTTTTTCTGCCGTAAGATACAAAATTACTAAAGATTCAAATATAATTTGGTTTCAGTATAAACTACTGCATAGAGTTCTTGCAACAAATACCTTTCTTGAAACAATTGGAATAGCAAATAATAATAAATGTTTTTTTACTATGGATTCACCTGAAATATTAATTTACCGTTTCGAGGACTGTGCAACTGTACAGCAGCTTGAAATGACATAAGCCAGAAAATTAGAAAAATAATTTTCTGCATTCCATTTCACTTATACAAATAATTGTCGGTATGTTGAATAAGGCAATGTGATTATTTTTTTTATTGCTGATATCTAAAAGATACATATACAATATGAATCATGAAAGAAAACCTCCATCCTTACCTTTATTTAAATTTATTTTAAACGATACTACGCTTTTGAGATGAAATTGGCCAAAGCAAATAATAAATTGGAACTTTTTGACGGCACACATTTATTAATTAAGTTGTATATTAGTCAATTTTAATTACTTATGCTTTTCATATTATCAATATATTTGACACTAGTAAGCCAGAGAGGCCATCCAAAACGTATTAAAATGTCGGGTTTAAATGGTCTTTGAGTTTTTCAAAGAAGTAACTAAATGTAGTATCACTTCCTGTAAATTTCCAGTCACTGAAATTATCAAAAGCATTTGCAACTCATACAGCAAGTGAAAACAATAATATATGCAACACTCGACCAATATATATTCTATCTGTACTTTCAAACAGCTTCAAACTTTCAATCTGTCTTTTCGGATTATCTTCACAAGTCACACTGTATTGATGAAGCGTTATAGACCAGTCGTAACTAGCGATCCAATGAATCCCAACATACAGATGCTATCATTATTGATTTTAAACAAGTATTCGATCCGGTTGACCATTCGGAACTCAATTAAAAATAAATATCCAATTTGGTTTACTATTCGGTGCTCATTTAAAAAAAATTGGATTCGGTTTACCATTTGGTGCTCAATAATAAAAGCTATTAGCGCACAAGTTTTCTTCAAAGGCAGTTGCATGGTTCACGTCTCATCTCAATAACATCTCAAGTTGTTTCCAAATATATTTTTACTTCAGAAGCAAGTGCTATTTCAAGTTATGTTTCTCAAAAATCTATGACAGGACCTCTCCTTTTCTGCTTTTTATCAATGATTTAGCCTTGCATCCAGTATATGCTAACACATATTTTAGCACTGAAGACTCAATATTGCTTTCATATTGTAGTCTAGTGTAAAACATGTTAAAATTGGTATCTACATTGATCATTATCTTAGCTTGAATACAAATATTGATCATATACGTCAAAGGTAGTCAACAGATTATTTCTCTTAAAATTACTGTCGATACTTACACTTACTCAGTCTATAGTTTTCGGGATATATACTACCGCTGATAGACTACAGCTGTAGCCAATGGAGAAACACATCCAATTATAATCTATCCAGAACTGACGAACTCAAGACTAGGGTCATTCACAATAATTCTGCAACGTCTATTACGACTCTCTCGAATTTTTAAAAACGTCTACAATGGCTACCCGTACAACAAATAATTCTTTATTTTAAAGGGAGTATCTTTCTCCCAGTATAGGTCTGACAGAATTAAACTGAGAAACTGAGATCATCATTACAGAGCGTAATCAACAAGAGTGTAATCACCAATCAACAACTAACAACGATCCCCAGATTCCGTGCTCGAACCCGTCTTTTTCATAATCACATACAATGCATCAGGACTGACCATTTGGAATACCTTACCCATGATGATACTTATTTCAAATCCCCTTGCTACGTTTAGAATCTCACTAAATAAATTATTTCATTACCTGCTGGAGTGATATAATAAAGTCTCCTAATGGAGTTATATTATTTTGCTCTGACATATTATATGTTTCATTCCATGTATGTATAGAAGATTTCTCACATGCTTTAATGTGTATCTTAATGGTGTAAAGCATATTGTTCAGATATGTATCGGATGACCCATATTGTGACATGTTAGTTAATATTAAATCTGTTGTTTATGAGTGATAACATAAATATGTTAGGGAAGAATTGAGTTATATTTTAAACGGTTACGTCAGACATTAAAATTCTGTAACGTTGGGTTTGCATAATAGTATTTTCTATGAGTTTGTTGGTTTCTGGAATGACATCAGCACGTGATTTTATGACGTGTTTATCCGTGTGTTTTATGACAGTTCTATTTAGTAAGCCTTGAATAATAATATTGTATATAGCTGTACGTTTGGAAGGGATTATATCATAATTTTTTTTGTTTTGTACTGTTAACTTACAAAATGAACGTTTGAAGGCAATGGTGCATTAATTCTACTATAGGGCTGTATGAAGTGCTTGTACATTATTTATTTATCGTTTTGGTAACATAACTTTGCAAGAAATGATTGCAGAATTACTCTTTTTCCTGGCAAGTTAGTGGTATATACTAGGAAGGGATTTTATAATATTATTGTACTGAGTCTGTTTTCTTGAAAATTCTGCTTGGCCCTTTCTATTCTTTTAGCAATTGTAATACATGCAGAGTTGGATTATTTAGGCAAATCAATATTTGCTGAACAGAAACCGTCAAATGTCGAAGGAAGCTTTGTCATTACGTGTCAGATGTCCAGCAAAATATTTAATACATAGAAACAACAACAATTTTTCTAGGCATGAATAAGTGTCCTACACGTCGTTCGAAACAGTCTCCGGAGTCATGAAGCGGTCAAACCCTAGGTGCTGAGGAATAGCGAACCGGAATTACATTTGAAAGTGTTACAACACGGTCATATCAGCAATGACTAATCGTGGCTGCGTTTGCGCCGAGTTTGACAGAGACTTGATAAAATAAAAATTTTTATTTCACAGCCATTCTCTGTCCAACGTTTCTGTTTCACAAGAATCACCAAAGAATGTGGCTATTAAAAAATGAAAGTATTTTCATGAAGATAAATTGAATACGATTGTAGAGTTATTGGTTATCGTATGTCAAGGATCGAATACTTTGTCTATAATGGAAATCTTTGAGTTGTAATCACACAAAAAAATACAATAATGTTATCTACTAGTAATGGATATTTTGAATGTTCAGCATAGGTGATCCTGCAAAACCACAATTGTCTATCGAAGATTTCCAAAAGATTATGATATTTAGTAGCCATCTATATGAAGGACAAAAGTAAACTAAATACTATCTGCATTGAAAATGGTATCATCACAGATAATTTGCAAAACGAGATTATAAATAATTTGACGTACAACTAAAGAAAATAGAACTTACTTGTTGGTTTGTAGTGATTCATCTAACAGATGATCGATCGAGGTGTCATTGCCCGGATTGAGTTAATACAAAATAGAATTAAAGGCTGAAATAAAAGAGACATAAACAGAGATATGGAATAAAGCAACACGAGCATCCATTTGCCGAATAAAAAATGTATAAATTATGTAAACAAAATGAAATTGAACATGATATTTGAGTGATACCCTTTGCTTTAGAAATACAAATACCAAATTTTATAAAATAATAATTAGTCGTTATGTCCATACCAATGAGACAAATTTAATCATGTAATCGAGTGAACGATCGGACACAATTATAAATAAAAACGTAGTCGAATGCTGGTGATTCATCATTCAACGTTGCTGATAGTTTAGAGTCGACATCTCTCTCTCTCTCTCTCTCTCTCTCTCTCTCTCTCTCTCTCTCTCTCTCTCTCTCTCTCTCTCTCTCTCTCTCTCTCTCTCTCTCTCTCTCATCTTTTCGTGTTATCAACCATGACTTGGCGTTCTCCTCCCTTTGCTCACTGTAAAGTGTATATATGGAAATGTTTCACTTTTTCAAATACATGAATAGACACACTGAAAGAACATTACCCACTCTCTAGTTCCGTTGGATATCGTCGTATCGTAATTCAATATAAACTAAAACTAATAAACCTAGGATCGAAACCCTAGTAAAAAAAATAATGTTACTCTCTAACAGCTATTCAATATGCCTAAATGAACTATGACATAATCTAGACCTCTTAATAAACTGTTCTTACACCCTGATGTGTATAAAAAAAATCAACTGGACTAAATAACCGCCGGCAGGAACTCTTAATGCTAATGCCATTGATTCACGTTTAAGGGGCATTTACAACCTAATTGTACAAATGAATTAACGAAATTCACTACCATATTTGCTAACTAGCAATTCAAAATTCTAAGCGTTTCATACTATCAGATACCCATCCCTTGGATGATTCATTACTGGAATCAATAACTTGCAGAAAAGTATACTAATTTCTCGAAGGAAAATTTTTAAACATTGATTTTGGTCTGGGATGCACACCCCGCTTATTGAGCTTAAACGAGGTTAGGTGAATTAGGGTTTAAGTAGCGGAAATTTTACAAATATTGTGCCATTTGAACTAAGTGTCATAAAATTAATGTATCCAGGAATCGAATCATCTACTAAGGGCGGATTACATATAAGTATTCTAACTTCGTTGGTTGTGTGCTAATGTTCCGTGTTAGATTAATATTTAATCTTGATTGGCTATCAGTCTGATCTTTATTCAAATTAAAACCCAATCAACCATGAACCAGGGATGTGAACACCATTACTATCTAAGTACTTAATACGGTACTTAGCATGTCAGTCTGACTCTGTCAAAAATGTGCTGTGAGAACATCTTACAAAATTCATACTGTTACCTTGTCAATATGTGTGTGATTTCGATTTTTAACGTAGCTTTAACAATTTTTCAGTCATATCGCTACGATGTCTGCAGTGCGGCGGTGTTTAGTGATGTCTAGCAACGGAGCATCATGTCGCAGACATGCAGCATGATGTTCCACCCATATACATTATCCTGACACCAGACCAACCAGTTCTAACACTAACCTCTTAATTCTTAGCGCCAAGCGAGGAAGCTGTTAGTACCATTCTTACAAGCATTTGGCATGACTTTGCAGAGGATCAAACACACGACCTCCCGCATCCGAGGCGGACTCTAACCAAAAGTCCACCGGAGTGGTTAAAATTGTCAAACGTGTCAATATAAGATGCTTCCACCTTTGGAAGACAGTACTGTACCTTCCAAATACACAGAGGAATGAAACGTATACTGACATCATATTACAATGGAATTTCTATGGCGGGAAGACCAGCATTGATGACAATATAAGATGCTTCCACCTTTGGAAGACAGTACTGTACCTTCCAAACACACAGAGGAATGAAACGTATACTGACATCATATTACAATGGAATTTCTATGGCGGGAAGACCAGCATTGATGACAATATAAGATGCTTCCACCTTTGGAAGACAGTACTGTACCTTCCAAACACACAGAGGAATGAAACGTATACTGACATCATATTACAATTGAATTTCTATGGCGGGAAGACCAGCATTGATGACAATATAAGATGCTTCCACCTTTGGAAGACAGTACTGTACCTTCCAAACACACAGAGGAATGAAACGTATACTGACATCATATTACAATGGAATTTCTATGGCGGGAAGACCAGCATTGATGACAATATAAGATGCTTCCACCTTTGGAAGACAGTACTGTACCTTCCAAACACACAGAGGAATGAAACGTATACTGACATATTACAATGGAATTTCTATGGCGGGAAGACCAGCATTGATGACAATATAAGATGATTCCACCTTTGGAAGACAGTACTGTACCTTCCAAACACACAGAGGAATGAAACGTATACTGACATCATATTACAATGGAATTTCTATGGCGGGAAGACCAGCATTGATAAAATTACTCTTCTGATAGATAACATAAATACAATAGTTGTCCAGATAATGATAGCATCAATTGCACAATGAACAGATTGTTTTCTGCAATTATTTTCACGGCCACCGAAGAAGAGTCCATCGTCATAATTAAACGAAACACATAACAACGAAATTAATCTGACAACTACTACAGGGGCTTGCGTGTCCTAAATAAATCCATATACATTTTGTTGGGTATATTTCCTACACACTGCAAGTAATCAAACTGTTTTTGATCCTCGTAATAATCAGTTACCGATGCCTTCTATTTTACTTGGACGTCGCACACTTTGGTAATGTAGAGAGAAATGGAAATACAAGTCAGTGTTTCAAAACTTTGCTATGACCTTTTTACTAAGTTATATATCCATATGAATCCTTCCACATGAGCAGACTGGTCCTTAGACAGTCTACAGTCCATATCATTAAATTCACTTATCTTGGTGACTTATGTTATAATGATCATTTTTAACATTTTTTTTCAGAAGCATCACTCGTGAACCTCACAAAACTAGGGCAGACATACAAATCAACAGTACAAAATGGGAAATTATTCAATCACTCAGCCAATCAAATTTGGCAGTTGATCATTTCTACAACGTAGTCGATCCAATGCCCATGACTCCAAACAAGCTTCAAGACGTTATTTGAAATGCCAAAATGTGCGATGATTCCTAAACGTACTCACCAACTATTGTATGATGATACATGTTAAGAAGCCAGCAGGTAACGGAAAAGCCTTTAAACGTTTATACGTCTCCAACAACTGAAACTGAATAAATACCACTTATACCGAGATAAAACAGTGTACTATCCTAGAGAACAAGAACAAATCACTGAGATCCTTTACGGCTTGGGTGAACGTTTGCTCCCTTAATTAAATCTTACATAGAAAATGATATGAACATTCATTGGCAGCAAATAAAGCAGTTGTATGAAACACTCCAATAAACCTGACGAAATGGTCACATAAACAGGCCGAAATTTTCTAGTAATACCCTTCGAAAACTAATTATTTCTTAAAACTAAATTTAAAATTATAATATTTCTATGTTTCACGTGTACTCGTACATTCTCATTTTATAATATATTCGGCATTTATTTATAAGTTCTCATCGTAGTAAAGTTTACAAAAATAAAATTAAGTAATGCACATGACATACTGGAAGTAACAAAACTGGGGATATACTTTTTGGAGCTGAAACTATATATATATATATATATATATATATATATATATATATATATATATATATATATATATATATATATATATATATATATATATATAGGATAGCATACTGTTTGTATACTGAACTTATGTTTAGTTTCATCGAAGACAATAAGCATCATACTATAATATAAACCTATTCCGTCTCACAATTAAGAGGATGCAATAAGAGAAATATGTAGATAACACGAATGGTGGCAGTGTTGTCTAAAGCACTCGCAGTTAATGATCATTGCCATCTCATCTCTGTCCCCGTGGGATCGATTCCCCTCAAGCTCGGCTATCTGTGTATGTGAAAAAGCTGTCAGTAGCTTCCGATCTGTTAGTAGTTCTTGCCGGGGCTTTCCCGGATTCTTCCTCCACCAGTTATAATATCTGTCATGCATAACCTACATTACGCTGAGAAATAGCGTTAAAGCCTAAAGCGCAAAGTTCTTTTATATTTCTCACTTGTATTGTAGGGAAATAAATTACTTTGTTGCATTTAATAAAACAATATGTTGCTATTCGCTTTTCTTGTCATTTTGTTTAAAAGAGAATAGTTTTAACTCCTTCAAACTACACTCGCCAAATGTGCATGTACATAACACACCAAAAAGTCGGCAATATAAAAACTGATCTGGTCTGGCGTATGCAGTGCGCTGACAGCTCAGGGACTATAATATATATTATAATCATGATATAAATTACAATATGATATCATAGGTTCTCCTCTGTTGTGTGTTAGCAAATTGTGTTATTTGTTGATTATATAAATTAGTGTGAGTGGTATATAGACAAATATATACAGTATGCATGTGATTAGCAATTTACTCATAAATTTACCTAACTTTTCCTCTTGGATTCTCTTTTTGACTATATAGGTATAGATACGCAGATAAAATATCATAGCATATATGTTGTCCTCTAAGTTTAGTGAAATACTGTGGAATCGACCCTATTGAGATTAGTTTACAATTTATGTTCTGGTAAGTTGAAACCGCTTTCAAAGTTTGTTTGGGCTAGATTTTTAGATTTCTCGATAACAACGATTTTCACAAAGCTAACACATTATGTATCATGAGACGTTTTCATTTTCACTAGAACTCTGTTTTTAAGAAGTGGCAGATTATTTAGCTACCATTGCCATCGGTTTAAGTTCATTATTACATTTAACGCAAATGGAATTGTATATGAGTTATACGAGCCAAAGGAAGACTTAATGAAGACCCTCATGGAAAAGATGGATAATGTTCATGTTCAGCAAGCGAGACCACCTTTCAATTACTGATTGCTGATCTCTTGCTGAACTAGTCTTTCCCAGTGACAACCATATCGAAACAATGTTCGCTAACCAGTGTATGCTGAACGATTGTCAGTCATTTTAGCAGCGAATACTGCTATTGTTTGCTTCAAATGATGTGTGCGTGTGTGTATGTCTGTGTGTATGTGTGTGTGTGAGCCTGGGTGACTATAAAAATAATTAAAGGAAGGAACAGCCATTAGCCTTTCCATGCATTTCAATATATTACACAAAACTTTGCTGATACGAATACATAATACTTCAAGATATAATGATATAGTGTTTATCACTGGTATTGAAATTAGTTGTTGCAAAATTACGACTCCTAATAAATCATTATACACATTAATACACACAAAAAAATACTTCATCGACTAGAAAAATCTTTTAGAAACCTGACGAAAGTGCACAATAATACCCACGACGAATTGAACCTGACGAAGATATTTTAAAAGTAATAACATTTAATTAATAAAAACTGTTATAGATTGATTTTAGGAGGTAAGAATATCCATATAGTTATGATTGTAACAGTTTTATAAAAGCTATACTAGAAATAAATCCAGCAAATGCTGTGATTGCATAAACATATCATTAAGACTAGCAAAACAAAAATTATAATTTTTGGGAAATGTACAAATAAGAAAATTGTGAAGTTCAAATTAAAAGATTCGGAACGTGAAATTGTCAGAAATTATAAATATTTATGGCTGGACCTAACGGATAATAGTAGATAATTGTTAGCAAGTAAGCGCCTGATTAATCAGGTCAGGAAAGATGTATACCTTCTAAAGTAAAGAATAGCATATCTGACCTTACCTGTTGACTGTCAACTTTAACTTTGTGATAGAACAATAGTAATAAATCTCACCTACGCGGCTGAGGTCTGTTTTATGAAAGATTAGAAATGATGAAATGGGTTCATTAGGACTTTCTAAAATACGTGCTAAAAGTTATAAGATCCACTTCCCACATACCTGCTTTATGATGATCTTGGTAGAATCCCTCTAATGTTGCAAATATTATAGAGAGTGGTCGGATATTGGTCAATTCTCATCAATTCTAAAAATCACAATTATCTTATATCGTGTTTTTGAGGGTAATGCAGGATTATAATAATGGCCTATGAAGAAGCAAATGGGTTGAGAGCATTCAAAGCATCGTATCGGGAACTACATTTCAATTTATTTGGGTCAATCAAAACATTCCTAACAAACCCTGGCTAGAATATTTAAGGAAAGACTTGAATTTCAATTTAAACAACAATGTGAATAATTCATTACACTCTCTATAAAAGCTGATGAATATAAAATGTTTCAAAAGGAATTAAAATTTGCACATTATTTGTTTGATGACGTATCAAAAATATAAGGCAAATATAATAAAAGTTCGATCATGAAATAACTGTTACCTACAGAGATGGGAATATAAGTGAATATACCTTGATATGAAAGATTGTGTACACTATGCGTTCAAAACTGCAACTACTACCCAAGCAGTTTTACACGAGAACAAATGTACCAAAGTTTAAATAATTAATGTCTTGTGAGAAACTTGATAATGTTAACAATTTCTATCTAAAGTAATTGATATCAATTTATAAACATCTTGTTAATTTCAAACCAATTTTACTCGATATGTTTAGTCTTCTCTGAGTTTAATAAAGAAGTTGTGCTTGTCATATCATTAAGTGTCTTTTGACTGAGACCCTTTATCTGTGCCTTCATATCGCGAAAGAACTTTTATCTGGTATAAACTTTTATTACTTTCACATCCTGACTTTACGACGACACTTATGTCACTGGACAATAAATTACTAACTGAAATAAATGTCTAACGGCAGGAACTTTTAAAGATTATGCCATTGATACTTGGTTAGCAGAATTTACATCTTAACTTTAGAAAATGAATTAATGAAATTCACTTCATGTCATAACTAAAATCTTTGATAGCTAGCAAACTTCATTGGCACAACATTTCCAGGCAGTCGCTTAGCTAGAGCTATCATGTCACAATGATTACAAAATGTGTCGGAAATAGTAATATCCCCATCCTATGGTGCACGTGTATGCATATAAAACCTTTGATCTACACCACATGTTGAAAATTCACTCAGCCGGACACATCATTTTACCTTTCTGTACTGTAACTATGTGTAAGAGACATAGTGATTTGCACGTTCTCCAATGATCAGATGTTCAAACTTTTGATCAAATTTTAAACAGTTTTGTATGGTAGCAAAGGAAATAAAATGGTTTATATTTACTTCAATTGAGAGCCGCAATTGTTGCTCTATCTTAAGAAAGCACTTTTCTATCGCCTTGGAGAAGATATTGAATTTTTATTCAGTATTTAAATTTAATCCTGAATGACGCTTTTTATCTAAAACAAGAGGTTTAATTGAAAAAAAAAACTTAAGACAAGGGCTAATTGAAGAAAAGTTACGCAGAAATTTGCTCAAAGGAAAATTTTATGTTTAGAGTTCAATTTTTTTTAATAAAACGTTCTTTTTCAGTATTTCTACCCTTAAATTATTATCTATTTCGAAATGCATGTAAAATGTTGCAAAAACAAATTCTGCAGTACAGCAAAATGCAATGGACTGATCGTTTTCACATGCGCAAGAGTTTCGTGTATTTGATAACATTTGAGCATTTATCCGTTTTGTTTCATTTCTGCGGACGTTTGTAAATATAAAATAGTTTTATAATGCCTGATTAAGTGACAGCTTGCATGATATATGGAAATTATGTTGGTAAGGGTGATCCTAATTCTTATACATGTTATGTTAATAAAACAGTTCATAACAACATTTAGAAGATGAAAAGCGCTATCTTTGCCATTTGCAAATTTACCAAAGTTGTAATCAAAATCAATTTGACATGTATTCAATTTTCTTTGAGAACATTCATTGGCAGAGGCAACTAACTCTGTCTAATAAATGGAATCACTGATTGTGTAACAGACACAGCTTTGTTCAATGAATAGGGTAACTCCTCATCAGAAAAGAATTAACTATCTAATAAATGCAATCACTACTAATTAAATATACACAATTCAGTCTGACGAATGAAATTACTCCTCATGAAATAACACAACTCTGTCTAATGAATGCAATCACTCTTCATAAGACAGACACAATTTTATCTAATGAATGCAATCATCCTTCATAAGACAGACACAATTTTATCTAATGAATGCAATCACCCTTCATAAGACAGACACAATTTTATCTAATGAATGCAATCATCCTTCATAAGACAGACACAATTTTATCTAATGAATGCAATCACCCTTCATAAGACAGACACAATTTTATCTAATGAATGCAATCACCCTTCATAAGACAGACACAATTTTATCTAATGAATGCAATCATCCTTCATAAGACAGACACAATTTTATCTAATGAATGCAATCACCCTTCATAAGACAGACACAATTTTATCTAATGAATGCAATCACCCTTCATAAGACAGACACAATTTTATCTAATGAATGCAATCACCCTTCATAAGACAGACACAATTTTATCTAATGAATGCAATCACCCTTCATAAGACAGACACAATTTTATCTAATGAATGCAATCACCCTTCATAAGACAGACACAATTTTATCTAATGAATGCAATCACCCTTCATAAGAAAGACACAATTTTATCTAATGAATGCAATCATCCTTCATAAGACAGACACAATTTTATCTAATGAATGCAATCACCCTTCATAAGACAGACACAATTTTATCTAATGAATGCAATCACCCTTCATAAGACAGACACAATTTTATCTAATGAATGCAATCACCCTTCATAAGACAGACACAATTTTATCTAATGAATGCAATCACCCTTCATAAGACAGACACAATTTTATCTAATGAATGCAATCACCCTTCATAAGACAGACACATCTCTGTCTAATGAATGCAATCACTCGTCATAAGACAGACACATCTCTGTCTAATGAATGCAATCACCCTTCATAAGACAGACACAACTCTGTCTAATGAATGCAATCACCCTTCATAAGACAGACACAACTCTGTCTAATGAATGCAATCACTCTTCATAAGACAGACACAACTCTGTCTAATGAATACAACCACAGCTGTGTAATGTATGCAGTTACTGCTCACGAAAAGCAATCGCTGCTCTTAAAATAGACCCAAGTTAGACTGCTGAAGTAATCACACTTTTGATTAAATTATAATTATCTTATGATAACATATACATATCCAAATCAGATGTCCTGTTCTTGTCCTTGTGTTCGTAAGTGAGAACAACAATGTTTATACGATGGTATATACTTCGAGATTCATGAACTGTCTAAGCTGTAATAGGAATGATTTAAACAAATACACTTGTCTTTTATGTAAGAAGATGCATTACGTCGAAAATAACTATATTTTAGAATTTTTACTTTCAAATCACACGTACGTGAGCAATTAGACGTAGGTGATCAATATCATTGAATTCACCCAACACTATTTTGCTACCAACGTGACATTTGGTTCAACGACGGTCCTGCATATGGATTTGTTGTATCACGATTTATGGTAGGGTTAGAAGACAAGAAGTCAAATTAAGTCAGGTCGTGAAGCAAACAAAGATAATAGCGATGTACAGAGATTGGAAATATGTACTACTATTCAATTTCAATTTGCCTTAAATGTTATCGGTTCAGTTTGTAATTTGCATTGACCTACATTGTAACGTCTTGCCCTCAATAGATAAACAAATTATTTACATTCAGTTCTATAGGGCAAGATTTTAATGTAAAGAGAGTTGTTGTCAGAGAACCATGGGTAAGACTTTATGCTTTAAATTATTACACCTTATCTCTTTTACAATTGAGGCCATTTTGTAAACAAATCCTATGAATGTATCTAAGATAACATTTCTTAACAAACGAAATTCTCTCTCTCTCTCTCTCTCTCTCTCTCTCTCTCTCTCTCTCTCTCTCTCTCTCTCTCTCTCTCTCTCTCTCTCTCTCTCTGCAGCATATCAGGCGATCAACCCATACTAAAACCATCATAACATTAAAGATTATCAACTAAAAACGAATTTAAAATATGGCATATTATTTACAAAACGAATAGCATCCACGATTGTATTTCAGGGTACATTTTTCAATTCAATGTCATATAATGTTATATATATATATATATATATATATATATATATATATATATATATATATATATATATATATATATATATATATATATATATATATATATATATATATATATATTATGTATGTACACTGTATCATTCATATACCACGAGATGTATATATTTTTCATAAAAAGGAAACGAAGCTTGTTGAGTTTCCATTTTAATGAAAAGTTTATAAGTGTGGTATATCATTGACACAGAGAACATATATATATATATATATATATATATATATATATATATATATATATATATATATATATATATATATATATATATATATATATATATATATATATATATATATACTTGCCTTTTCAACGAGAGATCAGATTTACGACAGACAGCTGTTTATTCAACGAGTGAATGAACTCACATCCCCGAGTTTGTCAGCTATAAAATGTAGTTGTATGCCTTTTGTGACTATTCACAATTACATTGTATATTGAGAAGTTTATTGTTTTTTTTTTAGTTTGTATTTTTCTTCTCATTGATTAAATGAATATAATATATACTTATGATAAACATGAAAGATGGTTTTAATGAAAAAAGTAGAGAACTACTAAAATACATAGCTAAGTCATTCACATGTAAAGAGGAACCAAAAAGAGGTCATCATAATCGTTATTCTGCTCTAGTACCATCAGCAATAAACTCTCTCCCTCTTTTTCACTGGTAAGTTTGACTCTCTCTCTCTCTCTCTCTCTCTCTCTCTCTCTCTCTCTCTCTCTCTCTCTCTCTCTCTCTCTCTCTCTCTCTCTCTCTCGCTCTCACACACACACACACACACACACACATGCATTCTTCGGTCGGTTTGTCGTAACAGGTATCATCATTCATAAGTCCATTTATATCGTAAGATGACGAATGAAAATCCTCTCCGTTGGTCTTTTCATAGATATTAGCTCATATCTTGCTACGATGGTCCAGAGAGAGAGAGACAGACAGACAGACAGACAGACAGAGAGAGACAGAGAGAGAGAGCCTCTGAACGTTTTCATGTTTAAAATAATAATAATAATAATAATAATAATAATAATAATAATAATAATAATAATAATAATAATAATTATAATGCAACATTGTGTCATTGATAAACTCTGTAGATAAATCCCAAGTAAAGTGCACACGTATCGTTACAACGAACCTTATTCTTGTAGGTTAATTGGTGTGATTTCTATTTGAAGGTTTTAATCCTGTCAAAATTCCTTTTCTCTAACATGCCACATTTCTGCAGTTTATCCGTTATGCACGAGAGTGGGGGGGAAGCAGAAAAGAATGTGATGGAAATGTGTACCATATTAAATTAATTTAGAAAACAGGGATTATTAACGCTTTTCGTCGTTATTTTTTATATGTCACTAATAAGCGACTAATCTGTGGAAATTGATCATTGATCTGAATGATATACAATCAAATGCAGACGCTCGCGCGATTATATATATATATATATATATATATATATATATATATATATATATATTCTGTTTGTTTAATTCTAATTAGAAAATCTTGCATATATCTGGGTCTTCCATAAGCAAGGATGGGTTTGTTGTGTCGAAAAGTGATTCTAAGCTCTTTTTGATTGATTATATATATATATATATATATATATATATATATATATATATATATATATATATATATATATATATATATATATATATATATATATATATATATATATATACCTAAAACAGGACGCAGCATGCAATGGATCCCAATTTTGTACGCCCTAGTTATGCTAGGTGAGTACTTACATAATTTCTATTTAATGATAATGTTCATATGTATGCGTGGATTAGGGTGGTGAATGACAATAATTTCGCCACTTTCATAACCCAGATATATAAGGTACAAATTGGAGGAATTGTAGTTCTTTTATTCGTATAATAATCTCTCTCTCTCTCTCTCTCTCTCTCTCTCTCTCTCTCTCTCTCTCTCTCTCTCTCTCTCTCTCTCTCTCTCTCTCTCTCTCTCTCTCTCAATATTCACTCATACGCTTAATTCCTATTTCAACAATGAAATATCCGCAATATAAATTACGTTTTGACCAATTTATATAAAAAAAAACAGCTGGTGGTATGGCTAATACATTTGTAGGTCTATAGAAATAGATTCACACCGTAATAAATCAAGCTGAAGACAACCAGTCGGAAAAAATCTTTTGCTTTGATTCCAGTAGATATAGTTGTGTAAACGTTAATAATGTCAACATTTTTGTATTTATTCTTTGTCGTGTCCCTGCTTGCTTTGTGTTTGCCTTTGCCAAACTAGAATAGTGATAAACTCGTTTTCCACTATTCGTTTTTACTCTCTCTCTCTCAAATCTAAAATTGATTGTATATATATATATATATATATATATATATATATATATATATATATATATATATATATATATATATATATATATATATATATATATATATATATATATAACTCCAGTGGCCTAGTGTTTAGAGCATCCTCCTCGGATACTGGAGGTCGCTGGTTCAAAGCCGGCCGAGTCATGCCAAAGATTTTAAAAAAGGCACTTGCAGCTGCCTCGCTTGACGTTCAGCATTAGGTTCCTAGTGTTAGGGCTTAGGGTCAGCTTGTTGTCGGAATAATGTAACTGGGTGTGAAATCATGCTACATGTCTGCGGCATGAGGCCTCAGTGCTAGCAATATGACTGAATTATTTTTAAAGCTACGTTAAAAATCAGAATCACACACACTGAATCACACACACATTATCTATCTATCTATCTATCTATCTATCTATCTATCTATCTATCTATCTATCTATCTATCTATCTATCTATCTATCTATCTATCTATCTATCTGTATGTTTGTCTATTTATCTATCTATCTGTGTGTCTATTTATCTATCTCTCTATCTCTCTTTATATATATATATATATATATATATATATATATATATATATATATATATATATATATATATATATATATATATAAAATCAATTTTAGATTCAACGAGCGGGCTTCGGTGTTTAAGCTGTAAATCCATAAAAAATGTTGCTGATTGTCATCAAGTGATCACTTGCGCACACGACAGTGTGAGTAAGAATTTTAATTTTGCATGTATGCAAAAAAGGAAGTGGTGGATACTTTTGTTCAAATGTTTTTCCAGGTGTTTGAAATAAAACCTTAAGGTCAGCTAACAATAACAATGTAAGTCCAAGTCTATCATTGTCGCTAAACCGCCATCTTGTCGGTATATTGTACGCTATTAAAGTGCCATGTCGTGGCAAGTCTAAGACAATTAGCACTGATGTGTGTGTGTGTCTGTGTGTCTGTGTGAGTGTGTGTGTAATCAAATGGTGACAAGGTAAAATTTTGTCTAATATCACCGGAGGTCGATTCCTTTCTTTCCCTGAGACATATGTAACTCTGGCTTTCTATTTACAACAACGTTGAGACATATAATTATGGTTAGTACGCAATATTATCTACTTGAATACCTAGCTGAAGGAGTTAATATGAGATGATCATGATCAACGGATTGCATTTTTGTATTTTTGCAGACGTATAATGCATTATTGACAAAACAATTAACTTATTGACCTATGTATCCCTAATTTAGTTGAGGAGCTGCGTCTGAAAGTTAGGCAAAATTTTGCTGTGAATAAAATAAAGGCAAGATTTTAAAGGCGTTAAGCATACACTGAGTGTACACACATTCAATTAAATTTTATCTAAAACGCATATTTAAGTAAGTTCTATCAAGCTCACAGATTCAATTAAATTCTATCTATTGTGCTTTACTCTCTGCTAGGTCTTAGACTTATGTTTCAGATAAATATGTTAGTTATTCATTATTTAATTTTCATGCTGGCACTTGAGAACATTGTTTCAAATAATTCTTTGCCTACTTTCCAGATATGCCATGTATCGTATGCAAATACCTTTGGAATTCCTGGCTTATACGACCTCTCATGCCTTCCAAGATCGGTGAGTGCTCCTATCTTTTAACATTAGCAAGAACTTGGTTTGAACAACCGTGCACATAAAGCTAATCTAAGCTTGATAAAGTATATTATAATTTACCCATCCTCAGTTCTTTAAAACAGTTTTAATTTGCATTTTAATTTCTTAATTTTGCTCTCTATGAAAGGAATGTGCGTTCAGTCAATATTCGTGAATTATTAAACTCATGGTAGCCCATTTTAAAGATAGTAGGTCTATACAAATATTAGTGAAATATTAACATTTGCACCTGATTTTCTGTTGCTAAAGAAATATTGATATATTTACAATATGTAATATGCTACTAATTTCATAACAAAATGTATTTACATCAATGACATTCTAATTACATATCATTACATGTATATACAGCAATGTCCATCTCGGCCTGCCTTCCATTCAGGATTTGGAATTTATTTTACTGGGTGCTGCGAAAACGTAGACGTTTGTGTTTTACATATGTCCGAATTATTCCGTAAGTTTCCGAAGCCGCCCCTACCCCAATCTCCACCCCACCCCCAGTAGTAGGGAAATTGAGAAAGCTGTACCACCAAAAGATTAAAAAGTATTAAACAGAATTAGACCTGACTAAACAAGACACTCAAATTTACGTTTCCAAGAATCCATTATTTAAACTTAATCGAATACTCATATATCTTGTGTATGACCATGTTTTGTATGGTAGCGAAAATATTTCTGGACCAATCATCATAATTATAGACCGCTCACTCTATTAAGATAATAAACAGATATCAGTGCAAAGTTCTCAAGTTGTTCAATAATGTAATAAGGAAAACCTAAGCGTAAAATAATTTTTACTATTGTTTGGAGTAACATAAAATTAAGAAAAACTAAATAAAACATTTTATGATGTAAAATCACCTCGTAAAACAATTCAAATCGCTAAGAAAATATACTCCAGAACAATTCTTGACATATCATTATATTGCTCCTGACTTTTTTCTCTTAACATGTAACTGAATAAATTGACCTATACACTTGAATGTGTCTGTTGTCTTGCAGATTTCAATAGTAGTAATGTGCATTCATAAAAACCTAAGTTATTGTATCTCTCAATGAACCTTATGCAATGTTCTGGTTTAAATGTGACTAAATTTCTTCCACATACATTCTTTATAAGGCTATCACAGATCGTTCTACCATCTGAATACGTTGAAAAGTATTCTATATTTCATATTTCGAGAATTTTTACAATTCTAATTCTAAACTTTTTCCTTATCAGAGTATATTTTAACAGATATTTGCCCTAAAGATATTTGTTTTAAAGCTTCGCCTGTCATTTTTATATCTTGCTTTTCTTTCTTGGCCCAAGATGCTTTGATAAAAATCTGTACTACTGCCACAATGTATTATTATCGATTATAATGTTCTGAATACACCAGGAGTTTGAGATAATGTTCTAACCAATAGTAGTCAACGTTACTAACACAACTTTTTTCTTAAGAAATACTACTCGCCTGTATGCAGTAAGTTTGCTCGATTAACCATTTATTCAAAACATCGTATATTATTTTCATATATCTTGTTTAATTTGTTTCAGTAATGGATTGTTATTTATGGTAGGACCTCTATATTCATGATCGTGGTAAATCTGTCAAATTTTGTTGTCTGTCTGTCGCCTATGATGGAGAATCATTCTTTTTGGCATATGATTTAGACATGCATACTTCAATAGTAGTAATGTGTATTAATATATAACGAATGTTATTATATCCATGAATGTTCTGGCTTAAGTGTGACTTAATCTCTTCAACATACTTTCTTTATAACGCTATATCCAATTTTTTAATATTTGGATACTTTGGAAATTATTTTATGTTTTATATTCCAAATATATTTAACATTCTAATTGTAAATGTTTTTCGTTATCAAAGTATATTTTAGCAGATATTTGTCTTTAAAATATTGTTTTCAAAGCTTCGCGTCTAGCTTGTTTTTGCTTTATCATTCTTAGGCCAAGATGTTTTGGAAAATCTGTACCACTGCCAAAATCTAGTATTATCGATTATAACGTTCTGAGTATGCTTGCAGTTTGAGATTATGATATGCATATGGTCGTCAACGTGGCTAACATAATCTTTTCCTGAAGTAATATTTCACACATACATGTAAATAGTTTGCTCGATTAACCAATCAGCGTATATTCTTTATGTCTTGATTACTTCGTTTCAATACTAGATTATTTTTTATGTTAGGAATTATATATTCATGACAATATTAGATCTGTTTTAAATTGCATTGTTCTGTCAGTCACCTGTGATGGAGAAGTATTTGTTGGCATATGCGTTAAACAAATATTAAACATCCAGAAAATACCTTTTTTTCTGGTACAGTATCTATAAGTGCCATTTACAAGCCAGAACTAATATGCCTGGTACAGTATCTGTAAGTGCCATTTACAAGCCAGAACTAATGTTTCTTTCTCATACTCATTTAGCCATCGTGCTTTCGTGGTTTTTATCCTTTATTTCGATTTTGATGATTCAAAGTCTTTTCTAAAGCATTATAAAATACTTTTTGACATGAAAAAAGGTAAACATTTGCAATTTCTTATATTATTGTGTAGCACAACTAGCTATGCTTGTGCTTATAAACCATTAGTGCTTATAAACCATTTCTCATTTTAACACCTCCCTAGAAAAATTTGGATTCAGTGCAATGTTGCTTTGCGCCATAATTTATGTTGTGCAGAAAATTTCAAATCATTGATGAGGTTCGCTAATTGCTTCATAGTGTGAGCAGAATGGTCATTGTAATTACTTGTCTAGAAATTTTGTCATACTCTCTTACGCGGAATGGTAATACACAACATATCTAGTAGCATATATTATAGATTTCAAATGTAATTACTTGTTCAGAATATTATCCCACTCCCTTACATAACCAATTTAGTAGCATATATATATATATATATATATATATATATATATATATATATATATATATATATATATATATATATATATATATATATATATTTCAATTGTAATTGTTCAGAATTATCGTCTTACTCCCTTACACAACAAATCTGGCAGAATATTTTATAAATTTCAATTGTAATTACTTGTTCAGAAATATTGTCTTACTCCCTTACATGAAATGGTAATTCACAACAAATCTAGTAGCGTATATTATAGATTTCAATTGTTATATATATATATAAATTTAAGAAGCAACGAGAAATTACTAAGTCCTGCAACAATAAATGTTTTGTTTTAACGTACCTTGGTCTCTACAACAGAATCACATACTGATACCTGACTGATTTTAATAAATGTGTTTTATCTTTATGTTTATAAACCCTGGGATGACTTACAATTGCAGAACTTAACTGAAAATAGTTTTAAAGAATCATGACACTAATTAAGCAACAAGAAATGTCTTTCTTCAGCTCCAAAAGTTACACACCTTGATCCTCCGACTGTACAAGGAAGCACGTTACTGGAACTACACAGTAACACAATCATTTCCTGTCGTGGCAAGGCATCGATTCACGTCAATCACACCTGGCTATACAATGGGGTGAGAATCTTAGACACCTGTAACAGAACAAACACTATATGCAGTACAGTACAAACCACAACATCGATAACAACAAAGTATCAATGATCATGATAAAGTTAATAATAATTTATATTGATACAAAATATCCTAGTTGTACTACTACTTCTACTACTATGAGTACTACTACTACTACTACTGTAGACTAATAATAATAATAATAATAATAATAATAATAATAATAATAATAATAATAATAATAATATTAATAATAATAATAATAATGAATATCAAATAGAAATATTAGTAGCACATTGTTTTTGTTTAAAGCAATTCAAGGACTTAATATACTTATCCATCCTCATGATCTGATTTTAATTGCATATAATTCCAACTCCACCCCTAATAGCTATTCCCATGCTCATAGCGGTGAATAAGCTAGACTTACCCCCTTGAGTCATACATTGGAAAAAATCAAGATTGCCAAAGCACAATAATCATACGTATGTATGTATAAGCAGCTATTCACTCATGTGGTCTCCTCGCAACGATTGCTAGAAATTAATGCTGCTAATCCAACTAGTGCTGCCTATACTGCAAATTATGCCTACATCATTAATATCATTCCAGGGTTCAATGCTTCCTCCGCATGCTTCTGCACACAAAAGTACACCTGATTCCTATTTGGAAATTAGAGATATGACGAGGTCAGAAGTCGGGAACTACACCTGCATCATATCCCAAGATGAAGTTACAGCGAGTGCTTCGGTGATGGTCTCAATTATAGAAGGTATTAATCTAATCTACCGTTTAAGGTTTGTTCGAAGACATATTTTCCTCGTTTTAGGTTTTGCTTGTTTTCTTTCTTGTTTTGTTTTGTTTTTTATTTGCCTTTTATGTTGTTTTTTTCATTTTTGTTTGCATGTGATTTGTTGGTAGAATTGTTATTACAATGTCTAATTGCTTACTTGTGAATCCTTTGAAACAAATTCAAATCATTTGATTTAAATATTTAGAACTTCAATCAGCGCCATGTCACCTTATTTGTGTTAACATCTCGTTGATCCGTTGTACATCAATCCTTCCATACATCAATACATACAAACATGGATACTTTCCGCCAGCTTCACTTTCAAAGTACTTATTTTATCTTAGTTTCTTGTTGCAATAGTTATTCGAGATGTAAAACTAGAACTGATTAATGTACCGCAATAGATGTCGTCATATGAAACACGATGGTCTTAATAATGACTTTTCCTCGGTGTGGTATATTATAAACGGTCACGTGATATATAACTAGAATTTTGCAAATATAGGTAAATTTGTGTGAATACTATTGATTCAGAATCAGAGTCCATGTCAGCTTTGATGAAACTTTGTCTATAGCATCGTCTCACATCACAATCATATCAATCATTCCACCCCACCCCATCACACTGCATAACCGTGTGCAATTACAGATTCTATCAGCCTGTTCCAACGATGCAATCGCGCTGTCCGTCCTGCACTCAAACACTCCCAAACATATAGTCGGCTCTACATTAATAAATTATTGTACTTTAGACAAAATGGTCCACCAGCTGTTATTAAAGATCATGGTCATATGATAATCACGTGAGAAGTGGAAAACGATCCCAACAAGTGTAAAGCAAGAGCAACTGATGATAAGGCACGTGACATTCGTGAGCTATACGTTAAGAAAGAAAAATAATAACTTGGTTAGGAAAAAGTAGAAAAGGTCGTACCGAGTTATCACTGATATGCTAATTGCCTACATGACGGATGGTTATTTAAGATGGACCCCAAGCTACGGCAAGCGTGATTTAATTGTTAACTTCTACTATTAAACAAACTGACCTTTAGTTTAGAGAAGAATTTGGACATTTTGCAGGTCTCCAAAATGACAGAAATTTCTAAAACGTCGACATATATAATCGCTGTAATATGGCTCCAAAAAACTAAAGTTTCTTATTATATGATGCAATTTTTGCTCCAGATAAAATTTGTCTTTGTATATAATATTGTTCCAAATCAAATGATGAAAATGACCGTCACAAATACATTAAATCTGGAATTTATACATCTAGAAATCGTCCTTTCACATGAATATCCAACCATTTGAATGCTTAGTAGTGGAATTGACACAACTTAGGTGAAAACATTGCAAACACTTTAATCGACGTCTGCTGTATGGCTCGTTTAATCTAACACGAGTGAACGATGTGACATACTGTACCGGAGTTTTCAACAGACATCCAGTGTTGAAAAATGATGATCTGTACGAAATGTTCCATTGATTAGGAAGACTAGTTGCTCTTTGAATCATAATTTGTAAAAATAAAAATAAAATCTTCTTAATGTTACTGGTTAAACGACTGTGCATTATTAATTGAACAAGCGTCTGGGACATATTTTACGTACACAAATGAAACATGCAAGTATCTGAGCAGAACCAGCGAAAATATTTCTTCTTCGATCTCTCTAAACTTTTTGCTTTAAAGTCCCAGTCCCGCCGTATATCATAAATGTCGTCATTCTGCCACTGTTAAGTAAACTTTGAAAGAAAGGAATCTAACTAAAGTCCAAAGTACAAAAGAGTCATAAAGGAACAGAGTCAAAGGGCAAGATGTTGTGTAGGAGAAAAGACTGAACGACAGCAAATATTGCTTTCGTCATTAAAATGTATACAAAAACTTAATTTATATCCATACAAAGGACGTTTCTAACTGGGAATGTTATTAAATCAAATAAATAGGATCTCAATCGAAAACATAAAGAGTTGATATTTCAATGTAGGAACATGAGGCAGTCGATTTCTGCATCAGATCTATAAACAGAAATAACAGAAAATTAAAAGAAAATAAAAACAAACATTGGCTTAAATATATTGAAATCAGCTATGGAATGGAACAGGCCTTGCATTCAAACTGTATTTTGTTTTCAGAGAATTCCTGCATCCATTTTCATGATTATTCAAAACTTCAGTTACAGTGTCCGTTTTGTATACGGCTAGTCTCGGGTTCAAACCGCGGCCAAGTCACACCAAATATATAAATATTGGTACCAACAGCAGCCTTGCTAGACCCTCAGCAGTAAGTGGTTAGTGCTAGGACTGCTTGGCCTAGTGTCAGGACAATGTGACCGGGTAGGACATCATGCCACATGTCTGCGGCATTGCACTGCGGCGATATGACTGAATGTTTTTAAAATCAACGTTGAAATTCCAAATCACTCTCTCTCACACACACACACACCAACACACACACGCACACACACACACATACACACACAACTATATTTACGCAAGACGGATAAACAATGCATCTTTGGGAAATTTGGTGATGTGAGAGATACGGAATCAATGTCAGAAAAGACAGGCAGTCTTCTGATTATTCGACGAATGAACTTTTTTTAAATAACTGATATTTATAGTCATATAATACTACATAATACTATATAATATATCTTACAAAACCTTTATATTCAACCTACACAAAATGCATATTAAATTATACTTTTCCTTTGAGCTTACCAACTTCATATATTTGCATAAGTTCTGCATTTTAGAATACAATGCAGGTAATAAAATCTCTATCTCGACTAAATTTATGATAGCCAAAAAGTAGAAAATTCAATAGTTGCGATAAATGCAACAATCGTTTTGAAGAAATTTATTTTACTAAATTTAAAATAGAATACTATCTGTAATAGATTACTAAACATTATTCTTTATTACTTAAATAATATGTTACTTCCAGATAAAATCTAAACATGAAATTGGCAGATAATGCGTCTTTTTCAATAGTAATAAATACAAATAAATATAAATTCCTTCAAACAATTAAACATTTCCTTACATTACAATATTAAAAAATATCTCAGAAAAACGTTGAAATTGTATGAACTTTACCAAGAAAATATCTAGCATTAAAATTCTTCATTCTTTAAAGAAATTTACGAACACAAACGAGTTTTACCTGTAAGAAAAGACAGTCTTTTGATTCTTCAATGAACGAATTGATTTTGCGCAAGTCTACTCTCAATTTATACAAAATTTTGAACGAATGCTCATGGCTAAATATAGATACACGTTTAGCTCGTGTTCGTTCGTCTCGAATCAGAACGAGACTCCCTCCAGTCTATTATTACTGGAACCGAGTGTGTTAACCTACGTCATTAAACAGACATTTTTGCCTCAGCTTTATTCGTTTCTGAAAGTCACGTGAATCTTATAGCTTATTCAGTCAAAGAGAATTTTATGAATCTGGTCTATCAGTACTAACACATCATACGAGTGCAAATTGTGCTGAATTGGTATCTAAGAGAAATATATAGCACGGGGGGCAGGGATTTGCACGCACTTGCCCATAAGAGCGCAATCTTTATTGAAATGGTATATAGTTGTAATGCGAAAATAAATAAAATTATTCTCAATATATTTTAGTGAAAATTGCTTTCAATATAATTTAATTTTAAAAAATTACTTTTAATACAATTTAGAGAAAATTTCAGTCTTATTACGTTCACTCTAAAGCATACGTACAACATCCATTGCAGGTCGCTTTCGTTACTGGTAAGAAACTCAGACATCCATCTACTTTAATCCTTCTAGGGATTTAAGTAAAGCAGAAATGCTTGAGCAACATTTTGATTTGTGTTTCAGCTAATTCGCCTGTGGTGGGAGTTATTACTTTTGACTCAAATCGCCCGATAATTAATGGAAAAATGGTACTGGTCCTCCATGATTCAGCATTGATAGACTGTCATTCACAGAGGAATGACGTCACCTATGCATGGCAATTGAATGGGGTAAGAGGAATTAAGTCACCTATGCATTACAATTTAATGGGGTAACAAGAATTATCACATGTGCATATTTATTTGCTACCAAGCTAATACCGCCTCGGATCGCTTTCTTAATAAAATTAAACATATCGACGTCAGTCAGTAATTCAAACCTTACCTTGCTAAACTTTATCAAAGCATCCCACGACAGCAAGGGGACAGAATAATACCAGCAAGGACCTAGTCTATAATTGTAATAGCTTACTTCCTAAATACTATCGAATAGGTCAGCCAGCAATAACACATCAGCTTTTAGATGCAAATCGTGATAATCGCCAAACGTTCTGCAGTTAAATTTATTCCAGATATTTTGTGCATATTTGTTCTTTTCATCTTTAATATTCTCATTTTTGAGCTGCGTGTAAAATGTTTCCTTGTCAGGTAGCTAGGTTTCATCAAATTTACTCCAATCGTCGCGAGACTCGAACGTAAAAAATCATTTTCTAGTCAATAGATTATATTCACCTCCAAAATAGTCTCGTAAGTTATCAAACTTACTGCCGGCGCAAACAGCGCTTTTTCCAGATCATCTAACGATGCCGCCTTAAACTGCAGGCTCTCAATACAACGCAACATACCTAGCGTAACGGACATGTACTTTTCAAAATTATTTGGAATGCATTTTATGACGTTATCAAGTTTTTAACGAGATTTTATGCCAGAATCACCAAAAGCTACAACGATAATATGGCTATCATATCATCGGAAGTTGTGAACAATAATCGAAATAAAATATGGTGTTTTCATAGATTTGTCGGTTCCATATTACGAAGCTCGTCTAACATTACTTTATCAAAGCCGTGTTTATCTTGCTCGTTGTCTCTGTAGCAGATATCATGACACATTGCTATTACATCCACTTGATTATAAGGCTCTTGTACTGGCAGCGAATAATTTTTCACGTCCAGTTGTTGATTCAGATGATTGTAAGGTCCAGGGTACAATTGGCCTGGCAAGGTTCAACCGCTCTTTGGCTTCGGTAATTTGCCGATCTATTTGTGAATGTCGATTCCACTGCCAATAACCTCACGGTGATTTGCAGATCGTGACTATTTATCCTGCTCGATGCAAAGCTATTTGTCACAATTACAGTTGCATGTAATTTTACTTTTATTCTGTCGACAAGAAGTTATCGTCAGCCGCAACAAAAATCGTGAATTATTATAATCATTTTATCGTGAGAGAAAATCTGAGAAAATTGTGCTTTTTTCATCTGTTTTAGTCGATTTTGTCTGTTTTAGTCTATTTTTATCCGTTTTAAACAAGAAAATGACAAAAACAACGGACAGATAGTACGTGTTTTGAGGACGAAAACCCCAGGAACCTTAACGGAAATTAACATTACGGAAACAGTTTTGTTTTTTGTTGAATAAATCCGTTTTTTTTTCGGTTACTTTCTCATTTTCATAATAGTTTTCTCATAAAATGAACCCAAAAAATCTCGTTTAAGCCGGAAAAAATCAACAAATCTTTTTTCGTAATGTTATTTTCCGTTTAACATTCCGGGGTTTTCACCCTCACAAAACAAGAAAGCGGACCCGTGTTTTTGCCATTTTCACTAAAGAGTAAGTAAAATTGTTGTCAGCCGCGATGTTAACTCAGAAAATAAAAACGGGTGGGTGGTCATTAATTGTCTACTACAATAACCTTGTCTACCCCAGATTCTACTTTCTTTTTCAAGAGCGTGCGTTTCTTGTCATCACACATATTGCAAATAATTTTTGCATCGTTTTATTAATTTTTGTTCTTTCCATCGTCTCGTCTTTATTTTCTGTTTTAGTGCTACACGTGAGGCAGTATATTGACATTATTATACATAAGATTAGATAACATTATCTGCATAAGATTAGATAACATTAACTGCAATCTCGTCGGTTGCTTATCAAATTGTAAAACAAACTTAAAAAAAAAACTAGAATCTTTTGACATCTGTTGGACAATCATGGTGCAGTAATAATTTCAAGCGGTTGTTTTGATCGGTTGCAGCTGTTTAGAAAAATAATTTATTTGATTAAATTTTTTCAAAAATACATTTTGTTTAATATTGGTCGGTGGAAGTCCGAACGAGTCAAAGTAATAATTGTCGTGGACAGCAATCCATTTGGTGCCGGAGCCGTCGTTAAATTATTCTATATTTACAATGAACGAACCCCTGCTGACACGTCATCGAGCTCATCCTTGGAAAATACTCCGCGAAATCAGGAAACATCCTTCAGTTTTTCGATCTTATCAAAATTACTTATTGGCATCTGGTCCCTGGTAGAGACACTCCACGTCCGATTCCATGTTGACCTGGAAAAATACTTCCTGCTAATCCTGCTATTAGCGGAGCTATTAGAAGAAATCTTACTTGTTTTGTTCGTTTGCGTTTTGTTGTTCTCTTTTTTCGGTGCTGATATTATTTTATTATGTTACATAAATCTAACTATAGATTTGTTTGATTCCACTTCCTAACTAGCGCCTTTTGGGTTGTTCCAGATATTGCCTCTGACATTTCTGACCAATAGCACGAATGTGTCAAGTATTGACAAATTTTGCTAGCTTTCACAGATAGCGTTGGTCCCAAAAATCCGCCATGCTTTTACGTTGTTGTGACTTCCGAAACAGACAGTTTAAGAACAAACGGTTTTTCTTCAATCGCCTTGCGATAGAGTAATCGATTTGTTTTGCGTCAGCATTACTGTCTCAGAAGTTTTATTTGAAGTCTCTGTCGCCTGAAAAATCATTAAAGAAACAGAGCTACGTTTATCAATTGCCGCTTATAATTTTTCAACTTAGCCTGGCGTGTGGTATATTTCTCGAGTGGTGTACTTGGTTCTCCTGACGTTATATCTCATTGTTTGATTAAACTTTTACGGTCATTTTTCCTTTGATCGCGTCGATCGTCAAGAATCTATCACTGACCACTAGCGCGTATACGTTATACAGTTCGGCTGTCGGTGCACCAAGTATCCAAGTGATCTTGATATCATCAGTCCGTTATGAATGCTTTTGAAACATCTCAATAAAACACATGGTAAAGGGAACGAAATTTTTCTACTGATATTTAAGATCCACTGTCCGCGTCCTGATATTTTTTGCATTGCTTATATAAGGTATATATGCGGCATAGAGATATTTCTCGTTGCGTCTACGGAAAACTTGCATTGAACGTTCGGGATATTGTTTGGAATTGACCTTCACAAATATTCATCTAACGTCAGGGCTAACAAAAAGGGAGTTGTTCATTTCTTGATAATTAGGACGCGTCTGTCGTTGCAATACGACGAACAAGTGTCATGGTAGTTGTTCGCTAGGCGTGGTCGTCACTCGCCACGTTTAATTAATTGCGTGTGGAATGGCTGTTTGATAAATCCAGTTTTGCTGGAAATAATCTTTTACGTGTAAGCGGTTAATAACGATTCGAGATCCATCGTTTTAGCTACAGAAGGGACTACCCGAGGAATCCGCAGTGATAACCTTGTAATAGCAAATTGTTCTTCAGCCACTCCATCGGCTTGCATTATGCAATCGTTTCGATCAGCTCGATCTAAAATAAATGTATGCTTTAGTCCTCGAAAAACTTTGTTGTACTAACGGCAAAAACCAAATTGTGTACTTAACGGAGACATCAACGTGATCTGGCGAGATTATGCGACAAACGCTTTTCGCTTAGCAAATCCCTCGTTGTACTGCTGTCGTCGTATTCTTGTAACCGCCAAGCTTTTTGTATCACCTATCGCATCGGAATCAGCAGCAGCGCGATTGGCGATGATATTATTGTTATCTGCAACTGGGTTACCAGCGCCAGTACGAAACTCGCTTGAAAAAGCGGTCCCGAACGAGATATCTTTAAACCCCATCATGTTTGTGTTCACTGATCTATAAAATTATCACTAAACGAGACGATGTTAAGTTTTGTACTTGCTATGGGCAAGTGCACTGAAATATCTCACGGTTTGACCAGCAAGATGGTATCATGCACTTTGAACAAGCTCCATCCGTTGTTTTCAAGCGCAATTTCTACACCAGCTGAAATATAACCAACTATGGTAGTTAATATTTGCCCACGCACTTCTAACACTACCTTATACGGTAGCAGAAACAAGTCCCAAGTCCCGTGTGTTAAAAGTTCTAAATCCAACCTTATAGGTTTCGTTCGAGTTTTCGTCCAGATATTCGACGTATTAGAACTCTGTTAGAGAATAGTCATTATCATATTCTTCGGCAAGATCGTGATACTTTTTAGCCGACATTATTTTATAATCGCTAAATTAAATTGCAAAGAATTTGTCTCCGGGCACACAAAATTGTCGTCGGTGACTAAACGTCAGTTGCGGTCGTTTTCGCTGTTTTCTTTAGTGTTTACATACTATTTCTTTACCGCGCAATGATAATAATGTTTTCATGTAGCTATCATAGCTAGTTTTGTTACCGCTGTTGGTGCATTATATGATAACGCTTGTTTAATTTCCGATGCGGAAGGGCCTCTGATCTTATCGGTGATTTTTTTTGTCCTACTGCTATGCCTGATGTTTGATGTAAACAATTTGAATCCAGATTCAGTGATTTCTCCTGGTAATGTTTTATCACGTTTTGCTTCGTACTCATTAAACAACCTTTAAGAATTCCAACCTTTAATAATAACCTTCTGGTTTATTTCGGTATTGATCTGCTATTCTACCTAATATCTCAGAAATAATTCCGTCTCTCATTCTATGAAACGCATAACGCACTCTTCGCTTCTTTTGCCATTGGAAAATCCTCAATTTGACTTTTCAAAACCTCCCATCATTTTCTTTTAATCACTCTCGAATGTTGTTAAAATCGTCAAGATTGCTTTTCATCAAATATTTTTGAACAAAATTATTTAATTCGTTTTCAGTTATTTTTTCTTTATCTTTTTTTCCATAACGTGTTATCGGCTCATCAATAGGAATAATTTATATGAAGGCTTCTGTCATTAATTTTTGTTCCTCAGTTAGTTTTATTGCTTACTCCGACACGTCTTCTATTAACGTTCTAAACCCGGCCCAATTAACTGTCATTCTTTCTATCGCATGTTGAAGTTCATATTTGGCCTGTCGTACAGCAGGATCAGCGATGTGCCTCACAAATTCTTCTGAAAATTTTTTACTCTCTTCCTTCCAACTTTCTCCGAGTAAACCTAACAAAACTTTTTGCTTTAATTTTGTAAGCTCATCTTCAGTTATTGCAGATACTTTTGATTGGTTGCATAGTACTGCATCGGTAACATGTTCTAAAAGTTAAGTAGTTACTTCTTCTGCTTGAACTTGTCCACGCCGAGCTTCTTCCACTCTTGTTCTTAAAAGCTGCACGAGTTTTAAAGAATTTTGTAGTAACTCGATTCTTTGTGGATGCTTGTCCATTATTTTCTATACGCGTTATAAAATTTACCTATATAAACGTGTTGATGCAACAAAGAAACATCTTGGCCCGATCACGATCAAACTTTACAAATAAAAGATTATATTTGTACTTGGTTGTTCGATGATATAATTTGATCAACTTATCTTTCTTGACATCGCCGCATTGTTCGTTTGCAATATTTCTCATGTTAACATTATCCAGTATTTCGTCGAATAAATCTATCGACGTTATGAAAGCCTTGGGCAAGGTAGATCGAATTACATTTCTTGTTACGCGATAATGAAAACTAATATCTGATCTTGTTCATCTCTTCATTGTTTAGCGGAATATCTTTGAACACAATTATTTTATGCCCGGACGAATCAAGTACGTTAACTGGAATTAGTACTTATGGTTGTTTTACCAAAACTATATCATAGCCAGCGCCAAGTTCATCACAAAGTTTATCGTTTGACACGCTCAATATTTTTTTTATTTATCCTGTTGCGGGTTAATAGTATAAATATATACCTTATCATAGTAAAAGTTATCGTTGAGCAAAAAAATTAATAATAAATTTGTTTTACCCGATCCTGTGCGACCCACAATAAGATAATGACAATCTGGCAGTTCGTTATCATGTCTATGATTAATTAATCGTTAGGTATCAAAATTTAATATCCTAGCCATGGTTGTTCTATAATTTTATGTCATATTAAAAATGCCTTACGTTAATAATTTTATGTAGGATTATGTATAATTAGCTCCTATACAAAATTCGGAACAACATTAGGAGCTCCCATCAGCCGAAGGTCAGCAAGGTAACTTATCTGGATATGCAACTCTTAATCAGCTCAGTAACGAGATCAATAATTTGTTAAATCCCATGAGCGTAGATGAAAATAAAGTTGTGGTTTTGCAGGAAAAACAAGGATGGTTAAAGAAATGTAATGCTCAGTTGTCAGATATACTTGTTCGAAATCCAACCGCGGTCGTTAATAATACCGTTACTATTGCTGATCAAGGTAAATTACAAGATTGTGGTAGGTCGGTTAGAGATTACAAGCAAAGGCTTGTGATTAATTCACGGGTAACAGCATTATGAACCAAAATAAAATTACATACATAGGAGACACAACCGCAGATACGGACGCGAAAACAAAGCAAAAATATGTCGATCGAAGTGCGTATCAGTGTGCGGTGGTATGATGCGTGCATTTCTCAACATGATCAACAATGGCATCAATAATCTTAGAACACCAGAGTCTAAATTTGATGCTGCAACGAAGAAATATGTATAAGATAAGAAAGTTCCAACAACAACCTCGTTAGCCACAATCAATAATGGATTGGCTGGTTTTTCTAATCATGTTCACTGTTTATGAACTTTTTGCAGAGAGGTGAACTGAACCACTAACGAAATTTTGGGAAGTCCACCAACTGTTGATAATAAACTCCCTGACGTTAACATAAAATAAATGATATGGTCAGTGGAATTCCTTACATCATTGAGAAATAAATCCGATCATCAGTAGCAGCAACATGGTCACAGCAAAATAACACTCTCAAACACATCACAGATGTCACTGGTGTATATTGGCTGTCCGTGTTTAGCAGTGCAAAGTTTAGTATATTTACTACATTTCTATAGCGTCATTCAACCGATATTTTGTCTGAAACTGTGTTGATAATGTTAAATAAAGACGCTGAAGAAACGTTTATGCGGATTTTGTGCAATAGAAGATTAACCGCGGCATCTTACTGGTGGTGTCTGGTATTTCTAACCGAACACCCCAATTAATCACTTAATCAAACCCCTATTTTATAATGCAAAAATGTATAGCTGATTTTAATAATGTTTCGTTTAACATTGCAGAGCAGGATATTGACGCTCTGATGCAGTATTACAGATAATATCATTGGTGCGTGCAAAAATGTTATAAATACTATAACAATATACTCCGAATAATATCATGTTCACCGTTCTTGATAACCGGATTTAGTATAATTTCAAGCGCAGCATCATTCAATCCATTTTTGTATCATATACGGCGTTGATATTTCTCTTGCATCAGCGTTTAAACAAAAATCGAACCTCGACTTGCGACTAAACATCATGCTTGCAAAATGGCTAGCATCACCTACAAAAATATACTTGATCAGATACGATCATACTTATAGGGTATAAAATGTGATATGGATATCCTACCAAGGAGGATTAGCAGGTGTTAAAATAATTATCAAAGAAAGTATGAAATTTTGTTTGAACAATATAAAAAATATTTTAAAATTTGGAAGCCACAAATAGCTACAATAGGAAAATCAAATATCTAACGATAGATGGCAAACCGTTGCCAGGTTTTGGTCATCCACAAAAAAGTGATCATAGGGTATTGACGAGGTGGTCGGTCGTACTTGTCTGGGGCTTTTTAGAGGTCTCTGGGCCAGAATCTGAATTTTTTTAACTACTGAAACAAATACATTAACCTTCATTTAGACTTCTGACCATGTAATGTGAATTAGCTTGTTATTTAATAATGTGGCATAATATATTCAACTTCCAAAATAGAATACAACTTCAAACTACGTTTCTTTTTTCCCCCATGATCCACATACATAAATGCAGATATGTAGGTAAATATATTACATGTACAAATTCCATCAATAACAGTCCAGCATACTTTTATACACTGCTTTCGCCTTAATTTACTACATCACATATTACATCAAAATGTTGACACACCTCCATAACAAGTGCTGAAATTTATATACAATTGATCAGTTGTTTTATTTTCGTTCATAAAGTCTACATACTTGATCTACTACAAATGATGACATTACGCAAATACGCATAACATCTTCATGTTTTGTTTCAAGTCTAATTTTGCAGAGGACTTAAAAGAAAAGCGATAATTGCTATTATTATTCCAGAGTTCAGCTTTGCCAGCAAATGTAAAAGCGACTGGTGGGTCTTTACAAATTGAATTTATGGAAGGAGCGAAGGTGGGCAGTTACACTTGCATTGTGTCCTAAAATGGTTTAGCGTCGGCAGCTTCTGTTTGGGTGTCCGTTAAAGAGGGTAACTATAGGCGTCAAGAAATACGTTAAGACCCAAAATAAGACAACACAGCGTTGTTAAATATATTTCATTGAAACTGACAATATTGGGAGTGAGTCAATCTAATGAGCCATGTATATTTAAATAAATTTGTACATGTAAATCGTGCTACAAAATCCTATCAAAAGAAAAGTTCTGAGATATTATTGACATAATTTAGTTTGATAAATTGCATATTGAATGTGCATACCTTATGTATTTTAGAAGTAAGGACAACGACTGATACATATATAGATGAAAATAACATGGTTTAATCCTTCTATGTATTTGATTACAGCTTGTTAAACTACACGTGTCCTCTATTCGTCAACATTGCTATCTCCAATATATATATATATATATATATATATATATATATATATATATATATATATATATATATATATATATATATATATATATATATATATGCCAGTCATTTATTTAACATTTTTTAAATATTACCCCAAAATTTTCAGACATGATAAGAGAAGAAAAAAATCAGGAAAGTGACAATACCCCGGTAATGTAATTTGCAATCAGAAATACCGAAACAGAAAGAGTGTTAGAGTTCTTTTACTATGATGCGTAGCAGATTAAATATAGTGAACTAAATGAATGATTCACCCAACACTTTACCTATCCATTAGACAACGTGTTTGGACAAATAAAATCGATTCTTCCATGCATAAAAGGAGATAATTGACATCTAATCCTACAAGAAATATATGGGTGTAAATAACTTTTATAAGCGAAAAAAGGATTATATCCATAAAACATTTATTGCACTCAATGAATAGAGGTAGCCAGAAAATATACAGTTCAATGAAAGGAAATATATTTACAACTCAAAGGATACGGAGTTGCTGGTAAAAGATATCACGGGATGTTTTTCTTCGTATGGAGACAAAATGATCACTTTAAGAAATATTTCAAATATAATATAAGAAACTGAAATATCTAAATAATTTATACAAAAGGAACTAAACTCTTCTTGTTGTATTTTCTACCCCCATGAGTGAATATAAAAATATTTATCAACGGTGAAAAGATGTGATGCGAATGTTAGCAAGAGATGTTGTTGTTGTTGGGCTTAACGCCATTTTTCAGCACACGATAGGCTATTCATGGTGGCCAGTAGTAATGGTGGAGGAAGAAACCGGGAAATCACCGGAAAGAATCACCGACCCACGAGAAGCTACTGGCCAGCTTTCTCACATATCCACATTCGCCGAATCCTAGACTCGAACTCAAGCAGACAGAGGTGAGATTGCAATGATCCGTAACGGACAGCGCTTTAGACCAATCGGCCACTCGGGGTCCCTTAGCAAGAGATGTAAACTGCAGATCTAAATTACGAATCACTTGATCAGATGACCCAACAAGTGATACCAATAGACTGTCTAAATTACGAATCACCTGATTAGATTACCCTACAAGTGATACCAACAGACTGTCTAAATTACGAATCACTTGATTAGATTACCCAACAAGTGATACCAATAAACTGTCTAAATTACGAATCACCTGATTAGATTACCCAACAAGTGATACCAATAGACTCTAAATTACGAATCACCTGATTAGATTACTCAACAAGTGATACCAATAGACTGTCTAATTACGAATCACCTGATTAGATTACCCAACAAGTGATATCAATAAAGTCTAAATACGAATCACCTGATTAGATTACCTATCAAGTGATACCAATAGACTGTCTAAATTACGAATCACTTGATTAGATTACCCAACAAGTGATACCAATAAACTGTCTAAATTACGAATCACCTGATTAGATTACCCAACAAGTGATACCAATAGACTCTAAATTACGGATCACTTGATTAGATTACCCAACAAGTGATACCAATAGACTGTCTAAATTACGAATCACTTGATTAGATTACCCTACAAGTGATAACAATAGACTGTCTAAATTACGAATCACTTGATTAGATTACCCAACAAGTGATACAATAGCCTCTAAATTACGAATCACCTGATAGAGTACCCAACAAGTGATACCAATTGACTGTCTAAATTACGAATCACTTGATTAGATTACCCAACAAGTGATACCAATAGACTGTCTAAATTACGAATCACTTGATTAGATTACCCAACAAGTGATACCAATAGACTGTCTAAATTACGAATCACCTGATTAGATTACCCTACAAGTGATACCAATAAACTCTAAGTTACGAATCACCTGATTAGATTTCCCTACAAGTGATACCAATAGACTGTCTAAATTACGAATCACTTGATTAGATTACCCAACAAGTGATACCAATAGACTGTCTAAATTATGAATCACCTGATTATATTACTCAACAAGTGATACCAATAGCCTCTAAATTACGGATCACTTGATTAGATTACCCAACAAGTGATACCAATAGACTGTCTAAATTACGAATCACTTGATTAGATTACCCAAAAAGTGATACCAATAGACTGTCTAAATTACGAATAACCTGATTAGATTACCCTACAAGTGATACCAATAGACTGTCTAAATTACGAATCACCTGATTAGATTACCCTACAAGTGATACCAATAGACTGTCTAAATTACGAATCACCTGATTAGATTACCCTACAAGTGATACCAATAGACTGTCTAAATTACGAATCACCTGATTAGATTACCCAACAAGTGATACCAATAGACTCTAAATTACGAATCACCTGATTAGATTACCCAACAACAAGTGATACCAATAGACTGTCTAAATTTAATGTCAGATCACATTACGAGGATATCAAAATATAACTCTATATTGCAAGAAATTACCTACCAGTTTTATAGAAAAGATATTTAACATTAGCCAAATAGTACCAGTTGACATTTATGAGTTTAATTTGGAAGGATTAAGGGAAAATAATAGAGAAGTGATATTACATGAGAAGATGTCATGCAATATCTTAAAATAATTTGTTTTGAGACGAGGAGAATGAATGAAAACGAAATACGCACTAGCAAGATGGCAAATATACGAAGATGGCCGGAAACCTACTGAAATATTGGGTCGCTAAAATAAATGGAAACTCCTCCCGGTCAATAAAAATTCCCAAATATTTATCGCTGAAAAATTAAACTCAACCGCCCAGAAAATAATAAAAGTAATCTAATAAAGTGCAGATAGTGTGACATTCTACAACTTGAATTAATCATTTTTAAATGTCTCCTGATGTCCACTGGCATTACAACTTTGTTTGGGATGATGAAAAAAAATTATGATCACCAATAATGGAAATATTTGGCATTTCTGTTCTGAATTTGCAGGTACTAATAGGTTAGGGAAATAATGTTTCAACTATTTCTGAAGGAGTGTTTTAAAAATATCCTGCTAGTTTATTTATTTAATTGAATAATTAGCGATTGAACACGTGATATCGTACATAAGACACAATATTACAGATCTTTTTTCATATTTAATAAACATCTTGTGAATAAACGAGTATTATCAAGGGCCATATATTTGGGAAAATGAATGTAATCGACCACATGGTAATGAGCAATATACAGTTCATAGAGGCAAAGAAAGAATGTACTTACTTTTCTAGGTCATATTGGTATTGTACTGGAGGAAATAATAAGATTTATGAAAAGAGTCAGAAAAAAAATTATTTGTCTGCGGGAAAAAGTAACGAAAAAATTGATATACAGTTGCCAGAAAACTCAGTTTCGTCTGATTCAGTGTTGAATCAAAAGTTCTATAGTAAATACTTGAATCTCCCGAAGAGAAAATATCGACAACAACAACAAAAAGACAGAAAGAAGAAAAGAAAAAGAAAAGAGATACTAAACTGATCCATCTTCCATAAGGAAGTGAAAGTAGTAAAGTAGAGAAATAAAAAAAAATAGAACTTTCACCGGGACGCTCCAGGAATCGTTGAACGGAGTAGTAATTGAAGATAGTTTTCATGATAAAATTAATATGGACTTGTATCTATTGACTAATGATATAAAGCTATACGTGAAGACCGCAATACGAATAACTAATGTTATGAAGCTATACGTGAAGACCGCAATACGAATGACTAATGCTATGAAGCTATACGTGAAGACCGCAATACGAATGACTAATGCTATGAAGCTATACGTGAAGACCGTAATACGAATGACTAATGTTATGAAGCTATACGTGAAGACCGCAATACGAATGACTAATGCTATGAAGCTATACGTGAAGACCGCAATACGAATGACTAATGTTATGAAACTATACGTGAAGACCGCAATACGAATGACTAATGTTATGAAGCTATACGTGAAGACCGCAATACGAATGACTAATGCTATGAAGCTATACGTGAAGACCGCAATACGAATGACTAATGCTATGAAGCTATACGTGAAGACCGCAATACGAATGACTAATGCTATGAAGCTATACGTGAAGACCGCAATACGAATGACTAATGCTATGAAGCTATACGTGAAGACCGTAATACGAATGACTAATGTTATGAAGCTATACGTGAAGACCGCAATACGAATGACTAATGCTATGAAGCTATACGTGAAGACCGCAATACGAATGACTAATGTTATGAAACTATACGTGAAGACCGCAATACGAATGACTAATGTTATGAAGCTATACGTGAAGACCGCAATACGAATGACTAATGCTATGAAGCTATACGTGAAGACCGCAATACGAATGACTAATGCTATGAAGCTATACGTGAAGACCGCAATACGAATGACTAATGTTATGAAGCTATACGTGAAGACCGCAATACGAATGACTAATGTTATGAAGCTATACGTGAAGACCGCAATACGAATGACTAATGTTATGAAACTATACGTGAAGACCACAATACGAATGACTAATGTTATGAAGCTATACGTGAAGACCGCAATACGAATGACTAATGTTATGAAGCTATACGTGAAGACCGCAATACGAATGACTAATGTTATGAAACTATACGTGAAGACCGCAATACGAATGACTAATGTTATGAAGCTATACGTGAAGACCGCAATACGAATGACTAATGTTATGAAACTATACGTGAAGACCGCAATACGAATGACTAATGCTATGAAGCTATACGTGAAGATCGCAACACGAATGAAGCTTATAGAATATACTTATGTAATATCCCAGGTAGGTTTAGTACCTATATTGTTGATGAGGACAGAAGACATATACAATTTTAGCGATTGCTATCCAAGAACTAAGATTATAAATATTATGAATAGACGTGCAATGCAAACGGTAAATGATAGTCTATTACAAATGCTACACACATAGATGATCATAAAATTGGTCGAGATACAAAGTTTTCTGTTGCTAAGAAAGAACATGCAATATTGCGTGTAGATATGAATCAACCAATGAGAGGCAGGTGGCACATACAATTACCAAACTGTCACAAAATAAAACAATGTTGTAATCTCTTTAAACTATACATGAATAATGGAATTTCAAGACATAATATTGAAGTCAAAAGCTATTCTTATATAAGCATGCCTAGGTGAACAATTAATTCGGTGGAAATAGTTTTACTCCATCAGCAAATAAATGTGTTTTACCCGACTGGCTGATTCATTATTATGTTGTTCAACACATCTGGCCCATGTTCAAGTTATTTGACTGACGTTCTATTATTAAGGCATCACGACTTTTACCTTTTTTGCAGCTTCATTTCACCTTTTTACATTTGTCACGAAAACCAGTCCACTTTTTTTAAATTCCCTTTCACCAAGACCACTAATCATTGCTCAGCATTGAAACTTCAGCATAGGCTATGCTCATTTTTCTATAAATATCTGCATTCAAACGTAATAACAAGAAGTCACGTTTAGTTTCTCGTCCCAGGTAAAAGACACAAGGTGGATCTTTATTAGCAATGTATTATCTGTTTAGGTTAAAAGCAAAATAACATTCTCCACTGTAAAGAAAATCTCTTCGGAACATTCGAGAATAATTTTTTAATTTTAGGGACTCTAAAAGGATGCCATAGAACATGATTGGTTGAGTTAGTAATAGGGAAAGGCTTAGACTACGTCACCTTCTGTAATGAACATGATATTTTACAAAATATCACAACTTGTATGTCTGATAGGAAACAACATTTTATCATCGATATCCTCCTCTCTTTGTTAAAGGAAAACATATTGCCGAAAGTACGAAGTCGTCGTATTTTGGAAATCTTTTAAAATACAGCTCTCTTTCTTCTGATTTAGACACATGTCTTTTGTAGAAAAACCTCATGTAACACAAGTGACTGCTTCCCCAACCCACCCTGGGACAAACCACTAACTCGATGTCGAATGCCATGTCAAAGGTTTCCCGGAGCCTACAATCCTTTGGAGCTTTAGGGATGTGAGTATGGTAGACTAACTTTCCTGTCACAATAATATGTAATTCACTTTTACAAATATTAGCGTACATGATTTGTCAATGAATTCAAATTAGATTTGATAAAGCTTTGATTGTGCTGCTTTAAATATGCGTCAAGTTCAGTTATATATATATATATATATATATATATATATATATATATATATATATATATATATATATATATATATAGTTTGCTGTTTAAATGCAAAGATATTCTTGAATTTATATATGGAAAGTATTAGAAATAGATTTCATACGGCATATATCACCTAAAGTTTCTTTTTTGAATGTATAGCGTTGCTTGTGTATTTTACTCAGCCTGCTTTTCTTTCTCAACATTGTCAAAATATGCCAAAACAACAGAACAATGCTTTGGTTCGCTTCACAATTTTTAAAACAACAAACAAATTATCTGACTATACGATTTCCTACGGTAGTGACGTTGCTGTATCTAATATATTTCAGCCAATGGGACAGAATTATATGCCACCAGGTTCATCTAACCTAACTCCAAATAAAGTTCACATACAGAACTTTCAGCCCTCCCTTCACAGTGGTACATGGACATGTATGGCCCGGAACTCTTTGGGTGTTGACCAAATGTCTATACAAATATAACCTGAAATTAAGACCTCAGTGAAAGGAATATAGAAATGACAATATGAAATCAATTGCTCGACTCGAGGTTTAAAACGACTTCTTGCAATGATCCCAGACAATTCGTACATTTTTTGAACCGCTGCAATACTCATCTCAATCATCTTATGTGAAAGCACCTTGCAAACTGTACATTCTAACCAATGAAGTAATAATTTAAAATTAAGAAATAAAGATATTCATCCAGCATCCTTTTTGTGTTTAATACTTATGTTGTTTGTAACACACACACACACACACACACATATATATATATATATATATATATATATATATATATATATATATATATATATATATATATATATATATATAAAGAATACAAATCATATGGCGAATAACAACCCTCTCAAGCGTACTGGATCCACCAAGGGATCACGTCTGTCAGGGATTAATTAAAATAGATGCAATAAACTGACGACGAACAGTACGAAACTAGTAACTAACTAGCCTAAGCGCTTTCGACTCTTAATGAGTCTTTTTCAAAGGCAAATACAAAACATAGTTACGACAAACAAATAAACACAAAAACGTTGCGTTTGTAAACCTCTACATTTCTATCTTCACATGTGTTAAAACTATAAATACAACCAGCTTGTGTAGACTAGTTGCGGAAACTGAAAACGTTGTATAATTCCCTAAAAGTCTACAAGCCAAAGCGACATCTATTTTTATTTTGTGTACATATGTAACGCAGATTATATCCCGGATATTTGGTTCTATACCGGTTATTCTTATAGTAAAAATTGAAGGATAAGAAGATTTAGAAAATGTTAAATTCTACTAGTGCATAGTTTTCATTTTCTAGTCTTCTTGGTTTAGACCGCTTGGTTTCAATGTTCTAAGGCGGCGTATCCAGTATGATTCCTTTTCCTTCCTGGTTTCGGAACTCCAGCTGTGGTTGTTGGCAATAGCGATAAGTATTATATCACTGAAAGTGTGGCCAGGGGAGGAGAAGTGTTCTGCGACCGGGCTTCTGTACAGCTTTTTTGTCATCCAATCAGATCTATGAAGGTTTATCCTTATGTGTAGCTTTTCAGTTTCTCCCACGTACTGAAGGCCACAGATCTTACATGTGATGAGATAAATCACATTCTCTGTTTTGCACGTTTTGTTTGGACCATGTATGTTTAGTTTTTCTTTAGTCACTGTGCTAGTGAATGTCTTGGTCTCTATCATATGTTGACAGGTTTTGCATCTTTTATCGCCACAGGGTCCAGATTGACTAGGTTGGTTTTGACTAGCGATTGTTGTTAGCTTGGCCCTGACTAGGATGTCCTTTAGGTTTTTTGGTCTCCGGTAAGCTACTACAGGTTTGTTCGGAAGTATTAGGTTTAGTATGTCTGACGATTGCACGGTTGGCCAGTGCAATCGTCAGACATACTAAACCTAATACTTCCGAACAAACCTGTAGTAGCTTACCGGAGACCAAAAAACCTAAAGGACATCCTAGTCAGGGCCAAGCTAACAACAATCGCTAGTCAAAACCAACCTAGTCAATCTGGACCCTGTGGCGATAAAAGATGCAAAACCTGTCAACATATGATAGAGACCAAGACATTCACTAGCACAGTGACTAAAGAAAAACTAAACATACATGGTCCAAACAAAACGTGCAAAACAGAGAATGTGATTTATCTCATCACATGTAAGATCTGTGGCCTTCAGTACGTGGGAGAAACTGAAAAGCTACACATAAGGATAAACCTTCATAGATCTGATTGGATGACAAAAAAGCTGTACAGAAGCCCGGTCGCAGAACACTTCTCCTCCCCTGGCCACACTTTCAGTGATATAATACTTATCGCTATTGCCAACAACCACAGCTGGAGTTCCGAAACCAGGAAGGAAAAGGAATCATACTGGATACGCCGCCTTAGAACATTGAAACCAAGCGGTCTAAACCAAGAAGACTAGAAAATGAAAACTATGCACTAGTAGAATTTAACATTTTCTAAATCTTCTTATCCTTCAATTTTTACTATAAGAATAACCGGTATAGAACCAAATATCCGGGATATAATCTGCGTTACATATGTACACAAAATAAAAATAGATGTCGCTTTGGCTTGTAGACTTTTAGGGAATTATACAACGTTTTCAGTTTCCGCAACTAGTCTACACAAGCTGGTTGTATTTATAGTTTTAACACATGTGAAGATAGAAATGTAGAGGTTTACAAACGCAACGTTTTTGTGTTTATTTGTTTGTCGTAACTATGTTTTGTATTTGCCTTTGAAAAAGACTCATTAAGAGTCGAAAGCGCTTAGGCTAGTTAGTTACTAGTTTCGTACTGTTCGTCGTCAGTTTATTGCATCTATATATATATATATATATATATATATATATGTGTGTGTGTGTGTGTGTGTGTGTGTGTGTGCGTGAAACATGACGAAATAAACTAGTTGAAAGATAATGATTGTAAACGGTTAATTGAAATAGTCTTGTAAAGCCTTGCAAACACACCGGGTTTTCTGTTTGTTTGTCTAGTTAATGCTTTTGGTCTGCCTTTGAGCAAAGACTAATTAAGAATCGAAAGCACTCAGGCTAATTAAATACTCGTTTCCAGTTTATTGCATTCATCTTTATCAATCGCTGACACAAGCGGTCCTTTGTTGGATCTTTTGCACTTGAAAGGAATTACTCGCCCTACGATTTGCGTTCAATATTTTTATAGACACTAGACAGAGCAGAAAGTGCACGGAGTCAGCACTTTCCGTTCGGTCAGGGGTATAGTTACAATTCTCTATAATTAATCCTATATACCTTGATTTTTTACCTAGGAATCCAGAATGGCTGGGTAGATAGATGACAATTAACTTTATGGGTGTCTACTACAAACAAGTTCTTATAACACCGACTAAGTAAAGTGGCTTATCTTGGGGAGGGCGGGGGGGGGGAAGTTGTCCCCGGGCACTATGTGCCAGAGACTACAAAATGAGGAAAACACAACTATTTGTTATTTCAGATACACTCGAAGGAAGTGCCATCTTTATGTTTTGTCCCGGGCGCTAAGTACCCTCGCTAAGCCTCTGATAAATTTGTATCATTTGTTTTGGAGGTGTGTGCTTAGTCGCGATGGAATATGGCTTGGTGTGTGCAGGCAAGGAGAATGGTGCTGTTTTCCCGTGTGCCTGGGTTCGAATCTCCAAAGAGTACGGATTTTAAAAAAAGATGATATATTAATAATAATAATAATAATAATAATAATAATAATAATAATAATAATAATAACGCAATAAGTTATCTTCATTTTTTATTACACGAAACTAATGTCCCCTACTATTTTTAGCAGTATGATGTGTAATTTAGATTTTTAATGTAGCTTTAACAATTTTCCAGTCACGTCGCTACGATGTCTGCAGTGTCTGACAGTTTATTGTGATGTCTAGCACTGGGGCATCATGCCGGAAATATGTGACATGTTGTTCCACCCAGTAATATTATCCTAACACTGAGACGACCAGTTCTAACTCTAGCCTCTTAATGCTGAGCGCCAAGCGAGGCAATTGTTTGCACCATTTTTTAAAGTCTTTGGTATGACTCGTTCGCTGTTTGAACCCGCGATCTCTCGCATCCGAGACGAACGCTCTAACCACTAGGCCACCGGATTTTTACATTTAATCGTTATAATCCTTCCCAGTGAAGGGTAAGTAGAGACCAAAGGGTGGTACTATACACACATGGAGTAAGCATACACTGCCGCACATGGACTGAAGGAAGAGGCACGAGCTGGGATGCTTACACGTATACAGAAATATAATAGACGAAGAGAAGGACACATACACAGACAGGCAGACACACCCACACAAGTACTTACTTACTTTTACAAATCAAGAACCAAACTTTATTAGTCATGACTACTCTTGGATACCTTTTTAAACACTGTATAGGTTGAAATAATAGCCAGATTTTGTTCTCGTGTTACGAACTGTACTACTTTTCCATTCCTACACTGAAATGACATTGCTTTGCTTAGTGGTCTTAGTGTTACAAATGGTCTTAGTGTTACAAATGGTGTCTTTTTCCTAGATTTAGCACAATGAGTAAACATATATATTGCTGTTGATGAGTGTTATATGGCTAGTGTCAAACGAAATGTAGAATTATTAATAATTGTTGAACATCGTTAATCCTGACACATTCGTTTCCATGGAATATATCCAGATTAATACGGGTTTTTTCTTCTAATAATTGAATCATGCACATTTTATTTTACCATCATATTTAAATGTATCAGAAAACGAGATTACTTTCCCAGTTATCCTGTAAAGTTTCTTCAAGTAAACTTTATGGTGCCTAAAATATGTTTTCAGAATTATGAAGGATTCTTACGGTATTATTAATATGTAAACTAAAAATTTTGATGACACTTCATTGTCAGAAAAAATATCATCAGATGTTTAATATCATAGTTTATAAAGACACTTTGGGAAACGGAAGTCGCTCAGTGGTTAAAGTGCCGGACACATGACTGAAAGATGCTGGTTCAAACCTGCATTCGAAACAGCCTGGGTCAGGTATTGTGGTGTATCCTTGGTCAAAGCACTTTACTATAACTGCCTTGGCACTAAAAAACCTACTTATTGCTTTTTTTCGTAAAACTCCAAGCCGACCAAAGAAAGCAAAACATGGAACGACTCGGCAAAAATCAGCGACGGGTTTTGATATATTGAGAAGGGGCGGGGCTATAAAATAGTAGTGTAGGGGTGGGGTATGTGATACAGAATCCTTTAGTATTCTCAAAACTTCTCCAAACAAATCATGCAAGAAAATATTTTATGCAACTAGCATTATACCCGTATTTTCACACACTCCATGCATAATAACTTATGTTACAACTTTGTTACCTGCCACTACTCTTGTGTACTCTTTTGTTCCTTTTACTTAGTATCAGTTGCATTTATTTTTGTCTACTTTTGCTGCCTGAAAAATATTTCCACTCTCCACTGTTCGAGCTTACAACGTGTTGCAGCCAGCATGTCTATTTGATCTTAGATTATGATCACGTGTCCAAAAGTGCAAGAGGAATAGAATACGGAATGTGTCATCTTGCGTACGGTGTGAAGTTGTTGAAAATAATTTGCTGGCGTTCACGTCGTCTTTGTGTACCGCTGATTATGGAAATAATAACCTATACTATAGTTATCTTATCCAGATGTAGTTTAGAGCGATTATCCCCCTTTGATCGAATAAAGAACAACCTCAACCTCTCATAGTCTATTACGTAGTCTCTTATACGTACAGTCTCTATTACTTACAGTCTCTTATAGTCTATTACGTACAGTTAGAAAAGGTTCAGCCCAGTTAAATGTTCAGCGTATATACAAAAAACTGACAGGAGGAATTGTTATTTCTGCCTAATGTCCGTTATAGAGCAGTGTGTATTTAGTTTGCTTGTGTATCTATTTATGAAAATAAAAACCTTAACGATAATTTTAACCCATTGATTGAACAATTAGTTTCTTGAACGGGCAAAAATGAAATAATTGGGATACGTAATGTATCATATCCCCTTGATACAAGATTCCTTCCTGCACAAACTCATGACTCTAAAGACTTCAGTGAAATGGTTATGTATCATTTGCTTCAGAATGCAAATATAACATAAAATATGTTTACATTCTAAAATTCCCCATAGATTTGGAATGAGTTTCAACGCCATTTTTAGCACGAGATAGGCTATGTATGGCAGCTAGTACGTTTTGTGGAGGAAGAAGACGGAAGGAAAGCGGAAGTAACCACCGATCAATGGCTACTAACAAGGTTTCTCACTTACTCATGATGGTAGAGCTGAATCTCAACCTCACCAAGACGGAAGTGAGATGTGTGAGTGATATGTTTCGATGGGAGTTTTAGACGACTCGGCCACCCCAGGACTCTCTCCTGTATAGGTCACGCTAACCTGATTCATTCGCAGTAAATGCATCTCTGTAGATCTATTTACCATTTTAATGGATCTAATGTTACAAACGAGCATCAAAATATATGCTCTTTTTTCTGACATTCCTACACCGGTTCAAACAATAAACGAGGAATCATTTTAATCCGGATAGGGCCATTTGAACTTATATTTGACAATAATATGGGGTGTTAGTTATGTTTTGTTTGTTCGTTTTGTTTTAAATGTCATTTCTTTGTCATTAGTAACGATGTGCAGTCTTTACGCATAATTTGACGGTGATTATGCAAATATAATCTTATGCAAATATGCTGAACACTAAAAGTCCTGAACCGTCCTCAAAATTTTGACATCAAACAAGGCCAAACCACAATGCTTGACAGCTATATCTACGTTAAGGTTTTCCATCTTTTTGGCGTACATGATTATAAACGTTGGCTCGTGCGTTTTATTCATATGATTAGTCGATAAAGCTTTAATACAATCATGTCAACTACGCGGTCTACTCAAAATGGCGATCAACAACTGAAAATTGTCGACAAGTGCTCGGTTTTGAAAAACACCTGAAAGAGGGAAGTGTGCTCTCCATATACATTCGGATTTTGATCCGAAGTTTTACCGAGAAGTTATGAATGGAAGAGTCGGGTCTAATAATCTAAGGGAGGTAAATTTGACAGATGGTGGCTAAGGTGAAATTATATTCTTAGGTTATTTCCCTTGTTACAGTCGTTTTTCAAATATACTTGTCCCAGGTCATTTTGTTTTAATAAACTTCTCCAATAGGTTCGACTTTTGCAAATAAAAGCTTTCATTTTTACTGACGATGAACCAATTGCCTCTATACAACTGTAAATAATGACATTTTCCTACAGTCTTAAAATCGTACATTGTTTTATCCTTTATAACATTAATCCTCGATTAGATTTTTATTGAAGGACCCAAAAGCATACAAAAGTGAAAAATATGCCCTAAAAATGAATATATTATTAAGTCGATTCGACACTATTTAATGCATAATCAAAGACTGTTCTGTCAGTTCCAGGTAATATATTCGTCTGAATGCAAATTTCATTTTCTTTTATAGACTAAATGAACAGTGTTATCGTTAATACAGTTCATGATAATAAAATCGAACTGACTACTTTCCCATATCTATTTATGCTGGGTATCTGTACTCCTACTTAGCGCGTAAATTACTCAAAATTGAAAACTTTAATTTCAGTCAAAAACTTGAGCAATAATAATAATAATAATAATAATAATAATAATAATAATAATAATAATAATAATAATTATTATTATTATTATTATTATTATTATTATTATTATTATTATTATTATTATTATTATTATTATTATTATTATTATTATTATTATCCGTTCTAGTAGTAGTCCAATGTATACAGTTACTACACATTGTGGATGAATGACTCTTGGGGAAAGTAAGATGTCTATCGATTTCGTGGCAAAAAGGTCAATGGTCAAGATCGTTTTAACCGAGAAAATAAAAAATTTTTGCTGCTCGAAATTCTCAGTTTTGGACAAAATCTTTTTTTTCAGGTTGTGGACGACTTTCAGTTCTGGCACTCTCGATTTTAATACTATTTGTATATGTTGTTATTATTGGTCTAAATTAATCTCTCATATTAGTGAATTGCAAAAATGTTGTTTTTAATCTGGTTAGATCATTTCATGTTTCAAAGCATTTGCTCATGCTTTGAAACACGAAATCATTATTACACTTAAATCAGATAAATATTTATTTTTCATATGGAAAAGTCTCTTTCAATCAATGCTAATTTTTACCTTATTTACTTTCCTATTGATTTGTTCTATTCATCTTCAATATTTCGCAAGCTTCAATACAGTTTATAAATAAATGTATATTGACAGCGATTTAAATCTTCAGTCTGCAGTAACCTAATATGTTTATCGGAGTAAACATTTTTGTAAATTATTGCACATTACTCCATCACTATAAGGCCTTTCATTATAACACAGTTCCTGTCAAAAGCCAATTCATTATAACACAGTTCATGTTATAGGGCCTATCATTAACATCGATAGCGAATATGGTCACGGATCTGATTCATGAAGTGGTTGTAAAATTATATGTATCATGTACTTGATTATAAGAGGGGACTACTCCGGTGGTCTAAGTGGTTAGAGCATCTGCATCGGACGTGGGAGATCACGGGTTTGAACCCCAGGCGGGTCATTTCAAAGACATAAAAAAATGGTTCTTACACCTGCTTCAATTGGCACTCAGCATTAAGAGGTTAATGTAGACTGGTTGGTCTGGTGTCAGGATAATGGAACTGGGTGTGGCAGGATGCCAAATGTTTGCAGCAAGTTGCCGCAATGCTAGACATCACTATAAACTACCACTTTGCAGATATCATAACAATATGACCGAACAACTGTTAAAACTCCAAATCACACACACAAACACACACATGATTAAAAGGTATTTTTTGTGGCTCCCTTGGACATAATTAGAATCAGGGAGTGCTGTGTCACATACTTCATGATGAGGTGGTTTAATTAAAGACTCTTAAAGTTTCTTGGACAGCATACTAACAAAATAGTAGTCATGTTTGATAGCTTATGTGATAGTTCAACTGGGTGGGGTTGATGGTCCCAGACTCAACTACTGTGATATATAGAGTCCGTTGTGGGATCTTAATTTGATTTACACCAGAGGGAAAATGTTTTGTGGGGAATACGTACTAAATTAATGGAATCAGGAATGTGCCAGGTCCAATGCTGGACGCTAATTTTTAGGTGAAGTAATTTCTCACATCTATCGAAATAGGGCAAATGGGAACAAAGCAATATGTCTAAATCACCCCCTATCATGGACCCAGTTTTATCATTAAAAATTGAATGTGAAGTGCTGTCACAACATCATCATGCTCACTTGTAAATAATTTAAGTGAAATTAGTTTTTGTAATTCCATATGGCATATCAAGGCACATTCAGTGCTCCAAAATTTAGAAAACCATTCATGATGAAGCACAGGATGGGACAGTTATGCAGTAGTTACCTCCCTTCCATACTTACTCTCCAGATCGAAGAACACGGTTGAGATGGCGCACGTGAAACTGGGCCCAAGAGGTTGAGGACTAGCTGGTGTCAGCTGTAACATACTCTTCCCTCCATTAACATAGTTTTGACGCCAGTCTAGGATATGATGATCAGTACAACTGTATTAAGTTAACTGTACGAGCACTCAGTAACTAGTCCTCAGGTGACCAAACGTAAATTTGGAGTCTAAATTTTCAAGTCACGTGATGGCACGTTCTAGGAGTTCGAGTATTTTGTTTTACTTGATGGCATGCTTCTGGGTACTCGTTGTACGTGAGGGTTATGCGAATAGGCTTCTTAGCAAGGGTGGGTGTTGTGTTGCCAAAAAGAAAGCAAATGAAGTGTGCAGGTACAGTCTGTTGAGCGGAAAAATTATGCATAAGATCTATAACGGGTAATTTGATATTGCGTTATACGTGCAATATATCTTGTTATTTATAAAGAATTAAGCCACTGCAGTGCAATAATCTTATTGCATCACCACCGACAAAGATGAAACAAGATTTAACGTTTTATATAAAAACGGGGCCTGATGTAGAAGCAGTTTTAGGCCTCTGTGAGCCAGTTTCGAAATGAGGACAATGGGCACACAAATCTAATTTCTATATCGCTGTAGACATTTTGTGAATTAATAAAAATAGCTTCTTTCTTTTCAAACCGAAATTTATTATTTTAATTATCTGCTTTAATTATAATCTTTTTTAAACAAATTCCGAAAATGTTTGGTCACCTTAGCTTGCGGGTCCGGTGCTATCGAAACTTTCGCATATCATTAAGGCCGCTACTACGTGTTATAGCAATCAGAATGATGATGCCATATTTTTCTTCTTTCAGTCAATACAATTCCATAACTGATAGTCATATGTCATAAATATCTCTAACTTTCAATATGAAAGGTACAGTTGTGGTCGGTACTTGTAATCGTGCTATCAGTATCTATTGGGGCTGCTTCAAAATAACTTTGAAATGTAAGATTTTGTAATTTTTGTGGAGTTTACAAATTGAATGAATAAAGTGTTTGTTCTAGCTGTAGTTTTTCAGATATGCATATCAAGTAGTTATTATAATAATGTAACCTTGGTAAAACTGACATTTATAATTCATACAGATATATAGTATATTACTAAAAATTTCAGCTTTGAAATCACCTAACTACATGTATTTATTAAGCAGTAGTTATCAGTCTCAACTGTTACCTAATTTAAATACATTGCATTTATTAATCAGTGGTTATCAATTTCAGCTGTTGAATCAACTAAAATACATATATTTATTAAGCAGTGGTTATCAATTTGAACTGTTACTTCACCTAAAAATATATATATTTATTAAACAGTAATTACAACTGATACATTACCTTAATACCAAGATACTAGCATTAAGCAGTGGTTATTCAGCTATTACATCACCTGAATAAGTGTGTGAATTATTATTAATTTCAACTGTTGCATCATCTAAATACATGTATAAATCAGTGGTTATCAATTTCAACTGTTACATCATTTAAAAAAATACATGTATTTATTAAGCAGTGGTTATTAATTTCAACTGTTTTATCAATACATGCATTAAGCAGTGGTTATCAATTCAAAATAGTTGCATTTACATTTGTAAACAGGTGATAGAGCTCATTGAATTTCTTTTGTTTTTTCCACATACTGAATTCCTAATACATGTACACAAGTTTAATAAGTTTAGTATATCGTGTACTGGTAGATAAATAATACCTATTTTTTAAATGTTTCAGTGAAAAACATTCATTTTTTCA